>CM042556.1:6655000-7007500 GCA_023630585.1 Cranoglanis bouderius | reverse complement strand
AATAATACAGCTTACAGAAACCTACAAAAGAACAATTATCTGGCTGCATGATTTACGGATAGCCTGCAACAAACATTAATGTGACATTTAGCCTACTAAATGATGTAACACTGTTGGTTAATTTCAAGTGCAAATACTCAGTGTTTGATTGTGATCTTTAGTGATTTGAAATGACTAGCCGTGTTATAACATTGAAGACATGCAGGCACCTAAAATTTATTGGTGGACTTATTAAGACCACAACCTCTCCTGTTCTTAAAGGCATTCTGCTTTATTTTCTGGATATGATGTATGAAACTGTCAGGAAGTACTTTGCTAGTATTATTAAAATTGTTTTAACAGAAACGACAGACAATTTTTTAATGGACAAATGGCCTACACACGATGACCTAAAAAAAAAAGGTTATTCAAGAACGTTTAAGGGTTTATTGGATAATTAAGTGTTCCTAACTTCCTTAAAGGGTTCTACATGGAACATTTTACTGGGTTCTTCATTAAACATTTTAGCGTTCTCCCAGAGGGACAACCAGAGGACTCTTGAGGATTCTATATTTTTATAACTGCACATAAAACTGTACTACATAACAAGTCTTCCATACAAAATCCATGCTATTGATTGAACAAACCTCAGTCCAGGCTGACATAAATAAAAACTGAAAGAAATAAACACTTGTGATTTTGTGTTTTGTTTGGTTGTTTGTTTTTTGTTTGTTTTTAATTTTGAGCTAAAAGGATGAATCAAATCAGCGTCAGTTCAGATAGCACTGACAGGTAATTTTCTATTATAAATTTATTTCTCAGGACTCATCTCTACTGAGTCATGGAAGACGTGAGACCTAAGGGTGCAACATGTATTATTTGTTTACGTATTAACTGTTTAAACTGTTTTAGTATTACAAATTACCTGGAAGTATATGAAGGGACAGACAACATGGTCGTGTTTACGTGTACCTCCTAGTCTTGTTACAGACACTCCCCCAAGGCCCCTTCTCTCCAAGGCAAACATGGTGGAATCATTCTGCTCTTTTACATAAAGTACAAACAATTTTCAACATTTGCAGATTTTTAGTTAAAGAACAAAAATTGGTACTGATAATGTACCAAATCAAAAAAGTACATGTGACTGTATTTAATAGCAGAATAGCAGAATATTGTGTCAGTGAAGTATAGGAACTACAGTGTATTGCTAGATTAGCAGAAAACATTTCATGCCAATCATTGCCAAGAATATCTAACATATATGTTGGTCTAACACAGAAGAGATCAGTGAAAGTCTATACATTTTCTCTAGACATCAGTAAAAGCAGGCTAGAAAAGCAACTTCATTTTTTGACAAACACAGGAATATTTATTCTCCTCTAATGAACACAATGTTTTTGGACTTGAGCCCATCTATCTCTCCATATATGAAGATAACCTAGTCCACTTTAGGGGACAGTTTCCCTCACAAAGCACTAGACATCTAAATTAAAAAAACAAACCCCAGATATTTCTCCCCCATTTTATAGTAAACATTATTTTATGTTTATGGTTGTGGAAATCCTTCAGTTCTGTGTTTATGTGAACCAAATACAAAACCACATTTGTTTGTTTATCTTTGAAAATAATTTATTCTCAGTTCTCTGGGGAGAGTCATTGCCAAAAGTCAATTCATATCGCTGCTTACTTGCTAACATCTCCTGAATATAGTCAGTTTGCATTTATAAGTGAACATATTATTTATTTAAATAATAGTTTACATGCATTCAGGATGTCATACGTTTTCAATTACATTATCAAATTCAAACTTTCAAAGAAATAATAAAAATCACAGTAAAATATTATTATACTATTCATTAATATAATACAGTAGTATACTACACCATACCATGCCATACTATAGTATACTAAAATAGTACAGTGGTGCAGTTTGTAGCATTCTTCACAACTCCAGGGCACTAACCTGAGCTCAGGTTACTGTGTTTCTCTGGTTTCCTGCTACATCCCAAAACATTCTAGTAGGTGATGGTGTCCCATCCAAGATGTATTCCTACCTCACACCCAGTGTTCCCAGAATAAGCTCCTGATCCAAGTTGACCCTGAAACTACAGTATAGTATATTATACTATACCAGGCTATATATGCTGTACTACCCCATATACTATACAATACTACACTACACTACACTACACTACACTACACTATACAATACTACACTACACTACACTATACTATACTATACTACACTACACTATACTATACTATACTATACTATACTATACTATACTATACTATACTATGTTATACTATACTACACTATACTACACTATACTACACTACACTATAATATACTATACTATAAATGTTTCTTGCCATTCATCATTACATTAAATTTGACAAAAAAGCAGGCTGCAACTATCTACTCTACTTCTAAATTTCTGTTGGTTAGTACAGATTATAACAAGTTGTACAATTTGTATAATGTTCAGAATAAGTTAAAGCACTTCAACTTCACAGGTGGAGAATTGCTTTCTGTTTTGCTGTAGAGCAAAGATGCCTTCAAAATAATGAAATTAAATGTTTCTACATTTATAAAAAAAACAAAAAAAAACAAAAAACAAAAAAAAACAATCCGGTAAAGTGCAGTAAACAGTAGTAGTAAAAGATTGAATATAATATAAATATTGAATATAAGTCAATATTTGGTGTGACAAAAAAATAAAAAATAAAAATAGTAGTCTCCGGTACAATTTGTGCAGTTTTATAAGGATATTAGCTGGTAAGTTTTATTGAGCATCTTGCAGAACCAGCCACAGTTCTTCTGGAGACTTTGACTTTCGCACTCGCTTCTTATTTTTGCAGCAAAACCCAGCAGCCTTCATTGTGTTTTTTGTCTGAAAAGTGTCTCTTATGTAATATGCTGCTTTCTTTAATGACATACAAACATTTTTCTGTAACATTTAATTTTGTGTTAGAAAATAAAAAAAAATCTATAACAAAGTTTGTACTAAAAAATAGGGTGCCTAAAACTTTTGCACAGTACTGTATATTGTGAAATCAGGTTGCTACTCTGGTATGGGTAAGCTTTTACACACACACACACACACACACACACACACACACACACACACACACACACACACACACACACACACACACACACACACACACACCCTCCTCTAATTTAAATTTTCTGAAAGTTTTTAGAGAACCAAGTCTTGTCTCTTTTGTCCTCAGTTGGGGAGAAGTCATTGCCTAAGCCTTTGGCTTATCCTGATCTGGACTCTGAATGCTGTGGCAAATTGAAAGAGTCTTCAGATGGACTAAATGAAGGAGACTCCATTGCAGACGCAATCAACCTGTCAGGCAAGAACAAGAAAAGAAGAAACCGCACAACATTTAGTACCTTTCAGCTGGAAGAACTGGAGAAGGTCTTTCAGAAGACACACTACCCAGATGTGTATGCACGGGAGCAGTTGGCCCTGAGGACTGAGCTCACTGAAGCACGAGTGCAGGTACTCTATGAGTCTTTGGTACATGAATCTATGTAAACACACTGACATTTTGTTTATTTAAAATCAAATTATGTAACTGGAGTTAGAAAAAAAATGTCATCTGGTTATTTTTTGTGAAAGGATCAGGACCATCACTGCCATTGCCTTTTCAAAGTTACACATGTGTTAATGTCATAAAGTTGAACAATTTTTGCATTGTAATATAAATTTTATATTTTATAGTACTTTGTAATATAAAAGTATTTCTATAATCTTTTGTCTGTTTTGGGATACTTTGACAGGTGTGGTTCCAAAACAGAAGGGCTAAATGGAGGAAGCGGGAGCGATATGGCAAAATGCAGGAAGTGCGAAATCATTTTGCTGCTACATATGATATCTCCCTGCTCCCTCGCTCCAATACCTACCAGGTACACACATACTGTACAATAAGTACACCACAGATGTGCTATGAAGATGATAAACATTTTCATGCTGCTGATCATACAAGATTATCATGTTAATAGCAACCTAATAGGATATTTAGTGAAATATTCTATAGATTATTTGTAATGATTGGGGTTTTTTTTGTACCAATAAAATTGTGCAACAAAATGTTCATGGACAATTCTTTGGTCTATTCATGTGTACATGTGTGACTGATCACATTAATTAGCTGGAGGGCACAGTTGAATTATTTAGGATGTCTACTGATGTCAATTGTGTCTGAGCTTAATACTTTTGCATGTGTATTTTTAACATTTATCATCTGTCTCAACTCATAGATGCAGGGTAACCTGTGGCCTGGAGGAGGATGTGCAGGAGGGGCCAATGGCGGCTGCGTCCTGGGCCCAGACAGCATGCCTTCTTCCTGCATGGCTCCTTATCCTCATCCCCATGCACACCCCCATGCTCATGGGCTTATGGGAATGTCTACATCCCCGACTCACCCTCCTCATCATCCTCATCCTCACCATCCAGGCATCAATGGCCTGTACTCCCTGCACAGCTTCCAGGGAGGTCTGGGGTCTCATTCCTTTGAGCCCAGCCCTGAGTCTGACTACAAGCCTTCAGGCCTGGTGGCACTGCGCATGAAAACCAAAGACCCTGGCAGCCTCTTGTCTTGGCCAACGTGACTGGTATTTAATTAGGACTGAGCCAACATATAATCAATGGATTCACACAGAAATCCAAACATTAGAGTTTTGGAAAGAGTCCATCTCCCATCGAGCAAGAGGAACAGTTTCAGTCCTAATCCTTTACTAGATTTGCAGTTGATATAATAGTAATAACAAAAATAAATGCCACCTGTATATGCTGTTTATATGTTTCCATATGGGAGCATGTGTTTGGTTACTGTCAATCTTTTTAAAATATGCAAGCCAAAGGTTGCCTTAATGTTCCATTTTTAAAGAATGTATTCTATTAAATTAGCATAATTGGCCAAAGAAAAGCTTGACATTTTTATTTAAAGCAGTTAATCACATATTTCCAGTGTATACTGATATTTTTTTTTTGTAGTATGACAGTCAATAAGTGGCTTTTATGTTTCAGTTGTGCTGCCATTAAAGTTAATTTGTAACTACAAAAATCCTTTTTTCCCCCCTTCCCTGTTAATCCACAACACACAGATCCACATGACACATGATAATTGTGTGTTTATAATATTCTTGTATAATTAGCCAAATTTTAGCACTTAGCAAATGGCCTTTCTGCATAATGATGATAATTTAACCTTCAGTATTTCCAAATATTATGGTACAATGTATTCAGTGCAGGCTACTCTTTACTCTTTACTGTATGTAGCATGTACTGCATGCCCGTATCATATTACAGTGATGCTCCAATCCTTAGTCCGTGTAAAAAAGTAAGTAATGTGAGTCTATCGTAGTTCAGGGGGCCTTCACGTATCGGCCAATATAAGCAAGTGCCATTTTTGCTAACTCTTTAAACAGTATTGAACTTTATAAAGCTTCATGTTTAATATCAATGAGGCATTTCAGGGCATCTTTCCTTTCATTAACATTAAGGATGCTTTCTCCCAGCAGACATGCACTGCAAGCTTAACAAATGATATAGCACCTTATTGTACAATAACAATATTGTTAAGTACCACATTTCAAGGTGTTTGGGCAAGACACAAAGTACAACCCATACTGAATGAAATCTGACAATCCTGCACAACCTGGTATTTTGCATGAGGGATTTTTACTGGTGCTTCTAGAAAAAAATTTTTTCCAACCCTGCCTATATAGATCATACATTAACACTAAAACTCATTTAGAAATCCATTACGATTTCAGACTGCCAATACTCCAATTTTAACCTTGACACTTTAATCATATAACATACATGCAGGAAGCACCGGGCATCCATCGGAGTGCAGCATGACCTAGTATGTATGTGGTACTGCACAGGATAGCTCCATCTGGATCTAATGACTGCATGGCAGTCCTGCCAGCCACTATTTCAGTATAAGTAATAACTAGGATGTAACTCTAAAGTAACATACTACAGTTTTAACATGTTCATAGCCATTTTCATTGTTCTGATTATCTGAGTGAGCTGTAAAGGAGGATTGCTTCAGTGTTTCCATTATATGTTAAACATCATATGTGTGCTGGACCACATTAAGTGCCAGTCTGGCATACCATGTCATGCTGTAGTGAGAGAAAGGACATGTGTTTCCAATAGAGGAGAGAGAAAGAAAGAGAGAGAGAGAGAGAGAGAGAGAGAGAGAGAGAGAGAGAGAGAGAGAGAGAGAGAGAGAGAGAGAGACGCACACCCTCCACACCCACGGCTTAGAATTCCAGCCTGGTCCTTTGAGACAGACATGCTTGCAACAGCTACACAGGCTTTGCTCCTATTAATGTAATGATTTAAGAAAATAAAATACAAAAACAAAACTTTTGTGAAATTATTTCTGAACAGATATATGGAGTAAAAAATAAATTATAATGCTGTTGGCGTTAACAGGTTGTGCTTGCAGCAAAATAACTCTTTGTGCTTAGGAAGTAGCATTGGCCTACTGTACATGGCCTACAGTGGTGTGAAAAATTGATTTCTTCTGTTTTTGTGTATATCTCATACTAAATAGTTTTAGATCTTCAAATGAAATACAACATAAAACAAAGGCAACCTGAGTAAACACACAGTACAGTTTTTATTTTCATTTTTATTGAAGCAAAAAAAAAAAATTTAATATCCAACACCTATCACCCATGTGAAAAACTAATTTCCCCCTTAAACTTAAACTCTGGTTGTACCACCTTTAGCAGCAATAACTGCAAATACAACGCTTCAGATAACTGGAGAGCAGTAATTTTACAGCGCTGTGGTGGAATTTTGGCCCACTCTTCTTTGCACAACTGATTTAGTTCAGCCACGTTGGAGGGTTTTCGAGCATGAACTGCTTGTTTAAGGTCCTGCCACAACATCTCAATTGGTTCAAGTCAGGACTTTGACTAGGCCACTCCAAAATTTAATTTGGCTTTTTTGAGCCATTCAAAGGTGGATTTACTCCTATGCTTTGGATCATTGTCTTGCTTCATAATCCAGTTGCGCTTGAGTTTCAACTTACAGACTGAGAGCAGTCTGTAAGTTGAGAGGAGAATTCATGTTTCCCCTTAATTATTGCAAGTTGCCCAGGCCCTGAAGCAGCAAAGCATCCCCACACCATCACACTGCCACCACCATACTTGACCGTAGGTATGATATTTCTTTTGTGGAATTCAGTGTTTGGTTTATGCCAGATGTAACGGGACCCCTGTCTTCCAAACAGTTCCACTTTTGATGCATCAGTCCACAGAACATTGTCCCAAAAGGTGTCAGGATCATCAAGGTGTGTTTTGGCAAAATTCAGACAAGCCTTAATGTTCTTCTGGGTTAGCAGTGGTTTTTCACTGGGTTTTTGCCCAGTGTCTTTTGGAGTCATGAACAATGACTTTTATTTATGTAAGAGAGGCCTGTAAGTCCTTTGTTGTTGTCCTTGGGTCTTTTGTGACTTCCTGGATGAGTCATTGCTGTGCTCTTGGAGCAATTTTGGAAGGTCGGCCACTTCTGAGAAGCTTCACTACTGTGCCTAGTTTTTTTCCATTTGGAGATAATGGCCCTCACTGTGGTTCTTTGGAGTTCCAGAGCCTTTGGAATAGCTTTGTACCCCTTCCCAGACTGAGGTATTTCAATCACCTTCTTCCTCATAATTTCTGGAATTTCTATGTAAGTGTTGATTTGATTGAACAGGGTTTGCAGTAATCAGGCCTGGTTGCGTCTAGTCCAGCTGAACCCCATTATGAATGCAACTTTTTTGCATTGATAAATAACATTATCGTTTAAAAACTGTATTTTGTGTTTACTCAGGTTGCCTTTGTTTTATCTTAGATTTTGTTTTAATTTCTGGAACGATTTAGTATGAGATATACACAAAAGCAGAAGAAATCAGGACAAATACTTTTTCACAGCAGTGTGCATAAACCTATAATAGGTCACCATAAACCTATTTTTGTATACTGCTTTGGCTGTTTCTGGAAATAAACATTAATCAAATGTTTCAAAATTATAATTTTTGCATGACAGTTCTTTAAAACTTTGGTTAAAAATTAAAGAAAAATAAATACTAAATTAGAAACACAAAATCTGCATCACAAAAGAAGAGATAAAGAAAACATATACATTATTATTATTATTAATATTATTAATGATATTGTATTTACAGTATACAAGTATGTGTATATTTGCGAGCCTTTTTAAAACTAAAAATACAGGTGGCGACATCTCTTGGACATAAGATGAACATGCTGAATTTGCTTCTCGTAAAGGTCACCGGTCTCAGATGTAAAATAAAACAATTTGCCCCATTTTTGCAGAAATGTGGGGCATTATAACGACTAACCGTTTTAATTCGCAGCGTACGTATATACCTTTCAAAAGTAACTACTGTAAAATCCTTTTCAGTGTTTAGTTCCGCATGCCACGAAGGCGAAGCATCTCTATGCGAGGAGAATTCATCTGGGCGGTGACGGACTTCCTTGATTGACGTGAAGTACAGCCAATAGAATTACACTTTGTCAGCTTAGTAAACCAATCAAATTCTTAGGGCGAGGAACGCTGTAGTCTATACAAGATGGCGTATGTGGTTGTTTTCCAGCTACGATATTGAGCGGATTGCAGAATTTTGTCGTCTAAATTAATTAACTGTGGTAGCGTGGTCCCTTTGTACTTCTTTGTTATAAGCCGTAGAGACGCCGAATATCCATCATGAAAGGAAAAGAAAGGTCGCCAGTGAAAAAACGCTCAAGGGCCGTGGACGATGTTCGAGACAGGGGAGGAAGCCACCCGAGCAGTAAGAAAATGGGGGTTGTGGCGATTTCTGGCGGAAGCAACAATGGAAATAGCTCTTCCAAAAGCGAAGGAGGTTCGGCGAGAAGGAGCTTACTTGGAGACAAAAGGGATAGTCGGGACTTTGACGGACATGCTTCTAGTCGCACGGGAAACAGTCATAGCTACACCGGCCCCGTTGCTAGCGCTAGCAGCAAGAATCACAACTCGAGCCTGTCGCTCGAAGCGGCCGCGAGAGGCAACTCGCGTTCAGACCAGCGCAGCCAGCTCGCCGCTAACGAGAGTGAGTACAAAACGCTAAAAATAAGCGAACTTGGGTCGCAGCTGAGCGACGAGGAGATCGAGGACGGTTTGTTTCACGAGTTCAAAAAATTCGGCGACGTGAGTGTTAAAATTAGCCGCGTTAACGACGAAAGAATTGCTTTTGTGAACTTCAGGAGGCCCGACGATGCCAGGGCGGCGAAACACGCCCGAGGTCGCCTGGTGCTCTATGACCGCCCTTTGAAAATCGAGGCGGTGTACATGAACAGGAGGAGAAGTCGATCACCCGTGGAGAAAGACCATTTTTCTGCCGTGGCTGGCCACAGACATTTGCACACCCAGAGGCCTCTGTCCCCTACTGGACTAGGTTATAGGGACTACAGGCTCCAGCAGTTAGCACTTGGTCGACTTCCTCCACCCCCACCGCCTCCCTTACCCAGAGAGCTGGAGAGAGAAAGAGAGTTTGCCTTTTATGAAGCCAGAGCAAGACCCACTTACATTGCTGAACGAGCTGCTGCCTTTCGCGAAGAGGATTTTATTTCTCCCGAGGACGACCAAAGAGCTAACCGAACGTTGTTTTTGGGTAACTTGGACATCACAGTAACAGAAAATGATCTGAGGAGGGCATTTGATCGCTTTGGGGCCATCACTGAAGTGGACATCAAGAGACCCACCCGGGGCCAAAACAGCACGTATGGTTTTCTTAAGTTTGAGAACTTGGACATGGCCCACAGAGCAAAGATCAGCATGTCAGGAAAAGTGGTCGGCCGAAATGCTATTAAAATTGGTTACGGAAAGGCGACCCCGACAACACGCCTCTGGGTGGGGGGCCTCGGACCTTGGGTTCCCCTGGCTGCGTTAGCAAGGGAGTTTGATCGATTTGGCACTATTAGGACTATAGATTACAGAAAAGGGGACACGTGGGCCTACATTCAGTATGAAAGCTTGGATGCTGCTCAGGCAGCTTGCACAAACATGCGTGGTTTTCCTCTTGGAGGCCAGGACCGACGGCTGAGAGTGGATTTTGCAGACACTGAGCACCGCTACCAACAGCAGTTCCTGCAGCCACTCCCCCTGCCCCACTATGAGGTCATGGCTGAGTCCTTTGTTCACCGTGCAACCCCTGAAGCTATCAGGGTCAGAGAAAGAACTCCCCCGCCACTGCATTTTAGAGAACGGGAGCTCTATGCTGGTGTAGAGTGGCCAGCCCCTGCCATTCGTGAACGAGTAAGAACTCCTGCGTTTGAACCTCTGGAGCACTTGGAACGAGATCGACGGCCCAGAGAACCATGGTCCCTGGAGCGGGAGCTGCCGAGCAGAGATGCTGCAAGGAAACGGCGTCTTCTAGAGGATGGACGGCACCTAGACTGTTCACCCGACAGCAGCAGTGAGTGGGCAGTCCGGCGCCGGAGAGCCCCATCCACTGAGGGCAGCCCGGGGGGTAGCAGTCGCGACGGCCGCTTCAGCGACTCTGAGCGGCCAATGAGGGCAGAGCGGCTGTCACCGGCACGAGAGCGCCGCAGCAGCCTAGACAGGGCTGCTGGAGAGAAGCGTCTCAAGAGCAACAGCAGCCTGTCTGAGTCCAGCATTGGTGCAAGCCCGTCAGAAAGAAAACGCAAAGCAAGTGAAGCAAACAAAGGGCCTTCAAAGAGAGAACGAGCTGAAGGGAGCTCCAAGGGCAGTCAGTCATCCAAGCAGGACACTGGCGGGAAGCTGAGCATGGCCTGGAACGGAATGCTGCTCCTGAAGAATAGCAATTTCCCAGCCAGCATGCACATCCTGGAGGGAGACCTGAGTGTGGCCAACACCCTCCTGGTCGACGGCAGCACGGGAGGGAAGGTGACGCAGCTTCGCATCACGCAGCGCCTTCGGCTCGACCAGCCCAAGATGGATGAGGTGTCGCGTCGCATCAAAGTGGCAGGCCCAGGGGGGTATGCCATTCTCCTTGCAGTTCCTGCCAGCTCCGAGGACGCATCTTCATCCTCCTCATCGACAGACCCAGCGGCTTCGACCCAGCGTCCTCTGCGCAACCTGGTCTCGTATCTGAAGCAAAAGCAGGCGGCTGGGGTAATCAGTTTACCCGTGGGGGGCACTCGCGATAAGGACAACGCGGGGGTGCTACACGCGTTCCCACCCTGCGATTTCTCTCAGCAGTTCTTAGATTCCTCTGCAAAAGCTCTTGCCAAAACAGAAGAGGACTATCTTGTCATGATCATTGTCCGCGGAGCATCCTAACAATCAGAACACAAACATGAAAAAAAAGCATTGTTATAAAAAAAGAAATGTCTCATTTGCATGCTCTGTTAAGCCTGGTGCAGCAACCATAGTTTAAACAGTTATTTTAAGGGTATGTGTCATCTGTTCTGCCAAATGCAATGCATGAAAAACATGTCTCATATAGCAAAATTGGTTTTCATATTGCGATATTTGCCCACCATTGCAAGTTGAGTTTCCAAACCAAATCATTGTGATACTGTGCAACTGTTTGAAAGAGTGAAAGATAAAAGGCAGACACAATTTGAAAACTGAAGATTTACACTATACACTGTACTGCTGAAAATCTTATACATGTTTGTTTAGCCATTAGATTGTAAGCAGTTCCCTATATGGATATTAACAAGAATGTTGGTTCATGTAGGTATATCATATATATTTTTTATTTAAAAAAGAACTTATTGGGTCATTGTGGTTTAATGCTTGGAACAATCAGTTAATGATGAAGAGAAAGTGTAACATAGGCCTAGGTGTGTAGTTCTATAGTTCACCTAAACAGTCCAGGTATTTCTCACTTAAAACTGCATGTTGACTGTTGTCCTGTTTTGAAACCGTTACGGGGTAGTTCACAGTTCAAAAGTTTGCAGACTACAAACTAATGTATACACAACTGTTCTTTAGTATTGAGATATGTTTATCAGTGTGTAACTGGGCAAGCATTTAATGAGGCTACAAATTGTTTTCTTCAAGATTTTATTATACCCAAGGCATCTTATAATATGAATCGGTGATTATTTTGGTCTTCTTTTAATTCTAACATGCTTCAAAACCACCATTTGCACAGACCATTGCACATAGCTTATACATTTTTTTTTGTATTTGACAAGATCATCTGAAAAACTAGTTCTATTGAGACATTTTCACTTTGCTTTTTGCTCTTCCCTAATAATTTGTGTTAAGTATTGGTAATGCAGTCAGCCACTAGTTTATACTGATTTCAGTGCTTTTATGGTTTTTTCCCTTTTCTTTTCTTTTTTTTTCTTCTTTTTTTTTCTTTTTTCTTTTTTTTTTTTTTTTAAACTTTATTTTTTAATTTTAAAATAATCTTGCCCGTAGAACACAGTACAATAATAAAAGAACACTTGATAGAATAGCAGTATGTAATGCATGTGGCTTTTTCATTTTTTGTCAGCATTGGCCTCAGTTTTGTTCTATATGCCACATTAAAGGAATTGTTAAATTGATGTCCAGGTACTAAAATGTGAGTGCAAACATGTTCCTTCCAATTTGATAAACATAATAATGCTTATGTTGATGTAATTCTTCTATGATCTATATTCCCCATATATTAACACACTTTAATTGTCAGCTTAGGGCATACTTGAAGCAGGGCTGCACAATTAGTGCCAATCAAAGTGTTTAGTTTTTTTCAGTACATTAATAATGACTATGGTTCAGTGCAAGAAAACAGAGTGCTGTAATTGGTCAGCACATGTGAATGTGCAGTGATCATACCACTAAAGAGCATACATGAATTATTGAGTCTTACATGTTGGAGTACGTTTTAATTGTGCAGCTCTAAACTTAAGTATGTTTTAAGTTGAATAATCAGCTATGTATGAATAGTCTGAATAGACATATAGCATACTTTTCTAACCCCCCACATCAAAAAATTTTTGCATTTCTATCAATGTTGAGGTTTTTTTTGTTTGTTTTTTTTTTGCAGTGTCTTGAGTCTGATTATTAATGTGTTAATTCCATCTGTATTATGCCATCTATCATTTTAAAATTACACTAAATTGCATTTTTAAAGCAGATTTAAAAATTGGTTTGTGAATTAAGATTATTAAGCTGTTCTATATGTATGGATGAGTAGGAGATACTGTACTTTCAGTAGCCATCTCTCAGGATGTAAAAGGACCATTGCAACAGAGGACTTCCCATGGCTGGAATCAAAAAGATTGAGTTGATACAGGAGCCCTTTGGATGCAGAGGGGCAAGAGCTTTCCGTTTAATGATTGTGTATTCTCGCTGAGAGAGCAGCTTCACACTTGTGTAAATGTCTTTGTGCTTACACTTCCCATATTTAAACGGAAATATGACCGTCTTGCTTTGTGGTGTGTTTACCTGGTTTCTTGAAGGAGAGGAAAAAGAGAGGAATCGCTTATTCACATCTCGCACAGCTAAGAAATAGCTGTCCACATACACACAAAAAAGTGCACTGGCACTTATTTGATTTTGTCTTACTATCAATAAATTGTTTCATTTGAGGGAGAAATGTTCATTCGTTGGAAATGAATCGAAGACCATCTCCCGCTGTTTTGCGGTTGTATTTCAATGGAATTGTTGCTGATTGTTTCTGCTCAGGAAAAAAAAAAAGTTCCCGTATGTGGATCAGTGATGACATTAAGAGCCGAGAGCGTTTTATTGCCGCGTTGTCGATCAGTGTTTTCCAACCTTGTGTCCCGGAGTTGCCCGGCTTTGCTAATTAACAGCCCTTGCACACTCCTGCCCTAAACCACCCCCTTATTCCCGAGGGAAGCGAGAGCAGAAAGAAGGGGGCTTTTGCTACTGTGCTCTCTGTAGCAGGCTTGTGCTCTGCTGCTGACCAAAGTCAGAGGGGAGATGTTGATTTGCACAGACCTTCAAATAAGATGCGAGTTTTGTTCCAGCACTGCCACTGGTGTCCTCCAAGGTTCTTCCCTGCCTGCATCAGCTGGAAGAGGTCAGGTCTGCCGTAACCCAACTGCTTTGCATTGGCAGCACAACCACCTGTGAATTAAAGGTCAAATTTGAATACTTTCTATTTCGGTGGAGCAGGCATTTGTTTACCCCATCCTTTGGTTTTTTGCTCATTTGATTTTATTTTTCCACTCCATTGAGATTTCAGTACAGGAAGAGGATTTCCATGATCAGAAAAAGGAGAGCGATTATAGAAAGTAAAAAAAAAAAAAGCCCGTCTAGGCCCTGAAGGAAGGCTGATAGTTTTGTCTTCCTCCACTTTGCATTTGTGACAGAAGTATTAAATCCACACCTGTCTTAAATTGACCCGAAATTGAAGTGTTGCCAACTAGACTGCCAGTTTCCTCAAACAGCACAAGAGTTAACGCATGGAGGAGGCACTTGCAAGAAGCTTCAGATGGAGAGAAAAAAAAGGCCTCCTTTCTTCCTTAGTAAGCTGTTGTGTTCACCTTCATCACCTCTCCATCAGGTCATCCTGCAGTGAGTGCCTGCCTGATGGCGGTGAGTAGGGCTAGTGTGTTTTATACTGGGGCTGGTTCTCAAAGCCTTCCTGCGAAAGGTAAGTATCAGTGCAGGACAGAGTAACTCACTCATGTAGGGTTTGACTGTTTACTTTTGCCACTAAACTGACAGTTCCACAGATTATATGACCCCTTGTAGCTCCATTATTAATATGACTGGAGAAGATTTTTGTCCAGTAAGTTTTGCGTTTTCATTGATCTGTATTTAAACATGTAAATTCATTCGTTGAGTGCATGAGCTGATGTTCAGTAGTAATTCATCCATCTTTAATCATCTTTAAACTGCCTCTTAGCTGTAAGTTTAAAAAACAAACGAACAAAACAAAAGGTTTGACAGACAGGGTTAACTTGCAATGTAATTTCTGGCCATAAATCTATCCATCATATTTCACCAGTATGTGGGATTGTGGGAATAACATGCTTTAGAGGAGGTAAGTCATATGGGGACATATGGGGATTTTCAGTGGTGTATCACTTGTAATTTTGCCTTTTAGTTCAGGACTAGGATTCATTTTCAGAGAATTTTCTCTGGATAGTGACTCTCTGTGGACAATTTGTTTTTAAAGGTAGGTTTGACTGCTCTCTGGGAAACTCAATAATATAAGAAACTTTTAGGCTCAGACTGACTTGAAATGTTTGAATATACAAACTCATAAATCTTGATCAGACTGACTTGAAATATTTGAGTGTATCCATGTGAATATTATCCCTAATATAGAATTTACTGACTGGAAGGTGGTAACAAGACAAAATCCCTAAAATAACTAAACATGAATGCTTCAGTGCCTGGTCAGTTTCTTTAGAGCTGTTCAAAAATAGGCCTTGTTGAGGCACCAGATTATAGTCCTAACAGATTTAGCCTGTGGAAATATTTTCTTTGTCCTCTGAGCGATAAAAGAACTTTTAGGATCTGAACGATGATGGTTCAGCCTATAACGTGGTTTTAAAAGTGGACATGTTAAAAATGACAAATCAGAAGTTGTGCTCTTGATAGGCACCTTTTAATTTGCCATCATACCATCTACCAGTGGTTCCCAAACCTGATTGTGGATTCCACTGAACTGCACACGTTCAAACACTCCATGGTGTGTATGTATGTATGTGAGAACAGGGAAATTGGGAAAGAGTGATCTATTCCTGTTAGCTGAGCGAAAATGGAATATTTAGCAAAACCATAGCATGCTGAATAAGATAATCAACTGCCCCGATCTACTGACAAATGCACAGGTCACAGTTTATGATGTAAATATTTAGACCAAGCATATTGTCTTTCTTGGTACATTTATGTGGAAGTCAGGAGAGCAGATGGTTGGCTTCAAATTTCCTTGACCTTGGAAGGTAATAAAACAGTATAAATAAAATGTTATTAGTCATGAAACCTGATACATTTTTGGACAGTGTATTAACTTTGGTAACAGGTTAATACAGTGATTATATATATATATATATATATATATATATATATATATATATATATATATATATATATATATATATATCCCACTCACTTAGTGTATGTATACACAGAGGAGTGATAAATTAAAGGATTAATTAAAGATAATAATTAAATTAAAGATACGAGCAGCTTCAGTGCTCTTTGTCATTCTACAGGTCTCTGGATTTGTACTGGAGGGATGAACATCATTCTTCCAAAAGATATTCCCCTGCTGGTGTTTTGGTCATGGTGGTGCAGAACACTGTCTAACACCGCAGTCCATAATCCCCCATAGATGTTCAATTGGGTTGATATCTGGTGAATGTGAAGACCATAGCATGTGATTTACTGCATTTTCGTGCTCATTATACTATTCAGTGAGCCGTCGTGTACTGTGGAGGGGGGAGGGGTCATCCTGGAAGAGACCATTCCCATCAGGTTAGAAAAGTTTCCTCATGGCATGAAGGTGATCAGTCAGAATTGCTTTGTATTGTTTTGCAGGGACTCTTCTCTGTAAGGCTCATGTTCTCAACCCTGGTCACGGAGTACCAACTGTCCTGCGTTTTTCTGGTCTAAAACAACTGCTTCAACCAACCTGATTAACAGCTCTTTGTGAATTGAAGTGGGTGGTTAGAGCAGGGAAAGCACTTAAATGTGCAGGACGCCATGACCGAGGCTGGGATCCTTTGCTGGAGGGCGACAAATGGAGCCAAGCAATGCCAGCAAAATGCCTTCGACAGCAACGGTTTTCTTGTTTTGATCTATTTGCATGTATATATGAAGTATTAGATATTAGGTTTGACATCTGCACAGAAATTAGAAGTGATTTAATGAGATAAATCTGCAGCATTTCCTTATTGTATGCAGGTATTGACACATGTTGTCATTGAAATGATGAACTGTCAGTAGTGAAAATGACATTTGTGATCTGCAATATAACTCTGAGTTTTTAAAGTTTTTAAAATCAGACCACTTTAGAAAACAATGAGACAATTTGGGCATCGATCAGTTTAGTGCAAGATTAAAATGGGGTTTGTGTCGGGGGAAAGCCTAGACATTCTGCTAAAGGCAGATATTGTAATATTTGCAACTGTAGTAAACAGTTATGGAGTTGTAGACTATAAGATTATTATTGTTAACATTAATACTTCATTATTGTTCAACAGTAATATTACTTGCACAGTAATGTTCTACACCGAATCCTTTCTAGGCTGATGTGAGACATGTGACCACAGCTGCAGTAATGAAGTGGTGAGCAGTTTGTCTCCATAAGCACACTGTGGGTAGTAATCTTCTCTCTTCATTTTTGATATGGCACTGTCTGTGCTTATTTGTATTTATTTATTTATTTATTTATTTTTGCAACAGTACCAGTGGTGATATTGGATTGTGAACTTCAGTCCAGTTCCAGTTCATCTCTTAGTCCATAAAGAACCATGAGCTGCGATTATTGCTTCCAAATCGTGAGTAGTTGAACTTTAGTTGATATGTGATGTTTGTGTGTGTGTGTGTGTGTGTGTGTGTGTGTGTGTGCCTGTGTTTAGTAGAAATCGTACTAGATTTATTTTTGCAATTGCTAAAATTAGTATGATTGTGGTATTATTTGTGGAACTTGTTTAAAGATGCAGAAAATGTTTTGAATCTTGGTGATACCATTTATAACTGCATACATGTATCTGAAATCACAATAAAAGCAGTATTTTTCTATTGGTTTGTGTTGTTACATTCAAGAAAGCCAACCTTTAAATTCCTATCAGAAACCTAAATTCCATGGCCCCATGAGAAAAAGTCTTGGGGGATTAAATAAGCAGTGCTTCCCAATCGCACTGAAGACTCTGCCTTCAGAGATGCGCAAACATAATACAAAAAACAAACAATTTACTAAACAAACAATCAGAACAAACTCAGATTTTCAACAGGAGTGTATTTAATTGGTGCTCCTATAAATGCTACTTACCACCTCAGTTTTTGCCACTTTTTGATCTTTGTGAAATATTAAAAATAATAATAATAAACCACATAACACACTCCGCACTTGTAGCACTCCAGCATACTCACAACAGTATATATAATTAGCACTGTACAGTAATTAATGCTAGCTTTCAGTAGTAGTACAATGTCTGCACCACTAGAGGACTCTGTGACAAAAGAAACTATATGGCATATAAAAAGCAACCATTAAATAAAGAATTACTAGGAAAATGTTTTGATTTTAAAGATAAGATTCTACACAAGGGAAAAATGCAAAAAAACAGTCTCTCTTGCATCTTTGGCTCATATCTCAATAGTTAGTACAGTTATGCAGTACATAAAAGGCAACTACTGGTGAGAAACAGAACACGACAGCTATTTCAATACAAATGACAATTTTCCAAAAACAAAATGTCTAACAGTGGTGTACCTATAAGCACAATGCCCTAAATCTTTTAGGCTAAGCCCTTGAAGTATTTTCACTCCTATCAGGTTTAAAGCGGTTTAAAGCCGTTTTGTTTTGGAAATTCTTTTCATCTTAGTCAGTGGTTGCTGGCACAACTGTAATTTGGGACCACCAGCTAGGGAAAAAAATCCAAGATCCAGAGACACAGTGACCCAAATACACCTTCCAACATACCTTGAAACAATTATAATCCGTTTTATGTAGTGGTTAAGCCTCATATGAGTATGAAGATTGCCGACTGGAACTTTACTGATGGTAGAGCATCAAAATAAATCTGTATTGCTGCTTACAAGGAAAAACTTTGACCTTAAACCAGCAGGCAGAATTGCATAGAGAATAATTGGAATTTGGTACATTAAATGATTTAAGCATTTTAAGGGTAATTTTTTTAATACCATAAATATTATATTGTATGCTCTGAGCAATAATACACATGCTATTATAGCAATCGAAGGGAACTACACACCGACTGTCTGCTCATACAGATGCCTCTAGAAAAAAATTAGAATATCATGGAAGTTCATTTTCTCCTTAATTTAATTTAAAAAGTGGACCTTCCATATTCTAGATTCATTACACATAAAGTGAAATATTTCAAGCCTTTTTTGTTTTAATCTTGACGATTACGGCTTACAGCTTATGTGTAATGAATCTAGAATATATGAAAGTTCCACTTTTTGAATTAAATTACGGGAAAAAAATAACTTTTCCTCGATGTTCTAATTTTTTGAGATGCACCTGTGTATGCATACAGTGCTCTCCACTAATATTGGCACCTTTGGTAAATATGAGCAAAGCAGGCTGTGAAAAATTGTCTTTATTGTTTAACCTTTTGATCTTTTGCTAAAAAAATTAACAAAAATACTCTGCTTTCATGGACATCAAACAGTTGCTCTCTCCAGATCCTTCAAATTTTGAGGTTCATACTGTTGGACTCTCCTCTTCAGTTCACCCCACAGGTTTTCTGTGGGTTTCAAGTCAGGGGACTGGGATGGCCATGGCAGGACCTTGATTTTGTGGTCAGTAAACCATTTTTGTGTTGATTTTGATGTATGTTTTGGATCATTGTCCTGCTGGAAGATCCAACCACAGCCCATTTGAAGCTTTCTGGCAGAGGCAGTCAGGTTTTCATTTAATATCTGTTGATATTTGATGGAGTCCATGATGCCATGTATCCTAACAAAATGTCCAGGTCCTCTGGCAGAAAAACAGCCACAAAACATTAAAGAGCCACCACCATATTTAACCGTGGGCATGAGGTACTTTTCCATATGGCTACCTCTCTGTGTGCACCAAAACCACCTCTGGTGTTTATTGCCAAAAAGCTCTATTTTGGTTTCATCTGACCATAGAACCCGATCCCATTTGAAGTTCCAGTAGTGTCTGGCAAACTGAAGATGCTTGAGTTTGTTTTTGGATGAGAGTAGAGACTTTTTTCCTGAAACCCTTCCAAACAACTTATCGTGATTGTAGGTGACTTCGGATTGTAGTTTTGGAGACTTTCTGACCCCAAGACACAACTAACTTCTGCAATTCTCCAGCTGTGATCCTTAGAGATTTTTTGGCCCCTCAAACCATCCTCTTCACAGTGCGTTGAGACAATATAAACACACGTCCAATTCCAGGTTGATTCATAATATTTCCAGTTGACTGGAACTTCTTAATTATTGCCCTGATGGTGGAAATGGGCATTTTCAGTGCTTGTGCTATTTTCTTATAGCCACTTCCCATTTTGTGAAGCTCAACAACCTTTTGCCGCACATCACAGCTATATTCCTTGGTCTTACCCATTGATATGAATGACTAAAGGAATTTGGCCTATGTGTTACCTTATATTTATACCCCTGTGAAACTGGAAGTCATGGTTGAACAATTTCCTGTTCCTAGTCACCCAGGTGTACTAAAAAATGTAAAATATCAATGGGAATATACTTCAAATATATATTTTTCTCATATGAATTTATAGGGGTGCCAATAATTATGGTGCACATATATTTAACAAATATTTTTTTATTTTTAAAAACCTGTATTGTGTTTGCAGTTGTTTGATATCCATGAGAGCAGAGTATTTTTGTGAATTTTTTGAACAGAAGATCAATAAAGAATTTTTCACAACCTTTCACAATTACCAAGGGTGCCAATATTAGTGGAGGGCATTGTATAATAGTGGAGAAATTTGGACATTAAAAGAAAAGTTACAGTATGTAATCTAATATATGAAGTAATTTTTTAAAACTGGAATTTAGAGACCACATCATGTGTTCTCTGGAACTAAAATGATCCATGATGGTGTCTTCAAACTTTGTGACTAAGTTGGTCATACTCTGTGCCATTCACAAAAACCTCCTTCCCTCAAAAGGCTGGTGCCATTGTGTGCTACTACAAAGTTGAGGTCAAGTCCACTTTAGGAGGATGAAGTTAAAAAAAAAAAAGTGAGTGCCATGGCCATGCGGTGTAGCTATACCACCCCGTTTCTCTGGGGTGCTGGACAGAAGCAGCCGCTGCTCCACCCCAGCTTTTTATTGAGCAGCTCCTGTTGCTTTTTTCTGGCCTGCCAGTGCTGTGCGAGTGGCTCCAGGAAGAGAGAGACCGATGAGAGCAGGTAACACACACCAGCCAAGTAGAAGGAGCAGTCGTAGGTTCGGGTGTAGTCATACAGAAAACCTGGGGGACATGTGTGAGGCGTCAAACGTGCTGTTCTTGATACATGGAGGACATCTTTAAGCAAAACTATATTTAGCAAGGTTCAATTTACTGCTCAGTAAAAATTGCTAGATTTTTCTCATACCATAAAAAAGATATTTAATTACAAAGAATAACAATACATTTACTCACATAAAATAAGATTAAACCAAATTTGAAAAAAAAAAATGCTTGCATCGAAGAATGTCTTTCTTTTATGGTGACTGTAATTCTATATGATTCACTGCCCAAGCTGAGGCAGCGCTCCCTAGCTGAGGCTCAGGTGTACATGGTTCGGTTTTGTGTGACTGTAGGGCGAAGGTCAAGGGTACACTGCCTGCAGGATAAAGCTGCCACCATTACTGATTGAGAGGCAGAGCATGCAAGGCTGCATACTGCCCTAAACCACAGCCAATCACAAGAGCACAGCCAATCTCACTGAGAGATTAAAAAAATAATAATAATAAATTAGAAAGCCACCTGTCTGTATTTCATTAAAACACTACAATGTTCTCCATGCAATGGAGAATTGTGTTATCTAAACGATCTTCCTGTAAGGAAAACATTTAGCTCATCAGACCTGATCAGTTTGAAATGAAGGTAATTAATTCATATTTGTATCATCCTTGCAATACAAGAAAGGGAAAGGTATTCATTTTCTTATTATTATTCATGGATTTGTTGTTGTTTATTGTTGTAATTTGTGGGAATAGAAAAGAAGGGATTTGGTTAGATTTTTGTTTTAGTGTTGAATTGAACTGGTTTTAATGTATCTAAACCAAACAACAAACACTTGATATGACATTTTATTCAGCCTCTTTTTTAGATGGCACTCGCACAGAAACCTATTGACAGCTAGCTAATATTTAAATAGTAGCAGGTAGCTAGCAAATATAAATATTTTTACACTGGGAAGGCTCAGGATGTGTGACCTTTTAGAATTCTTTCACACAATGTTTGAAAGAAATACAGACAGCCAGCTATGATGGTTTCCAAAACAACCTCTCTCTCAGGAATGGTACACTGCCTTATGACCAGCTGGTACACGGTGACTATTCACAGCACCTTTCTCCTTCTCCCATTGAGATCCTACACTTCCCCCCACCCAGAAACAGTAAACATACCCCCCATTGCAAATAGGGCCTGCACAAGCCCCCCCTAAACAGGGGGCCGTCTAAGGGTGTGTGTGTGTGTGTGTGTGTGTGTGTGTGTGTGTGTGTGTGTGTGTGTGTGTGTGTGTACACAATTTCTAAGAATTGTATCTATGACCGTTGAGGCATGTCCCAAGCATGTTTCAAGCAGACCATTTTCTCATCTTACTGCTGTTTCTCTACCTGATTTCATTTCAGGTGTATTTCAAACACACTGCATATTCACGTACACTGAATTATATAGAACTGTGGTTCTCAAAGTGAGGACCCTAGGTAATTATTTGTATTTTTTTTTTTTATGTTTATTTTGTTGCATCAGTGAAAATCACGTCCCTCTATTATCAAAGCTACTATTATTGATTCTCATCATTCTAGTGTATTGAAGTAGTCATTTTTTAATCCAATTTTTAATCCACATTTTGAATATTTAATCCAAAACTCAATCACTCGAAAGGAGGTCAGCATATATAAATAATGTCAACGTGGAACTAATGTGTTGTCAGTGGACATTTCAGGATTAAAAAGCTCTACATATATGGCACCAATAAATAGCCAAATTATGTATTACTGTTCACATTTAAATAATGAATCTAATATTTGAATACTTGGATTAGGTTCATTAAAATTATTCTGTACTGAGGAGATCAGTGGAATTTATTTGACAGTTAAATGGGTCACTGGCTGCACAATGTTTGAAGACTACTGGAATTGAATATGAAGGCCATAGGTCTGTGGGGGAAAAAAAAAAAACATGCAACCAAGTAAGTTAACATGCTGCTAAATAAAGAGAAGTGACATGATCTGCCTGGCAATGTCAAAAGGAGATATATTTGTTCCCCCTTTAAGAAAGATGACACACTTACACAGGTCAGGTACCAAAGTTGTACCTTCCAAGTTTAATAAACCCTGCAAAGCATTTTAGCCCTGGCTGTTCTGAATCACTCCTCGTTTTCTGACAGCATATGTGGTATTAATCAATAATTTGCTTATGATGCTGGGAAAGAAAACTTACCTGCCAATGGAGGACCTGTTAGACAGCCAAGCCCCACAAAGAACATGGAAAAACCCATAGAGTTGTTCACCTTTTCAGAACCTACCAAGTCAACCTGTAAAAGATGAACAATTGTGTAAAGTGTGTAAAGGGAATAGTTACTTAAATGCAACACAGTGATAGTACCTGGGCCATATCACGTGTTACACATGTGACAAATTAAAGAAAAACAACATAAAGTGTCTTAGGAAGATGCTGAGCCACCATGAGCCACCACAGAATCTACGGGAACTGTACCCAATGGATGAACACCATTCTTCCAAAATGTCATAATGACGCTTCCTTCTAAGTGGACAAGTGGAGCCAAACTGTCAGCATAATACCCCCACAGTATAACAGCCAACATTGTTTCTGGTTAATTTGTCTCTAGTTCTTGTAGAATGTTCTGTCTCTTCAGATCTGTTTTGAGTGTGTCCATTAAGATAAGATGTACTACCAGTGTCACGAGTCAAGATTCACAAAGTTCAAAACCTGGGATTTACCACTGCATCAACTATCCCATTGCAATGCCCATATAATAACTTTGAATATGCTGTATGTTTTAATATTAGCTTTTTAAACTAATATATAAATATTTAGGAATTATAATTGATCAACACCTGTCTTTTAAAAAACAAGTAAAAAGGGTTATAAATAATGTTAAATTTAATTTAAATAATTTTAAAAACATCAGGCACCAACTGTCTCAATCAGCTGCATTACTTTTTGTACATACTTTGATTCTCCCTCATTTGTCATATTGTATAACAACTTGGTCACAGGCAGGTGCGACTACACTTAAGCCTGTGTACTCCCTTCATAAACAAGTTCTGAAAGTGTTAGACAAAAAACCAAGGGACTATTATTACTGTACCATTTTGAAAAAGTTTAATTTTTTAAATTTTGATAATTTTGTATTTTACAGATGTATGCCTGATGTATAAAATTACCCATAGTCTTGCTCCCCCTCCTCTTAGGGGATGCCTGGCCCATAACGCCACTGCCGGTAGGACTAGAGCATCTGCTAGGGGAGACTTGGTACCGCAGTATAGAAAAACAGCCTATGGTCAAGCAGCGTTTTCGGTTAGAGTAGTGAGGATATGGAATTCCTTACCTATAAACATCCGAAGCATTGACAGCTTCATAGTTTTTAAAACCAAGCTTAAGTACTGGCTACTATCAGAACAAATCTGTAACCACTAATGACTGTGTTGTAAGTTCCGTGTTTTTATATACTGATTTTATTAATCTTGAATTCTTGGATATATGTATTGTGATGTTCTATGTGGTGTATATGTAATATTGTATGTTATTTTATTTGTTTACCTGCCCAGGGACAACAGATGTAAATTAGCTATTAGCTAACTCTGGTGCAATTACTTTTAATTGTGCATTGTCCCTGTAAAAATAAACAATAATGTAAAGTAAAGTAAACCTGTTATTGTTGAAGATCCTCTATAATTTTATTAACACTTTCCTTTGTTCAACTCTTTTAGTTTTTTCTAATACTTAGGGGCAAAGAAAACACATCAAAGTAAAGAATAACAGTTTCAGTTTCATCTGTCATAGATGCACCCTTATTCCGTATCCAAAGTTCATGTGCAGTGAAAAGGCAACATTATTATTTATTATTAGTGATGCACCGATACAAAATTTCTGCGCCGATACCGATATCAGATTATTTAAGAATGACATCTGTCGATACAGATAGTTTGGTGGTTCTGCTTTTTTATACCTTGTTTCAAATTACTGATAATTAATTACACAACTTTGAAAGAAAAGTAAATAATAACTTTATTCTCTCTGTATCTACGTGTTTTCCATGTTTCAGAGTAACTGGTCTCATTTATAAACAGAAAACACATCACTGTCCATCATGACTTTAGCCTTATTTCTCATATTGTCATGTACAACAACGTGCACTCTTGATCTGTCAATTTTCCATCTATCTAACATCATTTTTTAAAGTTTAAAATC
Source organism: Cranoglanis bouderius (assembly GCA_023630585.1). Taxonomy (NCBI): domain Eukaryota; kingdom Metazoa; phylum Chordata; class Actinopteri; order Siluriformes; family Cranoglanididae; genus Cranoglanis; species Cranoglanis bouderius. The sequence goes on along the minus strand of CM042556.1, from coordinate 6,982,243 downwards.
AATCACAATCGATCCATTGAGCGGTGAGACTGAGCATGCTTGTTGGGCTCAAACCTGAAGACCAAATATCTGTGGTGAAACGCATTGCTGAGTCATTCTGAAGAAGCTTGTGAATATGATCTGCTACACTGTTGTATGTCTCCAGTAAGCAAATGTCTATGAAATAACGCCGACTCGGTATTGTGTAGCGAGGCTTGGGGTGTTTTACCAGTCGCTGAAAGCCCATGTCGTCCACTACAGAATGGTTGATGGTCCATGGTCCATTACTCTCTGAGTAATGTCTCGAGCTTCTGTGCTGTTTGAAGGTTCTTGTGCTGTTGAATGCTATATATGGAGTAATGTTAGCTTTGTCACTTTTTAACTGAAGCAGTATGACTTCAGTATGGACGGTAGCCCAGTGTTTAAGATGTTGGACTTCTGACCAGAAGGTCATGAGTTCAAATCCCTGCACTGATGTTAGACAAGCTACCAATACAAGGCACTTAACCCTCACCTGCTCAAATGTGTAAATGAGATGAATGTGAGTTAGATAAGGGCATCTGCCAAATACTGTAAATCTAAATGAAGTTGTGTTGAAGGTTTTAGTGGCAGGTCCACCTCCAGCAATGCAGAGCATACAAATTGCAATTCTGTTGTCATAGTCACCCAATTCAAAGTAATTCCAGACAAGAGACATTTTCTTCACACACAGCAAGAGCTGCAGTCTAATTGTCTACATGTTTTTCCGCCCCCTTTCTATTGACAGGATATAATCGGCCCTGATCATTGGCTGTTTGTAAACATTCGGCCGATGTCTGATAATTGCTTTTATTGGCCGATACCAATTACTGGCCAATACATTGGTGCATCCCTAATTATTACTGTTCCTTTCTTTTGAAAAAAAAAAAACAACAACAACAAGCATGTCTGGGACTTCTTTTGTCATTGCATTATATGAATCACTATAGGAAGAACATAGGAATGTGCTTTTTGTCTGATGCCTAGAAACAAGTTCAACTAGTCCACTTGTAATTTCAAGCCTTGAAACAAAATTGTGTCTATAAATAGGTTGCATTTGGTCCAAAATCCTGCTGCCAGAGTGCTTCCTAGATAACGTCACCCAAAACCCTATCAGACTTGGACTTGCTGTTAAATTGATTGATTACAACTTGTTCACTGAATTGCATAGCTACACAAGCCATCACATTATTTGTTTGACCTACTTGCTGATTACTGTCCACCACACACACACACTCTCTCTCTCTCTCTCTCTCTCTCTCTCTCTCTCTCTCTCTCTCTCAGCTCTGGCTTGCTCTCTGTTATTTATTGAAAAAAAAAAAAAACTCAGTAGGTGAGAGGGCTTTTCTTTTAGAGCCATTTTATGGAATCAACTTTAGGAACTATTAAGAGGCTTAAACTCACAACATTTAGGCCTAAAGGTAAATTACTGAACTTTTTGGCACAGCTTAAAAACAGCAGCGGCAGGTTTACAATCTGTTCTTATTTTTAAATTTTCTTTACTAGTTTTTTTTTATTATTCAGCCATATCTTATTTCATTTGTTACTTTCTCTCAGATCAAATGTCTATAGTACCTTTCACAATTAAATATGTATCAATGCCAGTACTAGTATCAGGAATTGGTCCAATGCAGTGCTCGTTTTCTCATACTTCTAAAAAAAATTTAAAAAAATAAATAAAAAATGCTCCAATACTAACATCTGACACCAGGTGATACTATGTGATGTACAGTCCCCTCTGAAAGTATTGGAACAACAAGGCCAATTCTATTGTTTTCGCTATACATTGAAGACATTTGGCTTTGAGATCAAAATATGAATATGAGATGATAGACCAGAATTTCAGCTTTCATTTCCATCTAGATTTACCCTCCATTTACATTTAGATGTGTTAAACAACTTAAAACATGGCTCATTTTGTTTGAATGCACCTATATATATATATATATATATATATATATATATATATATATATATATATATATATATATATATATATATATATATATATATATATATATATATATATATATATATTTTTTTTTATGATGGCAAACATTTAGCCTAAATCTTAGAAACAGGAGCTCAATGCTAGTGGATCATCACAGCAACCAGCACCAGAGTAAACACTAGCTAGGCAATAAAAAATGTCTACAGACAACACTGGGTGAGTGAAATTAACAGCTCTCACCCAGTATGTTCTTTACCATCAGCCACTACTAGTAATTGAAAATGAAGGGATTCCTGTGCAATGAAAAAAAAAAAAAAAAAACCCTAACAACCTACTTACTTACACATGTACAAAAGCACTTTTCCAAAGTGAAACAAAACCTGCTCTTCTCCACTGCAACCCTACTCAATCCAAGATAACAAAATATATCTAGCAAATGCACTTCATTTAAAACCAAATAGCTAAATGATAAAGAACGTCCCTAGCCGCCTAAGTGCTTGAATACGCACGTGTGTTTTTTCATGGCAACTATGTAATTACCAATTGATATCCGTAGCGTGTACCAAACAAACATATTCATACTCAGTCCAAAAAACATAAATGTTAGTGATGCATCCATAATTAAACTATTAAATAATACAATACATTAGTATTCTAGAGCATAGAACCTGATATTCTGTAGGTTTTGTTTGTTGCTAAATCCTGATGACATAAAGTGTATTGTCTCTGAGTGTTACTTCAGTACTCACTAAGACTGGAAGGAGCAGAGCCATGTATCCTCCACAGAAGATGGCAAAGAACACAGCATAGATCATGAGCTGACTGAAGGAGGTGGCGAGGGGAGAGAGCAGGTTGACAATCCCGCACAGGATCAGATAGGCCTTGTGGTAGTGGTACTTATGCACCAGGTTCCTGTCTGTCACCCAGCCAGAGGCCAGCTGAGCCACGGTTTCTGTTATACCTGTGTAAGACAAGAACCCAACCATCACACACTCCCACACTTCATCTGCACAATGCATCAATAAAAATCACTGGTGTGATGGAGTTCGAGAACAGTGTCACTGATGTCCCCTACATGAACATTACTGAGTCAGTAATGTTGCGATAAGCATAAATCGACAGGTCTCAGAGAGCAGTGATTTCTCTGTTGTGATGAATGAGCATATGAAGGTGTGTATAAGAGGCCTGACATACATGTGCCATGACGTTCAACCACTGATCACTGGCTCCATTACTCTCCAGCCTATAATACTCTATAGGTAAACAGTTGTCAGTCACAGAAAGGCCTTAAACCAGCTTTATGCTGTATGATTTTCAGCCCGATTTTTATCACAGTCAAAAATCACATGATGTAAAATTATTCTGTTTGTTAGCTGAGATTAAAACATAAATAGGGACATTTAGAACCTAGTTCTGGCAGTGTCAGGATTTTTTTTTTTAATTAATATCTCAGAGTGTCACACTGCTACGATGCTTGTCTAAAAGCTACCAATAGGAGGACAGTATAGGATTACATGAAACTCATGGAACAGCTACAAATATGGTAGGCAAAATTTAAACTAAATTTGCTAATGCACAGAAAAATTATCCCTATTATCTCAATCTCACTTTGAAGAATGTTTCTGTTTTTCTGTTCAGTTTCTGCATGAGCTCAGCTCGCAGTGGGTTCTTCACTGTATAATCTGACATGGAGAACAGGTTATCGCGTCTGTTATAACGTCTGTTATAAAATTCGGCCAAGATTTTATTCATCATCTTGTACAATGTGACAAAGTAATCATAAAAGACTGCTGAAATTACACAGTGTAACACAGGCTTTAAACAAATGTACTTAATATATAAAAGTATACAATGATGGATTTATTATTTTGAGTATGTCAGCTGCATACATTGAGCCATAGAAGTTAAACGAAAAATTTCTGAATGCATTTAAAATTTTATATCATTTCATCATAAAATTTACTGTATGTGTATGATGTGTTACTTTACATTTTTTTCTTTCATGTCATTATTCATGCCCTTACACATTTTTCCAGATTAATTTCATCAGTTGTTGGGATGAGGGGTCATAAAATCTCAGAATAAATACATGAATGAAATGAATTGAGTTAAAACTTGTTTTTTTGTATCATGGTTTGAGGGTCTGTGCTGCAGTAGGGTGATTGACTGGGTCAGGAAAAGGCTTTATGATGCAGAGATCAATAAATAAAGCAACAAAATATTTATGGATAGTGGTACTGATCACAGCCATGACTGCACACTATATGCAAATGCAGCTGTGTACTATATTATGGATTATTTGCAGTTTGTGAGAATAATAATGCATTAAACATGCATTATTTTAGAAATGTATGCAATGGTAACTTCAGAACCACTCCAGCATACTTTGACCCAAGTAATTAATAGGAGGCCCGGAGAATGTGGGAAATTTGCCAAACGTGCACAGAACACAGTATTGAACAGACAAGCAAGTCAATAAAGTCAACCATAAAATGTAGGCCACTCTTAATGTGGTGGCAGTATTACAGCACACACAGTGATGTTCTTCGCAGTGGTCAGGCATGAAGCGAAACAGCTGGACAATGTTTGTCTGTCCTCACCACACTACCAGAGGCTTTATCCTGGTGTGCCCCTACTTGAGCACAGAGACATTTGGGGATTTGCTTGTGTGTTTAAGGCACAGCAGGTCCATTGAAACTCACAGCTGCCTTTATCATGTACTACAAAATTACACTTCAATAGCAAGGAACAGAAATGGAGCTTTTAAATCCCTTTACCATTCCGCTATCCCACAATTAAAAGTATAGCATACAGGAGGCTCAATTCAGCAATCAATTCAATAACACAGGTGTTTGTGCTTTTATCGAGTTACCTAAACAACCACTGAAAATGAGGGAATGCTGTGTCCCCACTGCATAAAAAAAGAGACAATGAACTCATGCTGGGGGACGATGGACCAAATGCATGTCCAAATTCCCAGTCCACTCATTAAGAGCACAAGTGTTTTTGGCCGCTCTCTTCTCCTGCTATTATGCCCCAGTGCTCCCCAGTACAATGTCAGCCACTTTAGAGGCGGTTGTGGAATTGGGAAGCCCTGCTGTTGCTTAGCGACTTCCCTGGCTCAGTGACACAGAGTGGCCCATGATGAGGGGACGCTTTTAGTGTCCTGAGTCGCACTCAGTCGCTCAGGGTGTCCAACTTTGAAAAAAAAATAAAAAGCTCTGAATCAAGGTTGAGCAGCTTTTCCATGAAAGTGTCATTAATACGAGACTGACATACAACTACTACTTACTTTTAATTATCAAAACAACCGATTAGATGCTTTGATCCCCTTTTGTGGGTTTTTGTTTAAACCTTGCACTTTGCATTATTTATGACCATGCATTTTCTGCCAGTTTTCAGAAAGGACAAAAACTGACAGCTGTGTTCTAGGCACTAAACCTGACAGGCTTACATGGTGCGGCATATGTTTGGGTTACAAAGTAAAGGAAAAACCAGTGGCACTGCTATGCTGTTATGGGGTGGGGGGGATTTATTTTGTTGGTACGGTTTGGGTCCACTTGTTCCCTCAGAGGAAAGTGTCACTGCAAATCAATATAAAGTTATTCTGACTGATCACTTTATCCTATGATGAAACATTTCTATCCTGATGGAAGTCCCATGCACAGAGCATGACAGGTGACAATGAACATCCCAACTGAACACTTATAGGGGAAATTGAATGATGGATTAGACAGCATTTTCCACCGTCATCATCAAAACACCAATTGAGAGAATATATTTTGGAAGAATTGTGCTCCCTCCTCCAATACAATTCCAGAGACTTGTAGAACCTGTAGAGTCAATGCCTTACTAATGCACATTACTTTTTCCTTTTATTTGTCACTCCTGTGTGCAGAATCAATGTCAAGGCACATTACTTTATGTTGTATTTTCCTTCATTTTAAATTTGAACACGTGTTCTACTTTAATTATTTTAATGCATCCACTAGGAAAAACAAACAAACAAACAAACAAAAAAACACCATATATTGGAAACTTTGAGAAGAGGTCTTTTTCTCTGATGTAGTCTCACTATTGGGATACTTCTGAACCCAACAGCTCTGGCCACTGGGATAAAGTTCATCTTTTATGTAAGATTCATTACATAACACTGCACATTCGCAGTAGCCTACAAATAATTAATGTGCAGACATTGACAGAGGCTTTTTGCATCTACTTTTAAACTATTCATTCAAATATGGCTCAGTGTAACGCATAGTAACAAGCATGACAAACATGGCACAAAATAAAACACAAAGATCAAATTTAGCCCCTCTTATGACCACTTTTCCACTGTAGCTGTCACAGTTTGTCTATTGTTTGTCATATGCATAGGTTGCTATAGATGTCATTGAAAGCTAGCTTTTTCCTTCTCCTTCTCACAGGACTAGAAAGCATCAGGTCTCAAATATTCCTGCTCTGCTCTGAGATTTCCTGTACAAAAGTAATTGGATCGACAACGTGGGATCGAAAACGTGTACCTTATTTGTCTACTTGACCCATTATTTGCACTAGAAAATCTTGTAACTTTCACTATGACAGCCTTAAACTGGAAAAATCATTCCTAGTGTAGCAAATGATATACTGGTAACATTATTCTAAAATTACAGAGATGCTGAGAACCAGGATCGATTTCCTGATACTCACCTGCCACAGATATGATAAAAGATGCATCCATGGGGTCAATGCCCAAAGTCCTGGCTCTTGCTGACAGGTGGAAGTAGGGGATAAAGTAGGCTAACTGACTGAAGACAAGTGACCAGGTATATATGCAAAAGAAAGGATTTTTTAAGAGCGAGAAGTCCAAGACTTTGGATTTTTTGGTTGGAGCCTTCTCCCGTACTAAGGAATTCACAGTCAATTTGCCATTCGTCTCTGGACAAACCTTTACTGGGCAATTGTCCAATTCATTGCCACCATTCTGGACCAGGTTTGTTAGCTCCATAGCTTGGAGGTTTCTTTGCCCAAGAGATGTGTTCTCAATGATAAGTATATCCCTGTGAAAGGAAGGAGCTCCTGTTTTGGCGATGCCATTAGAGATGGCTGTAATCCCTTTTTGACTGTTCTCAAGAGGTTCCTTCTCCGTTTGTGTCAGAGAAGCAGGCAGGTCTCTGCTGAGGCTGGGGGAAGAAGGCCGAGGGAAGGCAGCAGGCTGCATTTGGATGGGCCGCAGCAGCATTGCAGAAGCCACCAGGTTCAACATCAGACCACCCAAAATCAACAGAGCTCCTGCACAAACATTTCAATAAACAGCATTAATGTAGGCTGTTGTCCACGTATTTCTGTCTTTCTGTATTTTATGTTTTGATATTTTTTTTATTTTTATTTTTATTTGTAACTCAACAGCTTTTCAATTAAGGACTTCAAAGCACCTCAAAGCATTTGCTGTATCTTCTGTAGTAGAAAATCTCAAGTCATATTTACCCTGCCATGCATACTGATCCAGAAGCAGCTGTGTGAAGGGTGCCAGCGCAAAGGTCAAGCCCATGCCAGAGCGGCCAATGGAGTATGCCGTGGCTAACCTCTTACGGAAATAAGTTGCAGTGACAACAGATGAAGCTTGGTACAACAGTGCAAAGCCAAGACCTGAAGAATAAGTGTTTAAGACATGAATACATTTTTTGTCATTTTATAAAGTAAAAAAAAAACATCTAAGTGAGTTGTCTAATCAATTGACAATAAATTATCATCTAGTATAATAGCATCTAGTTATGCAATGTCTACAAATGTTTATATACTCAGTTATCAAACTTCAGTTGTCCTGAACTTAATATGCCCAAAGACCTAAGACTCACCCACCACCAGCCCCATGCTGATGTACAAGTAGATGATACTGTTAGCGAAAATGCTGATGAGAAATCCTGCGGTAACTAGTAGGGCCCCCATGATGGAAGTGATTCTGTTCCCCAGCTTAGCACAGGCTACAGAGGCCAGAGGACCTGATGGTACAGGGACAACACTATTTGGAGGTATGCAAAGACCAGACTAAAGAAATGAAGGAAAATGCAAGCTACAGATCCAGGCTGCTAGCATCGTATTCACAGTTGGTAAGCTATTTCAGGGGTGCGACTTTACAGTTCCAACATCTACACAAGGAACTGTACCTTGTCATTCTTGCAAGGCTACGCAACCCTCATATTCGTCTGAGTTCCTGGATGCAGTGAGTGCTACAGAAATAGGTGGAACTGTTTGGCCGCGTGTAAGGGATGGTTGTTATAGGGACAGCAGGTCTACCTCCTGAGAGTCTGATGCTGGACATGATGGAGCCGATCCAGCTGATGCTCTCGGACGAGCCACCGAACTCGTCCTGCAGCACCACGAAGAAGATCCCAAAAGTCTTCAAGGTCCCCATCACTAGCACGTTCACCTGGTAGACAGCAAACAGCACAAATCAAAATGGCAGAATTACTGTGGTAAGAGATCATTAGAAATCAAATTCAGGGATCAGGGATCATCAATTTGTAGACAAATCTGTTGCTGCAAAAGAAAAAGCAGTCTTGAGGTAGGTACTGCTGTTGAAGACACACCAGAAAGCAGTGCAGAACCACCATCCAGCCCCATCCTCCATCTGGTGGCTCCACATAGCGCATCTTTTCTTCTTTCTTGGCAGCTTTGATCTTCTTCTCATACTGCGTGAGTTTGGCTGCTTTGCCCTCACTGAAAACACAGTGATGGTCATTTAACATCAACATCCACTGACAGTCAATCACTGGACATACCACTTTACATTTTGTGTCCATTAGCCACACTTTTTTTCCAGAATGTCTGTGAAAAGCTTTGTGCTTTATTGAACATAGCTGCCTTGGCGTTACACGGCTTTAAATTTAATCAGTGCCAATAAAAGCCACAGTAAATGTGAAATACAAACTGGAAACCTATCTTCAAGAGGTTCTGGGTAAATTTTTTCATCACAGTTAAATGTGTAAAGGTAAAAGGTACATTGACCAGTCTTTAGCAGATTCTTGAAAATGCTACAGTGAATATGTTATTTAGCATAAATGCAAACAAACAGGCCAGATAGCTGACCAAATCAGGTCAAGGTCCCTACTCTCCACTGTTTAACATTACTGCTATGAGGCTGCTGAGTTTGGTACAGTCCTCATAAATCTTTAATCTTTGTCCTTCTCAGATTGCATTGGGTCACCGAGAGTCTTTATGTTTGCTAGGTATAATCTGAGGAGAGAGAAGAACTTTACTGTACTTTACTGCCATGTACAAACTGTGTACATTAATGAACCCTTAATTAAATAATTAACAATGACCAAAGTCCTGGTTCTCAGAATTGCCTCAAGGGGTAATTTTGACATTTATATACTCAAGCACCTTTTGCAGTCTGGTTGCACAAGTAGGGTTTAAAAAAAAAAAAAAAAAAAAAAAAAAAGGACCACAAACTTGTACTACTGCAAAAGTTTTTTTTTGTTGTTTTTTGTATTTTTTAAAAATTCATAAATTCTTTATCATTACATTTCAACTGTTCATTTCATTGTCCTGAAAGCATATTCACAGAATTTCTTTGTATTTCAATTTCAATAAACCCATGGCATTGTTGTGACCTTGGAATTGGTGACCTTGGAAACTATATTAAGTTATTAAGTTATACCTGATTATTCTGTGATTTTAGGATATCTTTACTTAATCAGGTCAAGCTGACACACCTTTTCATTTTTTTTCTTAATTGTTCTCTTTTTGTGTAAAACTTATAACTAACTTATTTTGGCTTAAAATACAGAACCTTATCATTCTAAGGTCCTAATGGAATATAATGGAATTACAGAATAAGTATTACGGTAATATATAAGTGATTGGGCAAACAATCACAAAATGTACTTATCAGGTGAATTTCGGCAACATTTCAGCAATAAACATTTCTATATAATGACATCTTTGTAATGGTGTACTTTTAGATTATATATTTTCCAGGCATGACAGAAAGAATAACAGTTCACAGTAATAAGGACTGTAACACTTTATTTGTGTTTGTCTTTATTTTGCCTTTATTGTGTTTCCTGTTTCTTAAGTTCAAGAAATAGGCTAGAGGTGTGTGGGAAAGGGATCCTGTGAGACCCTAGAAAAAAGCTGCAGGAACAGGAGCTTTTTATTCTCATGTGGATGGGATCAGGTGGTCAGACATGAGGCTCACACGACAAAGATGTGAGCATACTGGATGTGGCGTGGGATCTCTGAAGTGCCATTTTAGACACAGAACTAGAGTGTAAAATAAAATGTTTGCTACTTAATGAAACTTAAACAATGAAGTAAAGCACATGTTACTTTTTTCCCCTGTAAGCAGACAGAATTTAGTAAGTGCATCTTAAAATTAAGGGCCTATTTTAGGGTAATTGTAATTGTAAAGAAATTGATCAAATAACTTCTTGTATCATTACTACTTGTGTTGAAGTGCACAAATCAGTGTGTTTTTAAACTCACATTGCCTAGAAGCTGCTGTCAATGCTACTTAACGTTTCTCTGCTGGTATGCTAATATACACACCAATGAGCAGAAATGGCCATGTTGAGAGGCCTAGCCCAAATATGTCAAAAACTACTTAGCGGATTAGAGAAGACTGAATTGTGACTGTGTTGCAGGCAAAAGTATTTCTTTACATGTACTACCCAATGACTGCCACAGAGTATGTGTGTGAGTATGTGCATGTGTGTGAGCTGTTGTCATTGCATTTAATTCAGTTCAGTGACTCATGACTGGACTTGAATTTGACTGACTTGCAACTCAACTCGACTTGCAACTTCACTCTTATTTTTCCAAAAAGTTTGGAAAGTTTGAGGTTTCCAAAAAGTTCTCAAAAAAAAAAAAAAGAGTTAGAAAAACAGGTATACTTGATTACAGAAGGTGTACAATCTCCAATTTCTAAAACTATATCCAAAACACGCTACACACAGAGGGGTTTTGTTTATCCCTATATACAGTATAGGATGAATGCATTATGTGGAACCTAACGTTAATACAGCTACTGAGGTGTTCATTATCACTCATTCACTCAGTTACGTTCTGACAAGGACAGTTTATTTATTAGGTCTTTCTGGCTACACACACCACAAACTGTTACTGTTATATCTCTTCACAGTGATGGAAATGTGCAGATGTTTAGTAATGAAATGATTAGCAATTAAGACATTGAAACACAATAAAAACAGTCTGTTGCACTTTTTCAAACTCTGTCATTTTAGATAATAATAATAATAATAATAATAATAATAATAATAATAATAATAATAATAATAATAAAAGACATGAAAACAGTCAAATAAAATTAAGTCAGAGAATCAAGAACTCTCAGGTCATCTGAGAGGGAGACATTTGGGGCCGTAACAACAGAAGGCTGCCTCACCACTCTTCAGCCAGATAGCGGGTATTACCAGCATATTTCAGTTTGTTGATCAGAGAGCTCTCACTGGAACATATCTAACAATCAGTTTGCTGAGATACAGTGGAGAAAGACCTTGAAGGCATTTAAAAATTGAATGGTGCAACTGAAAAGCATTTGCCCTGTCGTCCGGAGATCGCAAGTTTGAATCACGACAATGCCACAGCCATATGTGGTTGGGAGTCATTTAGGGAGAGATGGCATACTATCTCCCCTATTGATCACAACAATAATAACCAATCATGGGCATCTGTGACCCAGCATGAGCAGCAGTTCAAAAATATGCTGTTGGCTAGCTTCACATGTCTCAGATGAAGCATGTGATAACCTTCACCCTCCCAGACTGGTAATTGTTGTATGATAGGGGAGACCTAACTGATGGTATCACTATCAGTTGGGAGAATGTCATGTTTCTAAGGTGATAGTATGCTGTTTTTCAGACGTTACTTATGTGGTTGCTAAAGCTGAGTTTTTAGACTTCACAGACAGGGACTCTAGATAAACCAACACATATTTTCTCTGAAATCTTCTCTGGCTTCTTTCCCATTATCAAGAATTTCTGTTTTAACACTGTTTGGCTACAGACAATTATGACACATCCAGGACCTGATGTCCTTTAAGCAGTCAAATAAAGAGCAGATAGACCTCTGGGGGTCAGGAACTAAGGAAAAACAGTCCCCTAAGAAACTACTGGAATGTCAAGGTCAATTCATTTGTTTGTGCTATACACCAAAGACATTTGGGTTTGAGATCAAAAGATGGATATGAAATGAGAGTTTAGGATTTCAGCTTTTATTTCATGGCATTTACATTTAGGTGTGTTAAACAACACAAAACATAGAATCTTTTGTATCAGGCCAAATTTCTAGGTGAACAAAAGTATAGAAATAGATAAGTCTTTAAGTAAATTAAATAACACTTACTATTTAGTTGCATATCCCTTGCTTGCAATAACTGCATTAAGCCTGTGACTCACTGACATCACCAAATTGTTGGTTTCTTCTTTTGTGATACTTTCCCTGGCTTTTACCACAGCCTCTTTCAGTTGTTGTTTGTTTCAGGTGGTTTCTCCCTTCAGTCTCCTCTTCAGATGGTGAAATTCATTCTAAATTGGGTTAAGGTCTGGTGATTGACTAAAACCTTCTACTTTTCCCCGTGATAAAGTCCTTTGTTGAGTTGGCAGTGTGTTTTGGATCACTGTCTTGAGTGATGAAGTTTCTCCTGATTAATTTGGATGCATTTCTCTGTAAATTGGCAGACATAATGTTCCTGTAAACTTCTGAATTCATTCTGCTGCTACCATCATCAGTTACATCATCAATAATTAGTGAGCCTGTTCCAAAAGCAGCCATGCAAGCACAACCATAACACTACCTCCACCATGTTTCACAAATGAAACTTGTATGTTTTGGATCATGAGCAGATCCTTTCTTCCTCCATATTTTTTGCCTTTGCATCACTTTGTTAGAGTTTAATCTTGGTTCCAGACTTTTTGTGGTTCATCTCTGTATTTCTTTGTGAATTCCAATATGGCTTTGAGATTCTTACTGCTGATGAGTGGTTTCCATCTTGTGGTATGGCCTCTATATTTCTTCTCTCAAAATCTTCTTTGAACGGTGGGCTGTGATGCCTTCACCCCTGCCCTGTGTAGGTTGTTGGTGATGTCACTGACTGTTGTTTTGGGGTTTTCTTCACAGCTCTCACAATGTTTCTGTCATCAGCTGTTGTTGTTTTCCGTGGCCGACCCCATTCAGTGTCTGTTGCTCAGTACATCAGTGGTTTGTTGTATTGGCTATGCCCAATGTTTGTGCAATGCCTCTCTCTGTGTTCCCAGAAGATGCTGAAATTGTCTATGAACTTGACCTGCGATAGGTGAGCAAAGTGTTTAATGACAACTGTCTACTAAAACAACCAATCCCCTGACCGACTGTTGGTATCACCCCGAAGATGAATACTTGGGTTTGGGAAAAGTCAGTATTTCTGACAGTTGTTTGGGGATGTTGCTAGAGCAGACACGAACAGTAATTCACAGTTTGCACAAGGAAAGCTGAAAGTTTTAAAGAAAATTTTTTGTATATCTCTGATAATGAGTCCCCGAATGAGTAATGTTTTGGGCTCAGGTGGAACTAGCCAATGATCAGACTGTTGTCACTGGTGTCGTGTGCTGTTGTCTGGAGGCACAGCGCTGTGAAGGGCCACTGTTCTTAAGTGGGGCAAGCTGTGTATTGGTGCGCTCAGTCTGCGGAGGATGCATAACTCCTGATGGAGTAGTCTGTGAAGTGGGATCTGGGAGCTCATCTGAACGCAAATCCAGAAATGATACCTTGCACCTGTTCTGAAGCTCAACGCTTTGCTGCAAAGGGGGTATGGAAGGTTCTTTGTACACATTTTTATTTATTTATTTATTTTTCAGGAGTAAATAACTGTGCCATGTATCTAATGGAGAACATTACACTCAGGGCAAACCAATGTCCAACATTTTGATGCTTAAATTAAACCCTGCCCTGTCATGTGGAATCATAGGTTTTGTTATGTATTTGTTATGATAATAGTTTCTTATCCATCTAGCCCGATAGCTAGCAAATAATGGCATGTTATGTGTGTTTTAATGCTTTCAGCAATCATCTCTTTTGTTTTATAGGCATTGGGAGATAGATAGTTTTTCTCTGCACCAATCTGCAATCTGCTCTGCCTCCTCCCTGTATGCTGACTCATCATTGTTGCTGATGAGGGCCACCATTGTAGTATCATCAGCGCTGTAGTATCATAGTCATGAGTCAGCAGTGTAAACAGTAATGGACTGGGCACACATCCCTGGGGAGTAATGGTGTTCAGAGTGGTGGTGCTGGAGGTGGTGTTGGTGATCCTGGTGGACTGGGGTCTTCCAGTCAATAAGTCCAAGATCCAGTTGCAGAGGGAGGTGTTCAAACCTAGCAGGCTCAGCTTTCCTATGAGGTGTTGTGGGATTGATTGTGTTGAATGCTGAACTGAAGTCTATGAACAGCATCCTCACATACAGTAATTGTCAATTTTGTCCAGGTGGGTCAGAGACAGGTGGCTGGCAGAAGATATGGAATTCTCTGAGGAGCGGTTAGGGTGGTAGGTGTACTGGAGTGGGTCCAGAGCAGTAGGAAGACTGCTCTTTATGTGTTTCATGACTAGCTGTTCAAAGCATATCATGATGATAGGTGTGAGTGTGATGGGCTGGTAATCATTGAGGCAGGACACAGACAATTTCTTTGGCTCAGGGATGATGATGGTCATCTTGAAGCACATAGGCAACTGCTTTCACATAGCCAGGTATGTTGTTAGGGCCAGGAGCTTTCCAAGGGTTAACTCTGGACAGACTTTTCTTGATATCCATTGCAAACAGACAGAGTACTTGGTTGGAGGAAGTTGGGGTGGTCTTCCTGGCTGGCATGTTGTTCTGTTCTTCGAAACCGAGCATAGAAATCGTTCAGTGCTTCTGGAAATGAGACATCACCATCACAGACATGTAATGTAGCTTTGTAGTCTGTGATGGCTTGAATACCTTGCCACATACGTCCTTGCTGTTTAGGAAATTAGATTTGGATTGTTGGATTTTTTGTGCATAGTTGCACTTTTCCTCTGCGGAAGCCTGGGACAGATTGGCCCTTGCTGTACACTCTGTGTGATCAAAACAGTCCTGAATGCTGAGATAGTTCCGTCAGACCAGGTTCTCACCTGTTTCAGAACAGGTTAGGCACATTTCAGGAGTGGTCTGTGTGCTGGGATTAGCATAACAGAGATGCGGTATGTGTACCTGAGTTGGGGCAGGGGTGCAGCCTTGTGTGCACCGCGAATGTTGTTGTAAAAGTCTACTGTGTTAATTCCAAGGGTTGTGAAATCAACATGCTGGTGGAATTTTGGCAGAACTGATTTCAGGTTGATGTAGTTAAAGTCCCCAGCGACAGATTACTGATAGCACCATAGAGATTTTATTGTAGTACACACTACATTGGCTCCCAGTACAATTTCACACTTATTATAAAATAGTAGTTACCTATAAAGCACTAAATGGTCTCATCCCACAGTACCTGAAGGAAATTTTGGCTATTACAGTGGCTGTTGGTGGTTTTTAATATAGGGGAAGCACAGGTGCCTATTATTGAATTATAGATCTGTGTGTGTTCGGCTGGTGTTTTATCTGCCAGTCTAGCCTCCTGTATAATTTTTAGTCTCTCGTCATAAGTATCAAAAGACTTATGCATCAGGGCAGGAGCCAAAATAATGTCTTTAAAGCCTGTTGTCCAATGAGCATTAAAACACTTGAAACAGTGAAGCCATGAGTTCTATAGGTGGTGTGTTGGGGGCTTCAAAGGAGATTTTCACACAGGCTCCACTGTCCACCAAAAACAGTTTGCGTTAAATGAATAAACGAAAAAGATATCTGAGAATTTGATTGGCTAAATATTAATTTCACCAAGTATGATGAATAATATAGACACATTTCTACATTTAACATAGAAACATTTCATTGTGGCATTTTAATGAAATTTTAGGGGAGATCAGGCTTCCACATAGTCTTAAAGCAATCGCCTCTGCTGGATACTGTAGACTTGCACCCAAGTATTGCTGTTGTAAACATAAATATTGTCCTGTGCTCATTCCAGGACTTCTATTCACATTACTATTCTTCTATGTAATGGATTAATAAAAAGATTACCCACATCTTGCAAACAAATAAAAATTTGAATTAGCCTCAATTGATTTATTCATTTCCAACTGAGGTGTACACATGAAATTTTTTTTTTTTATTCTGATTAAAATATTGTTCAATTTATTGATTAATTATTGCTCAGCATGAAGACAAAGCTGCAAGTCATTATAGTCTAAAACCCAAAAAGAAAAAAAGTTGGGGAAAAAAAGTTGATTTTCATAATATATGCCCTCTCTGCAACACAATTCCAGACCAGTTCAGCTGTCACTAAACAGCTAAAAAAAACAAAAACAAAAAAAAACACAGTAACCATGGGCGCAATAGACCAAAACAGTATAAAAGGTATAAATACTCTTAAAAGGAGCAGAAATTCTGAGAAAGCTTCACACTCAACTACCAAGTAAGTAATTTTAAGCAGAGATACCACACAGTGCAAAATAGTTAATCTGAAACTGATTTTAAAAAATAAGTTACTAATCTGAACGCACTTCATGAGAATTATTAATGAGAAACATCTAGTTTAATAGTGATAGCCTATAGGATAGTATAAGATTAAGATTAAACTCATATCTAATAAATACTTCATAAGTTTCACTCAGTTAAATAGAACTAAAGGAAGGAAGCTATCTGATCAAGCATACCACATTTAAATGGAAAAAGGTGTGTTTCAAAGTGTTTTTGTACTTGGTTAAAAAAAAATGCAACTTATAAACTACAGGATTTTTATGTTTGACTACCACACAGTTCTTGCAATTGTAATTTAATGTCGTTTCAATTAAATTTAATTACCTGGCTTAATATAACTTGCTTACAGTCCATTACTAAGAACTGAGAAGACTCATAGAGGGAAAACTGAGCCCTTAATGTAACCTTTTGTGTAAGATTGAGTATCTCTATACTGAAGCAGGTCCTATTAAAAAACTATAAAAAGACTCTGATATCTCATAGTGCTCTCTTAGATCAACAATGTGAACACATCATGCAAAATCAATAATCGTACACTCAGTTACCACTTTTTTTTTTTTGCTCTTGCTGAAAGACTGAACTGTTGGTCCTGTGTCTGTCCTGTCTTTCAGCCAGTGCAAAAATTATATGTGAGTACGTTAGTATTTGCGACTTTACCTGCTGTTTTCTTTAGGCAGCATATTTGATAATTTGATGTGGAATAAATGAAGAAACTTTGCAGAATCTACTTGCTTGGTGTCATCCTCAAGATAGACTTAGCTGGAAAGCCTTGGTCTTGTATTCCTGTTAGACATAAAACAACAGAAAATGGTCAACCCTCATAAGAACATTAAAAAGGAAGAGTAAGTGCAAGATAGAAAGAAAGAAAAACAGAAAGAAAGAACTTAAGGTGCAACACTTTGCTCACATAATCTATATGTTTTAGGTGAACTTTCACACACTTTGTGTGTTTCAAAAGAAATTCTGAGAAAAATCTTTACAGGGGTCATTTCTGTAGAAACAGAACAGTGATTGTAACAGGTATCTATGAGCAAAAATACAGATTTTATTGATTCTTAGGTCTGAGCTCTGTCTGGGTATTTTGGTGATTTTCACCAGTTTTCATCCCTCCTTTTTAACACCATTTAAAACCAGGCAAAAAAGTACTGTATTTGAAGTCAGTGATTAAAACAATTTTTTCCTTCAGTGAGGCCAAGGTGGAGCAGAACAAAATCTTGGCTTACCTACTTCTAGACCATCCACTTGCAGTACGGATCTCTTTGCTAGAATTAACAAAACAGCACTGTCAGTTCTGATTGCCTTTTTAGTTGTTTTTTTCTTTTCTTTTTCTTTTTTAAGTTTTGAAATACAAATTCTAAAATTGGTATACCCTGAACGTCTTTTTACTTCTACCCCCTTTGTTGTTGTATCACTATACAGCTGATGTTTTGCAAAATATATAGCTGATATGCAGTGAGTCAAGCTAAAACAAGACTGCACTAGCATGCAGATAATTTATCAGTCATCTCAGTGTTGCAGATCAATGCGGACTGTACGTCCACGCTGCAGTAGATCAAGGCTTTTCCAAAGGGAGGGAGGGAGGGGGCAAGGGAGGAAGGAGGTGGAGCAGGAGGCTGTGCTATAGTATTAGGAGAGATGCCTTGTCTTATCACCTTACCGCACTGATGACCTGTGTGTGGTGCTGAAGTGTAGCTCGAGGAAGTGTGCAAAGACTCAGACTTATATTCAGTTTTACAGAAGCCTTTCACTTAGAGCCTGTAATTAAAATGTGTTTGTTTTCTGTCACCTCTGGAAATAATTAGTAACCACACAGTCTGTAGTCCACTTTACATTGTCGCTGAGAAATAATGATTATGTTTTTTCTGAGTTTGGGGAAATGTGAAGTGAAAACCTCACTAATTAAAGATACACATTTGTCAGTATTGTGTGTGGAATTGAAAACTTACATCATATTTACCTCCCAAATCCATGTACAAATGGGTTAAAGCGAAAAAGAGAATATCAGAGCTGTGAAGGTTGTCCAGATGGGGAGAAGAGAAAATGTGCACAGTATCAGCGGCATGCCAAAACATTGCCTTCCTCCCCCTCAGGCCATAGTGCAGTTTCTTTGAACAAGCAGTATTTGAACAGAAACAAATGCTAGGTTCATTTCATCTGTGAGACTCATTTTAACATCAAGAAAATATGCTGGTAATCAGAGAACAATCTGTACTCACATGCCACTGATAACCTTGTGCATATCTACAGAGATGGATTGGATGATATGCTATGAATGTAAAACTGACCACATACCAGACACATATCACTGAGAATGTCATGCCTTGTAAATTAATAAACTACTACACTATTTTAACGTTCTTTAAGGTTCTTTTAATGTTCCAGGGCGCAATGTATAACATGTTAAATGTTTGTATGATTTATATGCATAAATGCATTACCTTTTAATATTTAATATTTTAATATTCTGGTATATCCTATTTAATGATGAAACCACAGTTTTGCTTGCATTTTGTGCACCTAAACCCAAGGTAGGAGCTGTACAAAAAAAGAACTGGACAGAGCAATTTACTAGAGTCAGTGATTTGTTGCTTTAACACGTCTCATTTTAATACAATTTTTACCCAATTTTTTGGAATCACTCAAGAAATCTCACATTTTTCATGAAAACTCATACTGTTATTCATCAAATAAGTTGCAAAATGAATAGAAACTATAGCCAAGACATTTATGACATTTATGACATTTACAAAACAGATTTATGCTTGAAATAAAATTTTTTTTTGCTTCAAACTTTGCTTTCATCCAAGAATTCTCCATTTGCAGCAATTATAGCCTTGCAAACTCTTGGC
Organism: Cranoglanis bouderius; assembly: GCA_023630585.1. NCBI lineage: Eukaryota > Metazoa > Chordata > Actinopteri > Siluriformes > Cranoglanididae > Cranoglanis > Cranoglanis bouderius. Next base: position 6,962,876 of record CM042556.1, on the reverse strand, counting down.
ATTCTGGCAAGAGGTCAGTTTGTTGGTCAGTTTGTTGAGGTAATCTGCACCAATTTCACTCCATACTTCATTGAAGCACCTCCCCCAATTTGGATTGGATTAATGGGCACTTTTTTCATACTTTTTTCGATCAGGTTGCTCCCACAACAGAGTTGAGATCCAGTGATTGCACTTGGCAATCCATTACAGACAGACTTCCATCTGACTACTTGCATAATTTGGATCAGTGCTTTGGGTCATTGTCCTGTTGTAGGATAAAATTGGCTCTAATCAAGTGCTGTCCACAGGGTATGGCATGGCCTTTACTGATAACCTTCCTTGTTCAAATATCCTATTTTACCAGCACCAGAGAACCCCTTAGACCATCACATTTCCTCCACCATGGTTGACAGGTGGTGTCAAGCACTCCTCCAGCATCTTTACATTTGTTCTGCACCTTACAAATATTCTTCTCTGTGATCCAAACACCTCAAAATTAGATTCGTCTGTCCATAACACTTTTTTTTCCCAGTCATCCTCTTTCCAGTGTTTGTATTCTTTTTCCCATTTTAATTTTTTTCCTTTTATTGGCCAGTCCCAGACATTGAAAGACCAGCATCCCAGAGTCGCCATGTCATTGTTGAAGATGAGACTTAGGTTTTGGGGGTACTATTTAATAAAGCTGCTAGCTGAAGACTGGTGAGGCGTCTGTTTCTCAAACTAGAGACTCTGATGTATTTATCCTCCTGCACAGTTTTGCCCCAAGGCCTCCCACTTCTTTTTTTGTCCTGGTTAGAGCCAGTTTGCTCTGTTCTGTGAAGGGAGTAGTACACACTTTTGTAAAATATCTCCAATTTCTTGTCCATTTCTCACACAAAATGGCTTTTATTCCTCAAAACAACAGTAGCCTGACAAGTTTTTGAAGAAATCTCTTTTTTTCTGGCCATTTAGAGACCATAATTGGACCTACAAATGCTGATGCTCCAGATATTCAAGTAGCCCAAAAGAAGCCAGTTTTATTGCTTCCTTAAACAGCACAATGATTTTCAGCTGTGCTAACATAACTGCGTCCGGGTTTTGTAATGATGAACTAACTTAAGATTATTACGGATAAATTCTGGTACAATGAAAGTTTATACTGATTCAGAAGATTCCCCTGAGGGTGGCTCACTCCCTTTCTAAGAAAGACACACATGAAAAAAGTCACGGGAACCTCAGTGAAAAACAAATCCTATACTACAACCAGAGGAGGGACTCCCCATATGCAGTGGCCAAGAGTGTCTCATTCAGCTGAGCCACATGCATTCATCCATTCATTTTCCTTCCGCTTTTCCTGGTAGGGGTCACGGTGTAGATGACTAGTATAATTAGAAGTAAATGATACTGCTAAGGATGTTAATAATTTTGGCCACTAAACTGCTGTTTAATTCTCATGCCTTAATAAAACACATACATTAGTATCTGGATCCAGTCATAGAAAATGTTCCATTTTACCAGCAATACTTTCTAATGGTTCTTTAGTGCTGCTCATGTCAAAAATCATCATGCCTGCTGATATACTGTATTTCTGCCCTCTGTGTGAGCATACACACACTTGATAGCTATGATAACTCGAATGGAAAAGCTTCTAATGAGAAACAATTATTTGAAAGCATATTCCATGAAGCATACAGACTTTGCCTCAGCATTTGACAGAATAAAGAATTTTGTGTTGTTGGGTTTCAGCCCTCACTTTTGTGCTCACTACCATACCCAGGAGGCATTAACAAATACATCATACAATTCTCACTAAGTCCTCACTAAGGTAACTAATCATCAGTGGTACAATTCAGCCAATTGTTGTGTAATGTGTCACTAAATATAATAATGCATTTGAGTGTGTATTAGTCCCTCCAGGATTTCACGATTTTGCGATCGCAGAAATTAATGCAAAATCAAGCAAACTCCTCAATATTCAGAGGAGCTTGCAATGTTTCAACTCAACGAAATCCTGTACGGACTGAAATATGAAAACATGCTACCCTGAAAAAGATGCAGCATTTTGCAAAAAATGATTAACAGTTATAGGAAAGGAGAAAAATGGTCTGATAATTTCAGTGCTGTGTAGACAGCTTTTTAAATATTTCTGGCAATTAGAAAGTGGATGTTTTGAAGTGTCTCGAAGTTGCTATGGATCATTTTAATACTTCATATTCTTCCAATAAATACTCTCGATCCTCTATCAATCACAGCAACACTAGGCAATTGTGGGTGTGTCTGAGCTCATGTGTGCAGAGGAGGGCAGATAGCATTAGCTAGTGGTTAACTAGCTGAGTTGGTAGCTGTTGTATGATAGGGGACAACTGGATGGTAGGAGGGATTTAACAGGCAACCAAATTAGTTAGAAAAATCAAAGATTACTAAGGTGAGATGGGGGGAAGTGGGCGGGGCTTACAGTGACAGTATCTGTCAGTATTGGCAAATTCAAAACACCTGTGTAATGGTCAGTTATTCCGATCCATATTTCGATATGCTCATCTGTCTTTTTTACTGGGGGGGAAAAACAGACTGCTCTTCTGCCATATGTTTTTAGTAATAACTCATACTAGCGTACTTTAATTTTAAAATGCAGAGATCCTAAATGCAATACGGTTTGCAGGTCTGCGATTGCTTTTTGTCAGTAAGGGAAGCAGACAGCGGTTTTTAAAGATGGCGGCATCTAGCGTTCAAATAAGAAACCGCGTTTTTTAACTCATAAACGACCCAATTTAATTACTATAGTTTTTTTTTTTGCTGCTGTTGTTGCTGTTTGTTTTCAAATATCCCTTCTTGTAAACGTTTTGCTCGTTACAATTACAACAGTGTCTAAATACAGAGTTTATTCTTACCTTATATAGCTTCTGTATTCAGATGAAATGAAAATCCGTTCTTTAAACAGCAGTTCTTCAAACGACACAATTTAACCCCTCGCGCTATTAGCCGGTCACGTGACCGGTCACAGCGTAGGGAAAAACCTTTTACTTATTTAGTTATCTGCTCACTTATTTAGTCAACAGAGTTGCGTGCCGCAGTCTGAATAATTTTGTAAAGTATTTTCATTTTCTATATAGTTATATGAATTAAAAGCTAAAAGACGATTCTTTTTTATTTAATTTTTATCTGTTTTGGTCTGTTCTGGAGCCCACAAACCCTCGAACCCCGTTGTGTATAAAATAGATTGATGTTTAATGGATCATGTGCATGAGAAAATGTTTTTGGTTGAATGAGGGGAAATCAATGAGTGTGAAAGGAAGCATAAATTCCCTTGCACTTTAATAATCTTTGCTACATTTTAAACCCAAATTCATTTGGTGCGCAAATAAGGAGTTTTAAAAAAAGTTAATCAACAAGGAATAAGTCGGAGTAAAACCAGCAGCTTGTTACCTTACTGTGTAAAACGGCATGGAGACTTGGTGCAGTCAGTGGTGAAGGATGGAGCTGCGGTGACGTCTGCTCTCCTGAGCATCTACAGCCGCGCGCTCTGCTCCGTCCGCACACCCCTTCCAGACAGGTAATTCTAAACAATGATATGCCTTAAGGATGTCATGCCTGACCATGGCTGGTTTTTATGCCTTCTCGCTTGTTCCCGGAGTTTGTCTCAGTTTTACAAGTTTCACAAGCTGAGCACTACACTGATCCAACGCTCCCTGCGCTGGCTCGCGTTGTGGCGCTGGCGCTCTGGACCACGTGGTGAGGACCACGTGACTGGAATCTTGACCATAAGGTTCGACCCGAAACCTCGTGCGGCAAGGCGGGCTGTGGTTATGCAAAAACAAGTGTCACCCTTTTTAAGGAGCAGGCCCCGTCAGGTTAAAGAGGCACAGGATATGTCAGAGGTTCAGTTTTAGGGCAGCATGTCTCCTGGAACAAACCTGATCTTAACTGAGATCAAGTACCAAGCTTACCCTTTACAAATGGGAACATGTCTAAAGTCTGAGCAGTTTATGTGAGTAATATGTATTGTATGTATGTGTAGACACGGTGAGTGTGTGTGTGTGTGTGTGTGTGTGTATATATATATATATATATATATATATATAAAAGTTAAATGGAAAAATCTAGTAAAAATACTTTCAAAAATAGACATGTTAATAGTTTATATTTATCAATTAACAAAATGCAAAGTGAGTGAACAGAAAAAAAAATCTACATCAAAACAATATTTACAATATTTACACCTTCAAAACAGCATCAATTCTTCTAGGTACACTTGCACAAATTCAGGGACTTTGTAGGCATATAGTCAGGTGTATGATTAAACAATTATACCAAACAGGTGCTAATGATCATCAATTCAATACGTAGGTTGAAACACAATCATTAACTGAAACAGAAACAGCTGTGTAGGAGGAATAAAACTGGGTGAGGAACAGCCAAACTTCAGCTAAGGTGAGGTTGCTGAAGACAGTTTCCTGTCAAAAGTCATACTCCATGGCAAGACTGAGCACAGCAACTGAGGCAGAAGGTAGTTATACTGCATCAGCAAGGTCTCTCCAAGGCAGAAATTTCAAGGCAGACAGGGGTTTCCAGATGTGCTATCCAAGCTCTTTTGAAGAAGCACAAAGAAACGGGCAACGTTGAGGACCGTAGACGCAGTGGTCGGCCAAGGAAACTTACTACAGCAGATGAGAGACACATCAGGCTTACTTCCCTTCGCAATCAGATGTCCAGCTGTGCCATCAGTTCAGACCTGGCAGAAACCAGTGGGACTCTGGTACCCCCATCTTCTGTCCGGAGAAGTCTGGTCAGAAGTGGCCTTCGTGGAAACTGGGTCAAGCGACTCAAATATGGACGAAAACACAAACTGGGGTGAAGAAAAATGGCAGCAGGCGCTCTGGGCTGATGAGTCAAAATTTGACATATTTGGCTGTAGCAGAAGGCAGTTTGTTTGCCAAAGGACTGGAGAGCGGTACACGAATGAGTGTCTGTAGGCAACAGTGAAACATGGTGGAGATTCCTTGCAAGTTTGGGGCTGCATTTCTGCAAATGGAGTTGGGGATTTGGTCAGAATTAATGGTCTCCTCAGTGCTGAGAAGTACAGGCAGATCCATCATGCAATACCATCAGGGAGGCATCTGATTGGCCCCAAACTTATTCTGCAGCATGACAACGACCCCAAGCATACAGCGCAAGTCATTAAGAACTATTTTCAGCGTAAAGAGGAACAAGGAGTCCTGGAATTGATGGTATGGCCCTCACAGAGCCCTGATCTCAACATCATCGAGTCTGTGTGCAAGTATACCTAGAAGAATTGATGAATTGAGGCTGTTTTGAAGGCAAAGGTTGGTCACACCAAATATTGATTTGATATAGATTTTTCTTCTGTTCACTCACTTTGCATTTTGTTAACTGATAAATATAAACTATTCACATGTCTATTTTTGAAAGCATTCTTACTTTACAGCACTTTTTTTTTTTTTTTTTTTACACCTGCCTGAAACTTTTGCACAGTACTGTATATATACACAAAAATATATATACAGTACTGTGCAAAAGGTTTAGACACCCTTTTTTTTAAAAATACATACTTTGTTATAGATTTTTTATTTTATGACTTCTACATTATCAATTCAGTACAAAAAATGTTTTAGATTCCCAAACATTAGTTTTCTAGCACAAAATTAAATATTACAGAAAAATGTTTGTATGTCATTAAAGAAAGCAGCATATTACGTAAGAGACCACGTTTCAGACAAATAATATATATATATATATATATATATATATTATTTGTCTGAAACGTGGTCTCTTACGTATATATATATATATATGTAAGAGACCACGTTTCAGACAAATTATATATATATATATATATATATATATATATATATATATATATATATATATATATATATATATATATATATATATATATATATATATAATACAGCAGTGTCGACCTGAGAAGAGCTCTAATCAGCTAGTTTACTCAAAACACCGTTGCTCAGTGGTCCAAAGTCCTTTTTTCAGATGACAGTAACTTTTGCATTTCATTTGGAAATCAAGGTCTCAGAGTCTGGAGGAAGAGTGGAGAGACACAGAATCCAAGCTGCTTGAAGTCCAGTGTGAAGTTTCCACAGTCAGTGATGATTTGGTGTGCCATGTCATCTGCTGGTGTTGGTCCACTGTGTTTTCTCAAGTTGAGAGTCGATGCAGCGTCTACCAGGAGATTTTAGAGCACTTCATGCTTCCATCTGCTGACAAGCTTTATGGAGATGCTGATTTCCTTTTCCAGCAGGACTTGGCACCTGCCCACAGAGCCAAAACTACTAGGAACTGGTTTGCTGACCATGGTATTACCAACCTGGGCTTCCATAACTCATGCAAAAGGAGCCCTGACCAAGGATTGAGTGCATAAATTAACATACTTCTCAGAAGGTCAACATTTCTGTATTATAAATTCTTTATTCTAATATTTTGAGATACTGGACTTTTGATTTCCATGAGCTGTATGCCGTAATCATCAAGATTAAACAAAAAAGGCTTGAAATATTTAACTTTATGTGTAATGAATCTAGAATATATGAAAGTTCCACTTTTTGAATTAAATTACGGAAAAAATGAACTTTTCCACAGTATTCTAATTTTTTGAGATGCACCTGTAGATACAGATGTGTAAACACAGCTAATGAAGTTGGATAATAAGCCTCTAAACATTTGGATGACCATAATCATCTTGATTCTAGTTTCAGCAATTCCATTACCGTACTGTATACGTGTAGCTTCTGAGGACAAACTGTTAACTGGACCAGTTGAGCAATTAAATACAAAAGGCATTCCACACCCCTAAATAAGATGAAACATCACTGTTGGGAATAATAATACAATATATACTGTACACTATAATGAATATCTGGATAAATGCAGGTAGAGGTGGTAAAATGTCAGAACTGCAGTTGTATTACTACACCAATGGTCACATGTAGAGTTTAGTATCAGTACATCTGTATGATGATATGTAGCTACAGTATCTCACAAAAGTGAGTACACCCCTCACATTTTTGTAAATATTTTATTATATCTTTTCATGGGACAACACTGATGAAATGACACTTTGCTACAATGTAAAGTAGTGCGTGTACAGCTTGTATAACAGTGTAAATTTGCTGTCCCCTCAAAATAACTGCCTTGCTAAAGAAGCTGAGGGCATGTCTCCAGACCTAAACCCTATTGAGCATCTGTGGGGCATCCTCAAACGGAAGGTGGAGGAGCGCAAGGTCTCTAACATCCACCAGCTCTGTGATGTCATCATGGAGGAGTGGAAGAGGACTCCAGTGGCAACCTATGAAGCTCTGGTGAACTCCATGCCCAGCAGGGTTAAGGCAGTGCTGGAAAATAATGGTGGCCACACAAAATATTGACACTTTGGGCCCAATTTGGACATTTTCACTTAGGGGTGTACTCACTTTTGTTGCCAGCGGTTTAGACATTAATGGCCGTGTGTTGAGTTATTTTGAGGTGACAGCAAATTTACACTGTTATACAAGCTGTACACTCACTACTTTACATTGTAGTAAAGTGTCATTTCTTCAGTGTTGTCCCATGAAAAGATATAATAAAATATTTACAAAAAAGTGAGGGGTGTACTCACTTTTGTGAGACACTGTATATACATACTTGGTGTTCTCTAAAGAAACGATGAACAGTTGCTGAGGTATTTTCCTATGCCTTTTTGATACAGCAAAATGTCTTACAGTTACTGCGGCCATGTGGCTAACCCATGGCATTGCAACATTATATATACACTCACCATCCACGTTAAGAGGAACACCTGTACACCTGCTCATTCATGCAGTTATCTAATCATTCAATCATGTGGCAGCAGCACAATGCATAAAATCATGCAGATACAGGTCAAGAGCTTCAGTTAATGTTCACATCAAACATCATAATGGGGAAAAAGTGTGATCTCTCTGACTTTAACTGTGGCATGGTTGTTGGTGTCAGATGGGCTGGTTTGAGTATTTCATAAACTGCTGATCTCTTGGGATTTTCACACACAACAGTCTTTATAGATTACATAACGGTGCAAAAAACAAAAACAAAATAACACTGATTTAGCGACAGTTCTGTGGGTGGAAACGCCTTGTGTTAAGAAAGGTTAGAGGAAAATGGCTTTGGCAATAATTCAGCTTGCCATGTTTGGAAAAGTAAATGTTGTGCATATGATTTCAAAAACACCATACCCACAGTGAAGTATGAAGGTGGGAGCATCATGATATGGGGCTGCTTCTCTGCAAATGGTACTGGGGTATTACACATAAATGAAAGAAGCGTTAATGAAGCGAAGTGCTAGTTAACATGTGATAAGTCAAGACGGCCTTGCAAGTCTCCTGACTTGAACACAACTGAAAATATTTGGAAGATTTTGAAATTGCAAATCCATTCAAGGGACCCTTGTAGCCTTGGAGAATTGAAGACAATTTTCCAACAGAAATGGCAAAACTGTATCAACATAAATATAATAACTTCTTACTGTAGATGCCTCAGAGCTGTAATTGCCAACAGCTTTGCAACAAAGTACAAATGTTGGTAATTTCTGGTGTCTGAACACTTTTTTCTCCATCAATTTAATTTTGTAAACATCTTTGTTCATGCTTAATTTTTGTTCATATTTATAACTACAAAATCAAAAGACATTATGTGTATAAATTTAAAGTAGATACATGCACTGGAAGTATATTAAATAAGCTGCTTTGTGACACTATCTTTTGTTAAATACACAAATAATACTGAATTGAACATATAGTCCCTCCAAAAGTATTGGAACAACAAGGCCAATTCTTTTGTCTTTGTTATACACTCAAGACATTTGGGTTTGATATCAAAAGAAGAACATGAGACGTTAGATCAGATTTTCAGTTTTGAATTCCTGATATTTACATGTACAGCCGTGGCCAAAAGTTTTGAGAATGACACAAATATTAATTTTTACAAAGTCTGCTGCCTCAGTTTTTCTGATGGCAATTTGCATATACTCCAGAATGTTATGAAGAGTGATCAGATGAATTGCAATTAATTTCAAAGTCCCTCTTTGCCATGAAAATGAACTTAATCCCAAAAAAACATGTCCACTGCATTTCAGCCCTTCCACAAAAGGACCAGCTGACATCATGTCAGTGATTCTCTCGTTAACACAGGTGAGAGTGTTAATGAGGACAAGGCTGGAGATCACTCTGTCATGCTGATTGAGTTAGAATAACAGACTGGAAGCTTTAAAAGGAGGGTGGTGCTTGAAATTATTGTTCTTCCTCTGTTAACTATGGTTACCTGCAAGGAAACACGTGCAGCCATCATTGCTTTGCACAAAAAGGGATTCACAGGGAAGGATATTGCTGCTAGTAAGATTGCACCTAAATCAACCATTTATCGGATCATCAAGACCTTCAAGGAGAGAGGTTCAACTGTTGTGAAGAAGGCTTCAGGGTGTCCAAGAAAGTCCAGCAAGCGCCAGGACCGTCTCCTAAAGTTGATTCAGCTGCGGGATCGGGGCACCACCAGTGCAGAGCTTGCTCAGGAATGGCAGCAGGCAGGTGTGAGTGCGTCTGCACGCACAGTAAGGCGAAGACTTTTGGAGGATGGCCTGGTGTCAAGAAGGGCAGCAAAGAAGCCACTTCTCTCCAGGAAAAACATCAGGGACAGACTGCTATTCTGCAAAAAGTACAGGGATGAGACTGCTGAGGACTGGGGTAATGTCATTTTCTCTGATGAATCCCCTTTCCGATTGTTTGGGGCATCTGGAAAAAAGCTTGTCCGGAGAAGAAAAGGTGAGCGCTACCATCAGTCCTGTGTCATGCCAACAGTAAAACATCCTGAGACCACTCATGTGTGGGGTTGCTTCTAAGCCAAGGGAGTGGGCTCACTCACAATTTTGCCTAAGAACACAGCCATGAATAAAGAATGGTACAAAAACATCCTCAGAGAGCAACTTCTCCCAACCATCCAAGAACAGTTTGGTGATGAACAATGCCTTTTCCAGCATGATGGGGCACCTTGCCACAAGGCAAAAGTGATAACGAAGTGGCTCGGGGAACAAAACATCGACATTTTGGGTCCATGGCCAGGAAACTCCCCAGACCTTAATCCCATTGAGAATTTGTGGTCAATCCTCAAGAGGCGGGTGGACAAACAAAAACCCACAAACTCTGACAAACTCCAAGCATTGATTATGCAAGAATGGGCTGCCATCAGTCAGGATGTGGCCCAGAAGTTGATTGATAGCATGCCAGGGTGAATTGCAGAGGTCTTGAAAAAGAAGGGTCAACACTGCAAATATTGACTCTTTGCATAAACTTCATGTAATTGTCAATAAAAGCCATTGAGACTTATGAAATACTTGTGATTATATTTCAGTAACAGTTAGTAACATCTGACAAAAAGATCTAAAAACACTGAAGCAGTAGACTTTGTGAAAATTAATATTTGTGTCATTCTCAAAACTTTTGGCCATGGCTGTAAATGAAAGAAGAATTATTGAAGCGAAGTGCTAGTTAACATGTCATAAGTCAAGACGGCCTTGCAAGTCTCCTGACTTGAACACAACTGAAAATATTTGGAAGATTTTGAAATTGCAAATCCATTCAAGGGACCCTTGTAGCCTTGGAGAATTGAAGACAATTTTCCAACAGAAATGGCAAAACTGTATCAACATAAATATAATAACTTCTTACTTTAGATGCCTCAGAGCTGTAATTGCCAACAACTTTGCAACAAAGTACAAATGTTGGTAATTTCTGGTGTCTGAACACTTTTTTTCTCCATCAATTTAATTTTGTAAACATCTTTGTTTATGCTTAATTTTTGTTCAAAATCAAAAGACATTATGTGTATAAATATAAAGTAGATACATGCACTGGAAGTATATTAAATAAGCTGCTTTGTGACACTATCTTTTGTTAAATACACAAATAATACTGAATTGAACATATAGTCCCTCCAAAAGTATTGGAACAACAAGGCCAATTCTTTTGTCTTTGTTATACACTCAAGACATTTGCGTTTGATATCAAACGAAGAATATGAGACGTTAGATCAGATTTTCAGTTTTGAATTCCTGATATTTACATGCAGATGTGTTAAACAATTTAGAACATGGCACCTTTTGTTTGAACCCACCCATTTTTCAAGTAACTAAAAATATCGGAATATGTGACTGACAGTGGTTTCTTGTTCTTATTTCGGCAGGGACTGTAAGAACACTTTTTGTACTTGACTGAGATATCATACACATCACCAATTTTCATACTTCTCAGAAGTATTTGAAGTAAAAAGTGATTTGTTAGAAACTTCACTGATAAGAACAGGTTATATACAGTGTTACAAATGTTTTGATTTTTTTTTTTTTTTTTAGACAACTACGTGTGTTACATCTGATAGTACTTTAGGACAAGACAACAACTAACTATTTATTAAATAATTTATTAACAGTAACATTTTAACATCAGAAATTTTGAGTTACACCTGGAAGCACTGAATAATTAGGACATGTATCTAGTTGTAAAAGAATATGTAAGCACTATATCAGTGCATTGAGGCCACAGTTACTTAAATCCTGCAAACTATGTCATTATAAGCAAAGCACAAAACATAACAGTTATTAGATATGCATGTGTCCTTTTCTAATCCAAAGCAGATAAGTGGTCATGTGTATCAGCCAGGTTTCTGTACATTAGCAAGATCTTGTGATGATGGTGCACGCATCCAGAGAATTTACGACACCATCTTGTGCACGGCTACTGTGATAGTCCCGTGTGTCCTCACCAGCACAGTCCTGCAAAAACAGATTCACAATTTACACAAGCATAGTGTTATTTTAGCAGTGATTGCATTTTCAAGGTCAATTCAGCAAGCAATGTATTCTTATGAAGTATTACCATAAAGAAGAATTGATAAAGTCATGAAGTGTTACTAAAAGATTACATTAATATTACTGTCTTCTGTGGTTTAAGAAAGTCAGCAACTCTCATCTGGTTACTCCAGAGAGAGTACATATTAATATAGAGTAACCAGATGAGCACTTTTATTTAAGATTTAATTAAAATCTAGTTAGGTTATACAGCATGGGCCAGTGTTTTCATATCCAGGTCTGTTACTGCACTTTGAGGCGGAACGTTAGGAAAAATTAAGTCAACAAGTTACATTAGCAACATGGTTACAGATGCAGGCAAAATGCAGGTTTATATTTATCTAAGCCTAGTAATAAAAAAGAGACTAAAACATTATTTAGCAAAGAAAAATGTATAGTTATTGATATGGTGAAGTTTTCTGTAGGAAGATGTTTATTTAACATTTATGGAAGGAGTCTCAGGTGTCAGTAAAGGTAAGGAAGTTTTTTTTGTTGTTTTTTTAAACCACAGGAAAGTTTTCCTTTTGCACATTGTGGTTTCTACAGAACATGACATGCTGCACTTTACACCGTAAAAAAGGCTGGTGAGGGAATGACTGTTTATAGCTGTCATAACATGCACTATAATGGCCAAAGGTTTGTGGACACCTTGCCATTACACCCATATGTGGGTCTTCCCTAAGCTGTTGCCAAAGTTTGAAGCACACAATTGCCTAGAATGTTTTTGTATGCTGTAGCATTAAAAAATTCCCCTTTACTGTAACTAAGGAGCCCAAACATGTTCCAACATGACAATGCCCCTGTGCACAAAGGATGGAATCATGAAGACATGGTTTAGCAAGGTTGATGTGGAAGAACTAAGAAAGTATTTGATTTCTGATTTCTTCCGTTTTTGTGTACATTAGCAATTATTAAAAGGGAACACATATCTTTTATAATTCGTTGTTTAACCATTGATCCCACTCTGTTTTGGGTCATTATCCATCTGTACTGTAAAACACTGTCCTAAGAATTTTGCAGCATGTGACTGAATCTGAACAGAAAATATGGCTGTATACACTTCAGAATTCATCCTGCTACTTCTATCAGCAGTCACATTATCAATAAACACCACTGACCCAGTTCTATTGGCACCCATACATGACCATACCTCAAGCATGTCTGACAGATGATGTGGTATGCTTTGGATCATGAGCTCTGCCTTTCCTTCTCCATACTTTTCTCTTCCCATCATTCTGGTACAAGTTAATCTTGGTTTCATCTGTCCTAAGAATCTTGTTCCAGAACTGGGCAGGTTTTTTTTTTATTTTTTATATGTTTTCTAGCAAAGTCTAATCTGGCCTTTTGTTTCTTGAGTGTTACCAGTGGTTTGCATCTTGAGGTGAAGTCTCTGTATTTACATTCATGAAGGCGTCTCTTGATTGAAGACTTTGACAATGATGTTGTGAAGGGATTTTTCTTCAACAAGGAAAGAATTCTGCGATCATCTACTTTAGCTGTCTTCCATGGCCTTTCAGGACTTTTGGTGTTGCCGATTTCGCCAGTGTATTCCTTCTTTTTAAGAATGTACCAAACTGTTGATTTGGCCACTCCTAAAGTTTCTGCTCTCTCACTGATAGGTCTGTTTTGTTCTGTTTTTGATGGCCTACTCCACTTCCTTCAGAGGTGAATCGACACCTCTTTGGACTACATATTGAGAGTTCCCATGAACAGCTACCAAATGCAAATTCAACACTCAGAATCAATTCCAGACCTTTAATTTGTGATGCAATAACAAGGAAATAGGCCACACCTGGCCAAGAAACTGCTTATCAGGCAACTGTCCAATTATTTTTGAGCCTGTGAAAACGCAGGGACTAAGAAAAAATGGCTGTAATTCCTAAATGATTAAAGCAATATTTCTGTTAACAAAGAAAGCTCTGTGCAGGCTGTTGGAGTTCCTAATGCACAGTTCTTGTGCTGATGTTGCTTCCAGAGGCAGTTTGGAACTCTGTAGTGAGTGATGCAACAGAGGGCAGGTGATTTTTATGCCCACTGTGTGAGTGGTCTACCGCTTCATGGCTGAGATGTTGCTGCTCCTAGGTGCTACAGTTGACCAGGGCAGATCTACAGTGGGGGAAAAAGTATTTGATCCCCTGCTGATTTTGTACGTTTGCCCACTGACAAAGAAATGATCAGTCTATAATTTTAATGGTAGGTGTATTTTAACAGTGAGAGACAGAATAACAACAAAAAAAATCCAGAAAAACGCATTTCAAAAAAGTTATAAATTGATTTGCATTTTAATGAGGGAAATAAGTATTTGACCCCTTCGACTTAATACTTGGTGGCAAAACCCTTGTTGGCAATCACAGAGGTCAGATGTTTCTTGTAGTTGGCCACCAGGTTTGCACACATCTGAGGAGGGATTTTGTCCCACTCCTCTTTGCAGATCCTCTCCAAGTCATTAAGGTCATTTTCAATGCCCTGGCTGAGGGAAGGAGGTTCTCACCCAAGATTTGACAGTACATGGCCCGTCCATCGTCCCTTTGATGAGGTGCAGTTGTCCTGTCCCCTTAGCAGAAAAACACCCCCAAAGCATAATGTTCCCACCTCCATGTTTGACGGTGGGGATGGTGTTATGACTTGGGGTCATAGGCAGCATTCCTCCTCCTCCAAACACGGCGAGTTGAGTTGATGCCAAAGAGATCTGACCACACCTGACCACAACACTTTCACCCAGTTCTCCTCTGAATCATTCAGGCAAACTTCAGACGGCCTGTACATGTGCTTTCTTGAACAGGGGGACCTTGCGGGCGCTGCAGGATTTCAGTCCTTCACGGCGTAGTGTGTTACCAATTGTTTTCTTGGTGACTATGGTCCCAGCTGCCTTGAGATCATTAACAAGATCCTCCCGTGTAGTTCTGGGCTGATTCCTCACCGTTCTCATGATCATTGAAACTCCACGAGGTGAGATCTTGCATGGAGCCCCAGACTGAGGGAGACTGACAGTTTCTTCCATTTGCGAATAATCGCACCAACTGTTGTCACCTTCTCACCAAGCTGCTTGGCGATGGTCTTGTAGCCCATTCCAGCCTTGTGTAGGTCTACAATCTTGTCCCTGATATCCTTGGACAGCTCTTTGGTCTTGGCCATGGTGGAGAGTTTGGAATCTGATTGATTGATTGCTTCGGTGGACAGGTGTCTTTTATACAGGTAACAAACTGAGATTAGGAGCACTCCCTTTAAGAGAGTGCTCTTAATCTCAGCTCATTACCTGTGTAAAAGACACCTGGGAACCAGAAATCTTGCTGACTGATAGGGGATCAAATACTTATTTCCCTCATTAAAATGCAAATCAATTTATAACTTTTTTGAAATGTGTTTTTCTGGATTTTTTTGTTGTTATTCTGTCTCTCACTGTTAAAATACACCTACCATTAAAATTATAGACTGATCATTTCTTTGTCAGTGGGCAAACGTACAAAATCAGCAGGGGATCAAATACTTTTTTCCCCCCACTGTATCAGGCCAGAAATTTCACAAACTGACCCATGGCAAAGGTAGCATCCTATGACAGTGCCATGTTTAAAATCACAGAGTTCTTCAGTACGACCCATTTTACTGCCAATGTTTGTCTATGGAGATTGCAAAGCTGATGTGCTTGACTTTATGCACCGGTTAGCAGTAGGTATGGCCGAAATACCCGAACTCAAGAATTAGGAGGGGTGTCCATATACTTTCGGCCATATAGTGTGTGTGTGTGTGTGTGTGTGTGTGTGTGTGTGTGTGTGTATAAAACTAGCATCTTACCCTGAATCGGATTCGAGACACACAGTAGGAGTGTCTGTTGGATCTTTAGTTAGAGAGGCAGCCTGTTTAGCCAGAACGGACACAACTCCACCATGCTCATCAGAAAGGGAGCCACGGCCTGCAGACACACAAAGCACCAAGTCAAACTCCTGTCACACTCCTGTAAACTATACATTGCTCTTTAAAATTTGAGTACAAACAAACAAAAAAAAACCCCACTCCTGTGAAAAGTACGGCTGTGTTCGAAATCGTACTACTGCATTTCATTCAGTACCTACTGTTTGGCCATTGATACAGTACATACTGATCAGTATATGTGCATACAATTCGGACATACTACATCTGCCACGTTGGCATTGTCATGTGACCTACAACTTGAAAAAGAGCCGACGTGCTGCCTTCCGCCATTTTTTATTCTGGCAGCTCTTTTGCGCCAGTCCCATTGCCTCATGAGATGTGTCCGTTGGCTCCACACTGCAGAATCTCAGCAGAAGCAGTAGGTCATCCTGGTATTTCTCGCCTACTGTTTTATGAATACTGAGAATTCGGACATACTACTCCTTTGGCGTACTGCTTTTCGCAGGGTTCTAGGGATATTCGGATGCACCCCGTGTCAACAAAATGGAGTAACTGCCAGAACATCAGAACAAATTGTGAGCGAAATTAACTATTAAATGTAGCAGAGTGAGAAAGACAACATTCCCATACTTTCCTATCAGCTATAAACGTTCCCTCATCAGCATCTTTTTTCCTTTTTTTTTTTTTTTTTGCAGCTTGTCATGCTGCTGAGAAATGTCATCCCCTGCATCCACTTCCAATTTAAAGGGACGACTAAAGTCAGGAGCAGCAAGAACACAACAAGACTTTTAAACTATCGAAGGAATTCTAGCAATTTAGAAATCTTCACTCCACAGACAGTCAACAGCAGATTAGACAATGGGAATACCACCACTGAAGTGTTCATGCAAAAGGATCTGTAATACCCTGCCATTCCCAAGAATCGGTGCAACTCACACCTTGTGCGTGGGAGGGGATACTCATTTGGAGTTCACACCTTACCATGACCCACCTCCTTCCCTAAATACCGAATAGTGGCTTTACCAAATTCATATTTTGCACGATTCAGGGTTGACAAGGCTGAATCTAAATGATCAAATACTGTCTGTATAGACTGAATATGTTCAGCCCAAGTGGAAGTGTATACTACCACATCATCCAGATATGCAGCAGAATTGGGTACAGACTGGAGCACGCAGCTCATTAGCCGCTGAGACGTTGGCCATCACAGAATACGGAAAGAAAGCATCAGGAGTCATAAAGGCGGAAATCTCAGAGGTACGTTCTGTTACGAAACATTTTGTACTCTCTCCTAAAGACTTTCCCGTGGTGGAAAACTTACTGACTTTTACAATGCGCTGACATCCAAGACTCTTTCCATAAATAATCATCTCCTTACAAAAACGCTTCACCATATCAACAATAACAGCTTTCTCTTTGTTAAATGAGAACACTTTATAAAAATTCATTTATAAGTAAGCTAAGACTATATAGAGCATCTGACATAGAAGTTCCTCAGAATTCAGAAGGAGTTGTTACTATAGAAACAGTGCCATATTAGACATACAATTAGAGCTGTGATCTGAATTACAGTCAGCAGTACTGTCAGAGCTGCTGTTATAGAAAATTAATGAACACCTAATCAAAAGAGCTGTGGCATGGCAGATTAAGTTTTGTTTTTTGTTTTTTTTTCCAAATGTTCACGAATATTTCTGAATGCCCTAATTGTACAAGTGTAACTTTCATAGAGATAAAAGTATTCTTTGACTGCCTTTTTAGTTAGGTCTGAGCTTTTCAGTGTTACCTAGACTGGAATAAAATTTGTAAACATCAACAATAAAATAACAATAACGGATTCAATAAACACCTCAATTTTGCTTTTATTCATTCATCATTAATTAATCCAAAGAAGGGAGATAAAACATCAGTGTATTATTTCCCAGTGTATGTGCCAGAAGGGTGGACTGTTTATACTGAATTAGCATTCATACTTAGCCTAGCTACTAGGCAATCTGTGCAATTTGTGATGAATACTTACATCCAAGATTATGACCTTGGGCGTCTGTACACAAAACTCCAACAATCGCAGGATTTTTCATTCTAGCACAAGACAATGATTTTGGTTTTAAATATACGCTCCATAAACAAAACAAACCACAGCAACTTCATTACTACACTAAGCGCAATGAAAATAACATCCCGTTAAAATAATATAGGTCACAAAAATACACGCTTACGTATCGTCGAGATGTTGTTCTAGTGTAGCCTCCATGAAAGCAAGTACAATAATTTTTTATTTAAAGAGAAACGTGATGAAAGTTGCATAAATAAGCTAAAGGCTATATGCTCTTAAATCACTTCCGGGAAAAAAAAAATCACCTGATATTGAATCACATGATTCCTTTAACGCGGCAACAAAGTAGCGCCATCTAGTAAAATTACGGCGTAATTACACTGCATTAACAGTTTTTTTTTTTTTCTTTCTATCGCAGTTGCGCTTGGTTGTTCAAACTGAGTAATGAAAGCTATTTTGAGAGACTTCTGTCTTCTAAACCTCATCAGAAGTGTCACTTATTCAAAATAGAGCTAGCAGTTGGTCATAAATACTTTCATACTGCACATTATAGTGTAATTAGCCTTTGTAATTAACCATTATTTGCAGGGACAGATGGGTGGATTTAAGGAGGTGGGGTCCCCCCCCCCCAATAGAACCCAATAGAAACCATCACTGACATTCTAGTGGTTTCCATTACAAATACCATTACAAACCATCAGCTAACCATTAAAACCATTACCATTACCATTATTGGTCCTTGATGATATCAACTAGACATAACATGCCACCAAAAGAAGACAATAAATTACAAGGAGAGACCCACAGGGACCATTTAAGTTTCCATTAAAACCAATGCAATTCCCATTATAACCATTAAAACCATTACAAATTCTATGAGGGGTTCTGTTGCTTTTTCAGCAGGGCTGGGCTTGAACCATTGCAGACATCCCAACCTGCAAAAACTCATTTCAGGGAGGTGACTTCACCGGCTACTGAAGGATCTGTCTGAGGGATAGGATTCCACCCAGCGCAGAGCCGTTCCGGTGATGCCTAGGCTGGAGAGAGTTGACAGGAGGATCTTATGATTCACCATGTCCAAGGCAGCAGAGAAGTTGAGTAGGATGAGGATAGATGATCTTGATGTTGAGCTTGCTAGTCGTAAGGCTTCAGTGACGGAAAGCAGAGCAGTCTCTGTGGAGTGACTGCTTTTGAAGCCAGACTGCTTGGTATACAGGAGGTTATCCTGTGTGAGAAAAGTGGAGAGTTGATTAAAAACAGCTCTTTCAAGGGTTTTGGACAGAAAAGGGAGGAGGGAGACAGGTCTGTAGTTGTCAACAGCAGCAGGGTTAAGTGTTGGTTTTTTTAAGCAGCAGGGTAACCCGGGCCTGCTTAAATGAGGTAGGGAATGTGCCGGTGGAGAGGGATGTGTTAAAGATGTGTGTGAGTGCAGGTAGTAGTGTGGGGGAGATGGACTGAAGAAGGTGAGAAGGGATAGGGTCCTCTTGACAGGTTGTAGGATGGCTAGAGAAGAGGAGTTTTGAGACATCAGTCTCTGAGAGAGGGGAGAAGGAGGACAGTTGAGAGTTACATGGAGGAGGAGCCTGTCTATGGGTGTCTGGGGTGGAGAACTCGTTCCTGATTGATGTAACCTTGTTCGAAACGAAAGTGGCGAAGTCATCTGCAGTGAGAGAGGTAGGGGAAAGGGGAAGAGGGGGACAGAGAAAAGAGGAAAAGGTTGTGAAGAGAGTACAGGCGTTGGGAGAGCTGCCAATCTTCTCCTGGTAGCAGTGGCTTTAGCTGTAGAGAAAAAGAGGATTCATATATTATAGAGAAGGTGCCCAATATTGCACAGCTTGCTTTGGAGCAATATAGGTGAATGTTCAGAACATATTAAGACATTTTCAGGAAATCACAACATTTCAGAAAGAGTTAACATGTCCAAACTAAGAGGTGAAGTATAATCTAGAAAAGGAGCATAATATTGTCCACCTTGTTTTGGAGCAACCTTGCAGAAAGTCATAATGTCAAACTAATAACATATATATAAAAAAATAATAATAATAAAAAGAAAAGCCCACATGACTGCACTTGCATGAGATCGTAAACCCTTCCACTGTCAAAACATAAACCAATAAATAAAAACATGTCTGACGTTCAACTAAGCAATCAAAGCACCATTTTTTGGACAAACCAGTTATAGTATTTATTTTAAATTATTCCAAATACTGGACTGAAACTTAAATATTTATATATTTATTTATTATGGTTTTGATTAATTTGGTTCCCCTGGGCTACAGCCCAGGTTAGCCCCTGCATAAGTCCAGCCATGCCAGTCGAAACTTTGTGTTTACATACCCATTTCATTTGGCAGATGCTTTTATCCAAATGGACCTATAATTGAGCAGATTGAGTAGATGAAGGCTAAGAGCCCAACAGTGACAGTAGTCAGAATCGAACTCACAACCTTCCAATAAGTTCTCCAAAGCCCCAACCACAGAGCTAATACTATTTAAAAACACTAAACTCACATATATTCACTATTGTCAGTGTGATCACTGGGGAACTGGTGACTGAATGTGGATAGTCTATCAGATGACACCTGGTCACTGACTATAGCGCTATGAAAAGATCAGTTCTTCTCAACATGCACTCTTAAAAGGGTATATCTTCTTATCAGAAATCTGTGCTACTTTTTCTGTTCAGTGACAAAGCCATGGCCAAACTCCTTTGTGTTTGTGTTTTATGGATGGATCCTGTTAGGGACACAGCAGCTCTCAAAAGACAGGACTGCCTTCAATTTTTGACAGCCTGCAAGCTCCTTATCAAACCACTTTCTTATCAAACCCATGGTTATGGGTTCCTTTGACTTTTTGTGTTATATATCTTTCTAATATTTTCACAGTCATTTTTGCTTAACAACATTCAAGCATGTTTAATATAGAACACAGTATTAAACTCTACATACAATCAGTGAGGATGTCAAACCCTTATTTTACATTTCCTTCCTTTTCTCACAAATTAACAGCAAGTCTTTTGAGATCCCTATTTACTACATGAAGAACTCAAATTAGTTTAACTGGAGTTTTTTTTTTTTTTTTTTAATGAATTTATATTATAGCTTAGATTCCTGAGTGGACACCTGTCATCTGATCATTGGGAGAATGCATGTTTGAGTTTCGACATTGCCACAACCATCCATGGATGTGCGTCCAAGACAGCAGAAGTGGCTCTGATCTCTGGGTGAGTTTGTATTAGTGTATGTGTGGTTCGTTAAACATCTCCTTTAAGCTCATTCAGCTTGAAAAGCTACAGTGGCTTCAAGAAGCAGTGGTAGTAAGTAGTTGATAAATAAGTAAGTCGCTTTGGATAAATAAATATTTGTAAGTCGCTTTGGATAAAAGCATCTGCTAAATGAATAAATGTAATGTAAGAAGAGAGTTTATTACAAAGAGCAAAGAAATTTGCGAGTGAGACAAACGAAGGTGATCAGTGATTGGTCATTGGGAACACTGGCTCGTGCAAGTGTAATTCAGTCAGGCTTACACACCGGTGGTGAGTCGAGTAAACCTGCTCCCTCGTACAACTTGTATAACCAGCAGCTGTGATGTGGGCTGGAGAGCCGTATCGAGTGCAGGACAGCTGCTAACATCTGCTCAAAAAGTTAGCTGGTGATATGTTTGTGAAGTGTCTTAGAGAAACCATTCTAGCTCTCATCCTCCCCAGCTGGTATCTGTTATGAGATATGGAAAAGCTAGCTAGTGGGTGGGAACTGGAAATGCCTATTATGTATTAATTATGTCTATTAATTAATATTAATTAATATTAATATTAATAAGATTAATAGGTTAATAATAAAGGCTTATTGTAAGTAAAGGATTATTATAAGAGTATAAGTATATAATAAGTAGTTTTTTTTGTTGTTGTTTTTTTAGGACCCTGCTCATCGAACAAAACAGATTTTAATCAGTTAGTGTTTTTTTTTTGTTTGTTTGTTTGTTTGTTTGTTTGTTTGTTTTTTTACAACTGACACTGGTGCCTTAACCCTCCGTGGATGCACTAAGGGCAGCAATATCAAGGACAACCATTCTAAGATGGAGCAGTTATAATGACTCTAAAGAACAAGCCATCCTTCTCTGCTGCTGGTAATAGTATAACATTATCAGGGTTGTGGGGGTAGGCCTGGAGTTGGGATGTTGGAAGGAAGGATATATAGATCTACTAACATTCTGAGCTGTTGCAAACTATATTTTGGCATTGGAAACTGCTGCAATTTAACATTTCTGGCATATTTTAGCTAGCATAAATGTAGAGTATGACTACATATTTTGGCACACTATGTAAAAGCTAAGATAACCCAATTCACACACTGAGATAAAAACTTATTTTAAACAAGATTCCATCACTCACATTGGAACTGTACTTTGGCTTACAGGAAAAGAGCCAGCTCAGTGTCTCTCCCCGTTTTGATTTCTGCTCTGTTCTGCAGGATAAGGACCAGACTGCTGTGCTGACCAGGCAAAATGCTGCAATGTAATTATGTGGCCAGTAGATCAGAGGCATACATCTTCCTAACTGCAGCTCAGTGATGCCATGCTGACTAACCTATGGCACTTTCAGGCTCCTATTGGCCCTAAATCAGTATCTAACAGACGCACACAACCTTCAGGGCTGTCATACCTCACGCATATCGCTCTCACAGCAGATAGGCCTAATTTATCCAGCTCTAATTCAAAACGGTAGTGAGGTGAAAATGCAGCCATCAGACAACAGCATTCTGATCCACCCCTGGAGCATTTAAAGTTGCTTTAAGACTTTAAGTTGGCATTGTTAGATTCTGAATTTATTCTAGTGTAGTTTTGAAGAAGGATATTAAAGAGCCAGGATGTTATCTGACAAGTGTAGCCTCACAGATCAATTGGTTCAATTGGATGATTCTAACATCTAATTCTCCAGCCAGATCTGTACACAATATAATCTCTTGTTGTGTAAAATGCTGTAGATATACAGTATTTATTTTACAGCAAAATACTGTTTTATTAATTTACAGGATTGAAATGCAAACGATTGGGCAAATAGAGTGATGCATAATTAACATTAACATCTGAAAATGAGTGGATCGTTTTTGTGGCCTTTATTTTAGCCACTATTTCAGGTGACACTCTTTGAGTTTAAGTTTATAGTTAGTTTAGTAAAGCACTGAAATTCAACTTGTAGTGCGAGTGAATTCAACAATAAACGAGGCTGAGTCTGCACAGGTTAGTTGAGGGAAGTGGTGTCTCATTGTATAAGCCTTTGTTCTACATATCAGAAGGTCGTGCACCGCTAAGCTGTCATGGTTGGCTCCTTGAGCAAGACCCTTAACCTTCAACTGCTCAGTTATACCTGCCTCAATTGTAAGTTGCTTTGATAAAAGTGTGAAGCAAATGTAGTGGATTATAATTTATTCAAAGTTACAGCATATTATTGGCTATTACATACAGTAACATACTGTAAAACGGACAGTAATTACCTGTAAACATATTACAGTACTTTATTGTAATGTTTCACAATATTTTACAATTAGTTACTGTAGATTTATTATACTTTACAGACAACCCTAAAGACCTAGGTCTAAAGGTGAGTCTAAAGACCTACCTCTTCCTGAAGTACTTAAATTAGCACTTTAAAAAATGGTTTTGTCTGTTTGCTTTTCTTACTATTTTACCTCCCCAATAGAGTTTTTAGACTGATAGTATTCTTAGTCAGTGACCTAATGAAGCAGTATCAGTATATATTTATTGATAGAGACTTCAAAGCACTTAAGACGCTTTGGATAAGAGCATCTGCTAAATGCCGTAAATGTAAATGTACCCCTTCTGCCAGTATTCTACTGTAAATTTTACAGCATTTTTTTGTTTACAGTGCATTGGACCAGTCAACAGAAATAGAGCAATGGTGAGTCTGACATCATTGTTTCTGTTCTCCAACAGCTGACATAGTATTGCAAATAAACCATTTCTTCCATTAAGCATTGTGCTGTTAATCTTCACAGCAAAGTTCACAGGAAATCATATAGCAAAGTGAAAGATGACCTGAACCAAATCAGTGTCAGAATTCAAAGTGCACAGTCCGACCTAAGCACAACCCCTCCAAATGGCTCATCATGTGCCATAATTGGCTGAGAAATGGATTGAAACATTGAACATGGCAGCTGCTACACTTCAACACAATGAACCCTGTAGCTGAATAGAACACTGATGCACAGATGAAAGATGATGCACAGACAGGGATTTCTCATCAGACAGGGATTTCTAATCTGACTGTATACATCTGCACTGAAAAAGTGCCAGTGGTTAAGAAAGTGTCTGGACACAAATGGTCATACATGTCAGACAGAGCTAACCATCTTACCCTGATGGGAATTCTTCAATGTGCAAATTTAGAATGTCAGTGAATGACAGAATGAATCATATCTCTGTGTCACTGTAGGCTAAAATTTCACAAAAGCAGTGACAAGTGATTAATTTGTTGTGATCTACCTGCAAGCTGAATCCTTTATTGGACGTGGAAATAAAAGTTACTCTGGCCCACTCTACTTGATGACTCATCTTCAAAGATTTTATATGATGTGCTAGAATGTGTTACCTCAAAACCCCAAACACACATACAACAACAACAACAACAACAAAGACCCAAATAATAAGCCCTCGGTGGTCTCTTAGACATGTGTAACGCATGTTATAATGTTATAATTGCATATTCATTTACCTCTGGCATTTGCATCTGGGTCTTGTATGTAGAGTAATTGTATTTACATGAAAATCAATTCTTTATTAATGGAAAGGTTGACAGTCAGGAGGGGGGAAAAACTTTTTCCTGAAATGTTTTGTTTCTGTATTTCAAAATTAAACACAATTAATATACCAGTTAACACAGATAATTCTAACTTCATGGTTAATATTGCTGATGTCAGGAACAACCAAAAAAAAAGTACAAGTACTGCAAAAAAAAAAAATTGTATTATGTCAAAGGATCATTTACCACTAAATGGCATCGCCATCAACCTGTCCAGCGTCACATAGAGCAAGATGACGAGGATCCTACGGAGGTAGGGGAGGGGGCTGATCCAGGGTGAAGGGACATAAAGAGAGAAAAAACACTGAATCTCATTGTAGAACTTATTGGAGCACCTATGAGCTAAGAAGCTGGAGAGAAGAGGAAAAGGAAAGTGGACAAAGAAAGCACGGCTAAGGCAGGACCCTCAGCATCTCCAAACTAAAACGAAGCTTTGTTAAACCTGTTTGAATTCAAGGAGGAGTAGATAGAACTGTAGGGTGTGACAGCACTGAAGTGTCTGCTATAAAGCTCTGCTATTGCTGCTATGAGCCTGCTCATCTTATTCTCAGTACTTCTTGCGTCTCTGAGTGGCGGCAGATGTGCTGTGATCACTGGGGTAAGAATAATTTGCTTTTTATCTACTGATTATGAGCAAGTAAAGCTCATTACAATATACAGTATTAGTACCTTTAAGAGAACAAATTCTAGATTTAATTTGGTCATTACTTGATGAATTTGATTGATGTGATTCTGAAGCACATTCAGGGAACTATAACGAAAATACCTGAAAATTTACATTAAAATAGGACTATAGTTAGAGAATTAAATAAATTTCATTAAAAAAAATGTTGACTAAAATATATTTAACCCTAATAAAAGCACTTATTAAAACTGCACTTTATAGGTACGGTATTAGTGCGGTACTTTAACAGAATCAATTATTTGATTTATTCATTAGTTGAATCTAATTGATGCAATTCTGAACAAATTCAGGGAATTCTAACAGCAAAAACAACAACAAAAGGAAAATCTGCATTAAAATTAATTTCACTTTTAGAATTTAGTATGAGAGCTCATAAAAAAGACTAAAATACATATAATCCTAATATAAAGACCTAATATTAAAACCTGATTTCATCTTAAGCCAAAGAATGATTGTAGCATGATGGGTAGAAACCACACAGATTGTTTTTTATTGCATGTTAATAAATAAATGATGGAACCAGTTTTGGATCCTTGCGATTAATTGTGTTGTACTGGATGAGCTGCAGAACCATTTCAGAGCCTTACAACCAATAAGCAAATGTTAGTAAAGAGTCATTACATTTTGTATTTATATAAGAGTATTAAGTATATAATGGATGTGCATGGGAGTGAATATGAACATACGCTCATATTGTGTGTGTGTGTGTGTGTGTGTGTGTGTGTGTGTGTGTGTGTGTGTGTGTGTGTGTGTGTGTGTGTGTGTGTGTGTGTGTGTGTGTGTGTGTGTATGTGTTGCAGGCATGTGACAGGGACGTCCAGTGCGGCGTAGGGATGTGCTGCGCAGTCAGTCTGTGGTTGAGGGGCCTACGAATGTGCACGCCACAGGGGTTTGAGGGAGATGAGTGTCATCCGTTTAGCCACAAGGTACATATTATTTCAGACGCTGTGCCGTATTGTACATCCATATGTCATGTCTTCATCTACTGGGTTGCAGTGGTGGACAGAGCCAGTAAAATAAAAGAATATGTTTGTGGAACCTGTCAGCATATGTCCTATAGTAAGGAAGATATACAATACTTAAATACGGAGCTGTGTCAGAGTAAAGGATTATAGTAATAACATATAATAGATGAATATGATTTGTCAAACCAAACATTCTCACTCGCAGCCATCCATTTTGTGGGTTATTGGACAGCCACATGCAGTGCTTGCTCAAATGGCATCTGTAGTGCAGTTACTGACAAAAATAGCTGATACTGATCATGTCCTGGGAGCTGTGAGAGAGATCTGTATTATACATCACTCGCTGCATCTGCCGCATTGATCAAGTGATGGTGTAGCCAAGCGGCTAAGGTGGGACTCAGAAACATAGAATAAAGAAACAAAGATAAAGATCAATGTGTTGTAGTTAGATGAATCAGGGATGCTTTTCCCCAGCATGCACTGTTAATCTATAGGGCATTGCATTAAGACATTTGATCTAAATGAGATAAATATCAGTGCATATTAGATTGTAGTTACTATATTATATTGCATTATACTGCATTATATTGTATTTATTACATTCATGCAGCTAGAAAATTACTCATGGATATTTGAATGATCAAATATCATGTTCTTAAGGAGCAATTTTAGCATGTTTAGGAAATAACATTATTGTCATCTACATATCTCTTTTCACAGGTCCCGTTCCCTGGGAAGAGGCAGCATCACACCTGCCCCTGTCTGCCTCATTTAGTGTGCACCAGATTTGCTGACAGCAGATACCGGTGTACCAAAGATTACAAAAGTATAGACTTTTAAATGCATATATTAGAGACAGGGAGAAAACAGAGGATCGTGAGCTAGGAGAAATGAGTACTTGAAAGAAAAATTATAGGATAATAAGTGCCAGGTTCTCTGTTTTTTTGTTTGTCATATTCATGCACTTTGCACTGTACACTCATCATTTTTCCAGAATAGAAGTGGAAACCCTTAAGTGGTTCAGAAATACAATGTCATACTTGTTTACACTGGCATCTAATAAGGCATGTGCAGTGAAATACAGTCTGAGTTGGTATAACAAACAGCATCCAGAGCATATTTTCAAATAAATGTATTGCTCCATAAAAGGTGTGCTCTGTGTTTTTGAATGCTTTCTGAATTAAATGTGGTGTGTGATTTGTAAATTATCTCCTGATATTTCACTACTGTAAAAATTAGTGTAAAAATTAGTTATTCATGATTTATCTAGTTTATTTATTTTATTTTATTTTTAAATCAGATGAGATCCAATTGGAAGAGTATATTACAATAAAATTAGCTGGCTATTAAGGAAAAGTAATAATAACAGCAACAACAACAATAATAATAACAACAACAACAACAACAACAACAACAACAACAACAACAATAATAATAATAATAATAATAATAATAACAACAACAACAACAACAACAATAATAATAATAATAATAATAATAATAATAATAATAATAATAATAATAATAATAATAATAATCCACTGCTTTAAATATTTCTGTCCTGTCTAAGCACTAAATTACATGAGAAATAAATTGAAACCATCGAATTATAAGGTTCAGTCTGCTTTTTTTTTCTTTCAAAATGAGTTAATGTTTTAAATATGTGATTTACATGTCACTGAATATATATCAGGAATAATAATTAAAGATATCTTTCAAAAAAATTAAGTTTAAAACTGTATTTTTTTTTAACCTTGATGGAAGAAAGATAAAGTATGACTCAGTTTATTAAAATCACAGAATTGCCAGAACCTTATCATTCAAATACAACCTGACAACTGTTCCAGCTTCCACAACACTAAAATCAGTTCCCACAATAAAATGAGCATTTACTTATATTTAAATTCGATTTATTTTGCAGACCCTTTTAGAAGAATACAGTCCAAGCATTGTGCTGTTAAAGGAAGTGTTAAAGGAAAATTCCATCAAATGACTGTAAACAAGTGCAAGATGGCTGTGGGAAAACCAGGGAGAGAGCCACAGCTAAACATGAAGCATGGGAGTTATAGGTGCTGGCACCCCACAGTGCCATAAATGATATAATCAATTCAAAGAAGACAATAATAATAGTAACAAACAATAGCAGTATTATTAATAGAGCAATACACATATCCAGTGGCAGCACATTAGGGGAAAATCCCCACACATATAAATATTTCTGTAATATATTTCTAGGAATATTTCATATTCCTAAACATGAACAAAGAATAATTTGTTTTGTTAAGACATTTTCCTGTCCTTGTTTCCTGGTAAGTTCATTTTGATTAACAGATATGAAGTGCAAAGTTTTACTTGACCTTGGACAAGTCCTCCACCAGAAGGAGGCACAACAAAAGTTGCCATTGTATATGTTTGCAGTAGATAAAGAACACAATCAGAGGAAAGGGTTTAAAGTGTAAGCCCATTAGTTTATGCTTTCTATTATATATTTAAAAGTATGCATAATGATTACATTTGTGTATGGTGATATAAAATCTTTTTTTCAGCTTTAAAATTAATTAAATTAATTTTTATTAAATTACAATTAATTAATTGTATTAAGCCTCACTACTTTGTCCCATTACTCCAGTCTTTCTTCAGATTTTTGCAGCAATACCACTATAAATACAAATATTTATTTTAAAAATCTTTTCCAAGCTGTATATATCATCACATATCAAATGTGTATGTGTATATACATATTTAAGGAATATGTGTCCTGGTGGAATCCGAGATCACCCATATAATGGCAAACAATAAAGGTGGAATAAAAGGTGAAAATGTACAGTACATTAAGGTCTGTTTGTGATTTTCTGTTAAATACCTTTTCCCATCATTATTGCATGAAATCTATGCATAGTTTATCTGTATTACTGAACTTGCGTAAATTAGTACTAAATAAGTTTATTTTATTTCTTTCTTTTATTTCAGTTTTTCATTTCAAACATATTCAAACACATAATTTCAAACACGATTCAACATATAATCTGGCACATATTCAAATTATTATTATTATTTTTTTAATTAAATAAACTGAGTATTGTTGCATTTTATTAATAAAATGGGGCCAGGAAATCCTTTAAGCACCATGATAACATTAGATATAATTCATTACACCTATCAGACATAGATATAAGAGTGTATACATTGACGTCCACAAACCATGGAAAAAAAATGCAGTGTTTGGTGTTAACTTGTTAAGTTCAAGATAATATGAAACATCCAGGAAATTATGTCAATGACAAATGGGTTTTCTTGGAACCATGTGTTATAACATCTGGTTGTTTATGATAAGAAACATGATATGACTGTATATAAAGGCTGAAGTCTCTGAATGTGCAGTATGTGATTTAGTGCAAGCTTAAAGCCACAGTTAAGACAATGAAGCTGATCCTGGCCTTGTTTGCCTTAGTGGCATTTGCAGAGTGCATCAGGTAAGTACCATAACTCTTTATTAGAGCAACATGGCCGATGTGTCTACTGTAATAGAAATAGATCTGGGTGTTGTTTTTGAGTCCCTGTTAATTATTCTTGTGTATCAAGGCGGTTGTGCTTTTGTATTAATGTTGAAAACTGCTAAACCAATGTAAGCAGCACTAAGACTTTTCTGGCAGGGTGCCTCTGATCAAGGGTAAGACTGCACGTCAGAGACTACAAGAGAAAGGCCTGTGGGAGGAGTACAGAAAGAAACATCCCTACAACCCACTGGTCAAATTTCAACAGACTGGTACTGAGCCCATGACCAATGATGCTGATGTAAGATAACGAAAACATATAGCACATCTCCCAGTGTGTTTGTCCAAAGAGCAATATGCTGGCTTCTCAGTTTGTGCATCAAGTTTTGTTCTTGTCCATCTCAGCTCTCTTACTACGGTGTGATTTCCATCGGCACTCCTCCTCAGTCCTTCCAAGTGATTTTTGATTCTGGCTCCTCCAACCTGTGGGTGCCTTCTGTCTATTGCTCAAGCCAGGCTTGCCGTAAGTATCAGTAGGGATACATAGGAAAGAGACAGTCAATGAATACAAGCCATATGAGTGCGTAATAGAAAAAAAGAGAGGTAAATGTTACTAAACATACTTATATTGCTTAAACATAATCTCACAGTAATACTGCAACACTCTGGCAACTATTTTCCATAATTGGACAGACAGTAAGCTCAGCACTTTCACAGTACTAACAAATATGTCTGTCTTTTAGAGAACCACAATAAATTCAACCCAACACAGTCCAGCACTTTCCAGACCAACAACCAGGCTCTGTCCATTCAGTATGGCACGGGCAGCATGACCGGATACCTGGGTTATGACACTGTGACGGTATTCAATTTCTCCTACCGATTTGATCAAATTGATTTCAAATTATTTACAGGACAGCTAATAAACAGAGACAGGTCCAGAAATCATAATGTTATAATGCTGCAAGGTTAACATCCATATCGAAAAATAAAATACAGTAGACTCCAAGTTTTGCCCTCTGAGCAAATGCTAAAAATATTAAAATATACTGATAGCATGTAAGCCTTCCAGTACTTAGTTTCCTGCAGCTTGTTGCAAGTTTATTGTAGCCGCCCTAGGTAGGTTGGTATGATTTGTGTAATATGAGTCAAAAGGTGACAGTTTTTCCATTAGTTGTCCTTCTTATTGTGAGCATCAGGCTTTTGGATCTAATGAGAAAAAGTATTTCCTTTCATTTGAAATTTTAAATGAATATCCAGATAATTTCTGTAGTTGAAAGTATATGAGATACTGCAACTAATAGGAAGAGTTAGATGTTAAACAAACAAAAAAAAAACAGCAGTGAGTGACTCCTAAGCTTTTGTGCTGTAGGTTGGTGGAATCTCAGTGCAAAATCAGATCTTCGGACTGAGTGAGACTGAGGCGCCCTTCATGGCCAGCATGACGGCAGACGGCATCCTGGGTCTGGCCTACCAATCCATTGCCTCTGATGGTGCCACTCCTGTCTTTGACAACATGATGAGTCAGAATTTGGTCTCCCAGGATGTCTTCTCAGTCTACCTGAGCAGCAAGTATGCCTCTTTTTTCTCCTACTTTAATTTTAAATTGTTCAACCAAGAATCAGTAGGGTTTATGTTTGCGTTTATCCAGTTTTCCAATTACGTTGTAGACTGGTGACTTTTCCAGTTCAACATTTAGACAAGCTATAGAAGTCGTTTGAGCTTCAGACATACCAAATTGCACTGTTAGTTTGAGTTTGAAAAATGTCAGTCTACCTCACCCAAGACTCTATTTAAATTCTACAGTGGTCAGCAGGGTAGTGAGGTGCTGTTTGGTGAGATTGACACCTCCTACTACACTGGCAGCATCTACTGGATCCCTTTGTCCTCTGAGACCTACTACCAGATCACCATGGACAGGTAGGCAGGCTATGAACCAGGTGCAATCATATAATGTATACAAAACTCTATCAATGATATATATAAGTATTTACACTGAGGTATGGTTGGTGGCTGGTGTGGTGATGTTAAAGAATGTTTTCTGAGCATTACTGTTTTAGGACCTTGTTGTTGTAAGAATGTTCAATTTGTCAATTTTTTTGAGAATTTTTTTTCCAACATAGTGTTTATAATGTTCAAATGTGTGCTGATGTAAGAATGTTAACAGCATTGTTTCGAAAATGTTACAACCTAACCTTCTTAGAACCTTTTGAATACTTACACTATCATGCTCTGTTATAGCTTATACGTTCAACACTACAGATTCAGATCCTCATGAATGTCAAAACCACGTCATTTCAGATGCTAAGAAATGCTCACCAAACCTACACTGCCATCAATTACAATTAGTTCTTTTTATTGTTTGCAGTGTTTCTATCAATGGGCAGACTGTTGCTTGCTCTGGAGGATGTCAGGCTATTATTGACACTGGCACTTCCCTTATTGTTGGCCCATCCTCAGACATCAGCAACATTAACTCCTGGGTGGGCGCCACTGTAGACCAATATGGAGATGTAAGTTAATGTTTTAAAAAACTTGATTAAAGTCTAACCAAATTTATCATTCTGCCTAGGTAACTTTTTAATTGGAAAAAATATACATGTACAGTACTGTGCAAACATTTTAGGCACCCTAGGCCACCCTTTAGTACAAACTTTGTTATAGATTTTTTTATTTTATGACTTCTACATTATCAAGTCAGTACAAAAAACATTTTAGATTCCCAAACATTAGTTTTCTAGCACAAAATTAAATGTTACAGAAAAATGTTTGTATGTCATTAAAGAAAGCAGCATATTATGTAAGAGACACTTTTCAGACAAAAAACACAATGAAGGCTGCTGGGTTTTGCTGCAAAAATAAGAAGCAAGTGCGAAAGTCAAAGTCTCCAGAAGAACTGTGGCTGGTTCTGCAAGATGCTCAATAAAACTTACCAGCTAATTTCCTTATAAAACTGCACAAATTGTACCGGAGACTACTATTTTTATTTTTATTTTTTTGTCACACCAAATATTGACTTTGTTTCATTTACTACTGTTTACTGCTCTTTACGGTATTTTTTATGTAAAAACATTTAAGTTAATTATTTTGAAGGCATCTTTGCTCTACAGCATTTCTTTGTATGTGCCTAAGACCTTTGCACAGTACTGTATATATTAAATGTTGTCACGCTTTCCTTGCAGGCTAGTGTGAACTGTAACAACATCCAGAGCATGCCTTCAGTTACCTTCACCCTTAATAGCTACACCTTCACCATCTCTCCTTCATCCTATGTCAGTCAGGTAAATCTAGACAAACTTCCCTTTCATATCATCTGCAAAAACCTGCATATGTAAGGTCACCTTTTCAAATTTCAATGCAAACATATCATATTTATTATTTCATTCCCCCCTCTAGAGCTCTTATGGCTGCAATACAGGTTTCAGTGGCAGCGGTGACTCTCTGTGGATTCTGGGTGATGTTTTCATCCGAAACTACTACACCATCTTTAACAGGCAGAACAACAGTGTTGGCCTGGCTCAGCTTGCGTAAAAGAGTGAACAATGTAATTTTTCAATCTCTGTATGATGTATGATGTATGACTAGAAATTACAAACAATAAAGCATATAGTTTAGCAAAGAAATCTTGAATTGCTTGTAAGTCTTCATTGTATTTTACATTTCATTTAGTATTTAGTTACATGTACACAAAACTTTAAAAATTTTAAGCAAACAGATCATATTTTTTAACATGTTCAACCATGTTACAGTTGATAAAAAATAATCATCTTAAGGTCTTCAATCCCTCTGCATTGAAAACACATTTGTAAAACTTTGCATGTCAGAATGTATGAAAATAATTACGTCTGCTTTTAATTCATTATAACACCAAACACACCTAAATTCTCGACAACATTAAAGATATTTAAAGTAATACAAATACAACATGTTTCCAGCATGAAACTTATATACGTATATACTTACATACCCGTATATGTTTAGTCAATTTTCTCTAATAACCATGAAACTCATCTTTTAAAATCACTTTTACTAATAATATGTTCAGATCATTTTGCCCATACAGAAACAAGATGAAACAGAAGTGTTCTACATATTAAAACAAACAAATAAATAAAATAAGGTGATCAGATGTCCTCTTTTTCAGGATTAACATATGATTCCTGTGTGGGTTTAGTTAAAGTTAATAAAAATAATTTTATAATTACCATGGAAACAAACTTAAAGCTGCAACAATCCCATGAATTTCTATTTGCTCCAGACACCTTGTAGGCAACATCACTCATTGTGCATAATGCATAGCAGACATTGCTATTAAAACAAACAAACAAACATACACGGAGTGATTTGGGAGACATTTGTCCTGCAATTGGACACAATTGGCCCTCCCATTTGATTTCTAGCTATAAACTCTAAAATTATGCAGGCTGTTTGAAGGAGATTGAAGGAGATCAAGCAGCAAAATCAAACAGCTTATAGTATCACAATTTCTGGGAAAGGAAATTTATATTTCACCAAGTCATCCCGCATGGACCAATAACATGTGTGGACTGAAAAGGAAAATGTGGTTTTGTTTATTAAGTCACCTTTAAGATAAAATATTTTGTTTAGCAGAAATTTCTTGGAAACATTGCTATGAGGAATTTGTTTAAGAGACGTTTGCCCTGTAGTCTGACACAGTTGACAGCTAGGACGAGGGAGCTGACTGCACTAAACACAAAAGAAAGTTGCAGGCAAGATTTCTAGACAAGATTTAAAAAAAAAAAATAGCCTACAAATAGCCTTCAAAGTGGATGCAGCCACAGAGAAGCTGACTGTACAGCAGGAAATTTGAATAAAATCTAAGATTAAAATATGGCATTGTGTCAGTCGTAAATCCATTGTAATGAGCATAGCTTTAAATTTTTTGTGCTTTTTATCCTGAGGCCTCCTGAGCAGTCTGTGATGTAGCCTCTCCCTGTAGCCTGCAAGGATAGAAAGCTATTGTGGTTAAATTATTCCTAAGGTTCCTAAAAAAAAAAAAAAAACAGCTCCTAAAGTTTCTGGTGATATAACTGATGGGGGCATGCTAACTCATCCCTATAAATTCAACATACAATGGATATAAAAAGTCTACACACCCCTATTAAAATGTCAGAGTTCTGAAAGTAAGAAATGAAACTAAGATAAATCATGTCAGAACTTTTCCCACCCTCAATGTGAAATTACAATGTATAAAAGTTAAGTAATCATCACCAAGTGGAGAAAACGGGGCACCACATTGACATTAGCAAGAACAGGATATCCCTCCAATAGTTTACCAGGGAGGCTGCCGAGAGACCTACGGCAACATTAAAGGAGCTGCAGGAATATCTAATACTCTCTGTATGTGACAACAATCTCTTGTATTCATCACATGTCTGGGCTATGGGGTAGGGTGGCTAGATGGAAGCCCTTTCTCACAAAAAACATCCAAGCCCAGCTAAATCACCCCAAACCATGTGGCAAAATGTGTTATGGTCTGATGAGACAAATTCCAAAAGGTATAATAATCCCATAATTTCAAAAGGTATGTTTGGCGCAAAAAAAGTACATCACCAAAAGAACACCATACGCATGGTGAAGCATGGTGGTGGCATCATCATCATATAGGGCTGCTTTTCTTTAGCCAGAACTGGGGCTTTGATCAGTTTTAGTGCAAAACCTTCAGGTGTCTGCTAGTAATCAGAAGATGAAAAGTAATTTCACCTTTCAGCACGACAATGACTCAAAGCATGCATCAACAAAGGAATGGCTTAACCAAAAGAATGTTTTTGAATGGCTTAGCCAAAACCCAGACCTGAATCCAACTAAAAATCTGTGGGGTGACCTGAAGCCGGCTGTGCACAGGAGATACAATTTGATGAATCTAGAATGTCACTATCAAACCTGCCATTTTAACAGGGGTGTGTAGACTTTTTATAACCAATGTACACTTCCAAAACCATTTAATTCTTAGCTTTCAATCATTAATTTCTAGCAGTGACCTATTTGGCTACCAGTATGAATCCATACAGAGGCTATGAAAATTCCTTTTATGTTGGAATTGTACTACATTTGTGTATTTTATTCATTTAAAAAAATTAGACCTAGTTCAAATGTGTAAACTTATTTTTTTTTAATTTTCCTTGTGTGGATAGATGTATTGTTTTTACTACAGTAGGCTTGCAGTTTCTAACAATATGTTTTAACTGTCAAATTTATCCAACAGAATTTTCTCTATAGATCTACAGTACGCAGAGATAACACCCTAAATAAATGAGTGGAGAAAAAAAAATGTGCAGATGCTTTCAGACAGAGGAACTGAATGACAAAACTGACGTATAAAAATGCTGAACAGGTCTGTGACCTCAGTTTTGGATTAATATGGAAAGAGGAAAAGGTCTAAGTGACTGTTGTTCAGGTGACTGAGAATGGCACTGCAGGACAAGAACAGACTGGCAGCAAGAATATTTTGTCCACAACTATATATTATAGAGAGATATTATAGTAGGTTGCAATACATAAACCTCTCATCACAAAGACAAATAGAAGATATAATCGCAAGAAATTAGAAAAAACATCCACAAAAACGTCTACAGAGATGGGGGGGGGGGGGGGGGAATCACATGGTCAGGTGAGGCTTCCTTTACCATATTCTTGACAGATGGGCGAGTACATGTATGGCATACACTCTGATATAATCTGGAGGCATTTTACTGGCATGGTTTGGGTCCACTTGTTCCCTTAGAGGGAAGCATCACTGCAAATAAACACAAAGTTTTTTCTGACTGATCACCTTTATCCTATAATGAAACATTTTTAACCTGAGTGGTCTCTTCCAGAGATGTTCCCATCTACAGGGTACGAGGGCTCACTGAATGGTGTGATGAATATAGAAATGATGTAAATTAACCCAATTGAATACCTGTGGAAGATTTTGGACTGACATTTTAGACAGCATTCTCCACCACCATCATTAAAACAACAACTGAGGGATTATATTTTGGAAGAAAGATCATCCCTCCAGTAAATTTCCAGAGACTTGTAGAATAGACCCCAAGGCACATTGAAACTGCTTTGGTGCCTTACTAATAAACGGTATTATTATTATTATTATTATTATTATTATTATTATTATTATTATTATTATTATTATTGCTGTTGTTGTTGTTGTTGTTGTTATTATTATTAAAACAAAGTGTACATGCTCATTTTCTTCAGTACATCACATGGTTCAGGATTGAAGAAGTGTTGCAATAAAAGTCACACGTCCAGTATTAAAGTTCTGCTACTTTCATTATTTTCTCCTCTTAAATTAGCTTACAAATTAGAAGGAAAGCAAAACTACATTATGTACTATTTACGCATTAACAGGTTATGGTGGATATTGTACTATTGCAGGCTTAAAAGTTCAGTGGAATAGTATTCTTCCTTATCAGAATTATTATAAACAATGTGTGTGGAAAATAAAGTCACAGGTATATAAACATGGCACTGTGTTTACATGGAAAATACCAAAAGATGAAAGTCATAGCAGAATTTATCATTGTTTGAAATAGATTAGATTTTGAATCTCATATCTCGATTTCCGCACACATAAATGTTATACTTCTTTAACCAGTTTGATTTGTCACAAGCTCTTTAGCTGACATCATTGTTAATTTCCTACTTCTTACTGTTTCTTAAATAAACTTTTTTTTTTTTTGTTTTCATTAAATTCTCAAGTGTCGCATTAGGACAAAAAACAAAACAAAACAACAACAAAAACAATGCCTTTCTAGCAAACCATCAGTTAATAGGTTTCAGATAATAAATACACTGAGATAGTGAGATGAAGCTCTACCCTAATATTTGATTCATGCAAACATACACAATTAAAGTATCATACATTTTACTGAAAAATTTGTTACGGCCATGTATTTATGTATATCAGCCATATTATATCAGCAATCTTTTTTTTTGTTGTACGCTTCCTCTGAATATAGCTGTAAGCACAGTGCCAGCCCATTATTGACATTTGATATAATTCCTTAATTTTATCAAAGGTATTCAGTTATCACAGTGAAGAGGGGGACCCAGTAACCTTGACAAAAAAAGTTTGATATTCCAAGATTAAAGCTCCAAAACAATTCAGAAAAACACATATGAAAACAATTCCAATGTTATACAACAAGATATTCCTCACCTAATCATTCTTTTATCAGTTTCAAATGGAAAAGTAAAGGAAAGAGACTGTGGTCTACCGGTATATAAAGCATCAGGTCTCTCTGTGTGTTATCTCATTCAGAAGAGCTTCAGTGAAGAAAATGAAACAAATTCTGATCCTATGTATGCTGGTGGCACTCTCGCAGTGCATCAGGTAAGAAATATTATACATTACATGTAAGGACAGATTTTGGTGTTACTATTTAAAATATCTGGACATTTAAATGTTCTATTTGTATGTCACTGAAGATATTACATTTTACCTGTGCATTGATATAATTTACATAATGTTACATACTGTTTATTTATTTTTTAATTATGCTTATGGGCTCTATGCTTTCACTGTTAAAAGCTATGCTGGGTTCTATTTTGTGTCATTTTTGATGAAAGCTATATAAATGATATAATATCATCACAATTTATGGTACAGGGTGCCGTTGATCAAGGGCAAAACTGCACGGCAGAGGCTGCAGGAGAAAGGTCTATGGGAGGAATACAGAAGGAAATATCCTTATGTCCCCTGGGTCAAGTTTGTTCAGACTGGTCAAGAGTCCATGACCAATGATGCTGATGTATGTTAACCAGAGTCATGTTTTTTAATTAGTTTAATTTGATTATTTAATTAATTTTTTATTTAATTTGTGTGTCTTGTTTTGGTTTTACCCATAAAGAAATAAATATTCAATATATTCATCAAGTGGAAGATAATGCGATTTCTGCTATAATAAAAAAATTATGTTCTCACATATTCTTGTCCCTTTTAGCTTTCCTACTATGGTGTGATCACCATCGGAACTCCTCCTCAGTCCTTCACGGTGCTTATGGACACAGGCTCGTCTAATCTGTGGGTGCCGTCTGTCTCCTGTTCAAGCCAAGCCTGCCGTAAGTATTATAAGACTTGAAGCTACTGAATATCTAAAGATCTCTTCACTGAAATCCATCTTTCCATGGGGTCAGGTGAATTTTATATCCATGGCATGTAAAGTTGGACTAGATTATGTTTTTTTTCTTTTCTTTAGAGAACCACGATCAGTTCAATCCACAGCAGTCCAGCACTTTCCAGAGCACCAATCAGGCTATCTCTGTTCAGTATGGCACGGGCAGCATGACCGGCTATTTGGGATATGACACTGTGACGGTAATTTCTTTGACACACATACTCCTTCATAATCATTGAAACTCCTTCCGTGTGACAAAGGAAATTTCTTTTAAAAAAATGCAACATGAAAAAGTGGCATGTCTTACAGAAATTAATATATATATATATATATATATATATATATATATATATATATATATATATATATATATATAGAGAGAGAGAGAGAGAGAGAGAGAGAGAGAGAGAGAGAGAGAGAGAGAGAGAGACAGATTAGTTTTCTAGCAGAAAATTAAATGTTACAGAAAAATGTTTGTATATCATTAAAGAAAGCAGAACTGTGTCTGGGTATGCAAGATGCTCAATAAAACTTACCATCTTTGCTCTACAGCATTTCTTTGCATGTGCCTAAAACTTTTGCACTATATATTATATATATATATATATATATATAAAAATTTATAAATAATACACTCATCAACACATAAATGTCTAGTACAATATACAAATTCAGGTTTGTCTTGTGGGTAGCATGGCATTACTGTCTGAGTTTCTAATGGTCTTGTATTGAGCTCTGGGTTTTCTGAAATTCTGGCTGTGAAAACACTAAAACAGTACAGGACTATCTTGGAGTTGCAGAGCTTAGTATTGTTATCTGAATTAAAAAGGGATTTTTTAAAAAGCAATTTTAAATGTATGCTTGGATATAAAGATGTAAATGTTTATTATTCAACTGCAAGATTGATTAAGTGCTTAAAGTCATACCTAAATCACTGATGTTATGTTACTGGAGAGTGACTCCTAAGCTTTTGTGCTGTAGGTTGGTGGAATCTCAGTGCAAAATCAGATCTTCGGACTGAGTGAGACTGAGGCGCCCTTCATGGCCAGCATGACGGCAGACGGTATCCTGGGTCTGGCCTACCAATCCATTGCCTCTGATGGTG
Organism: Cranoglanis bouderius; assembly: GCA_023630585.1. Lineage (NCBI taxonomy): Eukaryota > Metazoa > Chordata > Actinopteri > Siluriformes > Cranoglanididae > Cranoglanis > Cranoglanis bouderius. Next base: position 6,922,906 of record CM042556.1, on the reverse strand, counting down.
CCACTCCTGTCTTTGACAACATGATGAGTCAGAATTTGGTCTCCCAGGATGTCTTCTCAGTCTACCTGAGCAGCAAGTATGGTGATCCCTATAACAGCTCATTTTCTAGTGTATCATTAATATAAAAATATAAATAAAATCCCAGAAAGATCTGTCATTCAAGACTGCTTCCACTTCAGTTTAAAATTCTTAAGCTCTGAATGCTATGAAACTTTTATATAAAACAACATAAAATTGTAATGTCCCAAAGGTCTGCTAGGTTTGCTTTGAGAAAGTGAAATGGATCTGTTTAAATCTTTTAGTCAGCAATCGGGCAGCATGTTGTTCCTGGGAGAGACTGACACCTCCTACTACACTGGCAGCATCTACTGGATCCCTCTTTCCTCTGAGAGCTACTACCAGATCACCATGGACAGGTAATCTGTAACATGTTATAATCAACTGTATACTGAATCCTGGAGTCAACATAAATATTTAGTCTCTTAAGTAGTCTCTTAAGCTGCAGAGTTGAATGCTTTGGCAATTCCTGTCACGTCTGTCCACTCCTCTTCTCATTATATTATGAACTCTATAGCTTTATCTGGTCTTTTGCAGTGTTACCATCAATGGACAGGTTGTTGGTTGTAGTGGTGGTTGTCAAGCTATTGTTGATACCGGGACTTCCCTTATTATTGGACCAAGCAGTGATGTCAGCAACCTGAATGCCTATCTTGGTGCCCAGACAGACCAATATGGAGATGTGAGTGGATATATAACACTGGCTTTTTGTCTTCAATGTAACTACCTCTAGCTAGTTCAAAATTGGCTTTAGTGACAATACCAAAAATTTTTTTTTATTGCAGTCTATTGTGAGCTGCAGCAGTGTCCAGAGCATGCCTTCAGTTACCTTCAACATTAATGGCTATGCCTTCGCCATCCCTCCATCATCCTTTGTCACTCAGGTCTGTATACCACTCTTTGTGACTTAAATGTTCAAACTGTGTGAGAAGTGTGTTTAACAGATTTGAGCTGGAACATAAAGAAACGTATGCAGATGAGTAATTCAATGACATTATTCTGCTTCTAGGGCTACAGTGGCTGCCAAACAGGTTTCTCAGGTGGCAACTTCGGAAGCAGTTTCTCCTGGATCTTGGGTGATGTTTTCATCAGGAATTGGTACACCATCTTTAACAGGGGGAACAGCACTGTGGGCCTGGCTCAGCTGGCTTAAGAACTAATGGCAATGTGGATGAAATATTACACCTTTATGTTTGTCTTTTTCAAGTTATATGTGAAAACATGTAAGATAAACTGACAAACAATAAAATAAAAATAGCACCATCACAAATCAACCTTTGTGTTACTGCGTTATCACTGTAAAGACATTACAGGTAAATTGAGGATACTAGATTCATTTGCGCATAAGGGTTATATCCGGTGCATTGGGTAAAAAAAGATGTCTATTTTGAGGTAAAGATGTATAGGATATCATATTAGGAATTTGCAGGAAACTGTCAAACAAACAAACACTTTTACACTAATATGAGCTGACACCCTCTGAGCTACTGATGTGCTCTGAGCTACTACTGGGTCTACTATTATCTTCTTAACCACACTATGTTGAAGTGCACCAATGTTGAGAGTAATCTGTCATGGAATTTTTTTCTATTTGTTCCATCACATGGAGTCAGCATGACACAGTATCATGTGTTTTATACTTTGCTGTAAAGAGAAAAGTCTCAGATTTTTGCTGATACCAATATTTTAATGTTTTTTTTTTTTTATTTCCATTTAAAATTGGAAATTAACTGAAGGTTTTGGAATTTTTTAAATATTTAAAACAAAGAAAGCAAATTTTCAATATCTTGAATATTTAATAACAATATTCAAGTAATATGACAAGTTCATTTAATATTCATCAAATCATCATTTCTGTCATCAAACTTATTTTGAGATCAAGCAAAGCTTGCAATGCACATACACAAACAAGTGAATACTGGCATGTGCACACTTACACAGTATAAAAGCTCATATCTTGTTTGACCAGAAACCAAAAAGATTGTTTCTACACAAATAGGCCATTGCAGCCTATTTAATATTTCAGTGTCATGTGTCATGATTATGTTTTTCACTGATCATAAAACCCCTGCTATAGTAGCGTACTCTATGCTGTCCTGTGTTTTCAGTGCATTGCCTGAATCAGGTCTTGAGTTGTGGATGTCCAGGTTGGCATATATGTTGGACGTTTTTTGATGGAGCTTGAAATCCACTGTGGTGTAGATGAGCTCCTGAGGTAGCTGCTGCAGAATGCAAATACAGTGAAGTCAGAAATATCAGAAGTAACCAAATATGATGTTTCAAAATTTGCAGTCAAGTGAAATATACTGTATGTTCTGGTGTTAAAATAGGTTGCATTTGTTCTAGGCATGTGAAGATGAGTCAGTTAGATGAATCAGTCTTACTTGTGTGACGTTGGGTGCACTAGGGAAGCTTCTACCACATTTATCTGAAATCATGGAATACACCGTGTTGAGTAATATGAATTCACATGTACATTTACATTTACTCATTTAGCAGACGCTTTTGTCCAAAGCGACTTACATTCATGCTATATATATGTATGGTCTTGTTCATGACATAAAAATACTGTGATATTACATGTGATGTTTCAAACTCATCCCTACCTCTCAATTTCTTTTTATAGTAGGCCACGGTCAGTGTGATGGACATAATGAGAATGATTACCACGATGCCAAAAATGGTTCCCAGTGTGAATTTCAAGCTCCATTTGTTGCTGATCAGCAAACAAGAGTGAAGACATAAAACTGGAATTAATTGATACCACTATGCAATGATTCAAATTACTGTAGTCAAGAGCAATGTGAGCAGATTGAAAAGTGTAACATGACTAACACATAGGTTGTCATATGCTATGAATGTGTGTTAGAGATTTAGTGTTTGAGCTTACCTAGATATCTCTTGGTGTTTCTCTAAGAGGTGCTGCACTGAGCTGACTGGTGAGATGGTGGATTTTGGAAAGGCTAGTATTGGGTTCAGTTCAGTCTCACTATCTGAATCAATGTGCAAAAAACAAGCTCATTTAGGAAATAAAGCACAGAGTACAGAAATATGACATTTATAGTTGAAACTATGAAACAGGTTGTCACAGATCATCTGAACCAAGTTAAGTAATTCTGGCCTTACCAGCTATAACAACTTGAAAATCCTGGTAGGTGGATTTTTGTGTTCCACGGATTTCACATCTGTATCGCCCAGCATCCATTGCACGCACATTCCAGATTCGTACATCAAATGTTCCAGAGTATGTATAGGTTTCTATTCTTCCTTTGTAAGCATTATGAACATATCCATTGCTAATCACAAAAATTATGCACCCATAGCTAGTAAACTTACAACAGGATTTGTCATAGTAATTATAGTTTGGATGAAACACAAATCTTAGAAGCATTTCTCCAGACAACTCCAGATGTAGTTGTCCTTTTGTTGGATTTATACCTGATGATGCAAACAATGTAGACAACAATAAGATTTTATCAAATATATATATATATATATATATATATATATATATATATATATATATATATATATATATATATATATATATATATATATATATATATGTCCTTTCTTTTAAATAAACACAAGCAGACACAACCTCACCATTTGTGAAACAGAAAAGGAAGAAGTAGAAAAGCTTCATTTCGGCTCCTCAGTCTCACAGGCTTCCTCACAGAGCCAGGATGATTCTGCTCTGATTGAAATGAGGAACCACACTTACAAGGATATGATATACTGCCATACAGAATTATTTTGCTTATAAAGACTTCAGTCTTCTGTAGTTATTTCCCCTTTTCCAGAATGCATTCGCTCTAACACGACAGATCAGAAATTTGGGATATACTGTAGTTTATCATTATAATAAATCCACATAAAAACAATTAAGTACATAACTAACACCCTAATGAGAATATAACATGAGTGCATTAAAAGTCAGAAAAATATGAATAGCAACAATTTCACTGTTATTCATGTAGGTAAAGTAGCTGAGATTTGTATGGTATTAGCTTTATTAATGCCAAAGCAAAACATCATGGAAATCATATACATGAAAAAAAAAAAAAAGAATGAATGAAAAAGGAATGAAAGCTACTACTATAGAACAGTGTTTGAGGGAAACATGACAAAATAAAGACCACAGAACTAGACCAGACTTCCAAAGTACGTACATAGTACCACCAGTAGTCATTATGCTCTCTTATTCCCTACAGCAAACCAAGCAATCATTTAAATTTAATTAAATACAAAATTTGATATGCTTTTTTTTTTTTTTTTTTTTTTACAAAGCAGAATAGGCGAGGCACAGCGAGATAAATCATTTTAAATAATTACAAGTCATGATTTGCTTTTATATTCCAATATTGTACTTCCCCTCGCTTTCTATAATTGTACTTTACATAATATACAAAAACAAACAAAAAATAATAATTTGCATTTTACTTTTCAATTCTGAATAGTAACAGCGAGTTGTTACTATGGCCTTTTGATCTTCATGCTTCATGGCAACAACAGGCCGTGCAACCTGTGAGTGTCCTTATTCCCTTGTAAATGTGATGACATCGTATTGGATGCCTTGCTGCTGCATCTGTTCCAGCTGTTCAGGTGTGGCCTCTGTGGTGTAGACTGTTTGACCTTGGGCCATGGCTGCATCAGCTACAGCTAGAAACAGAAAGCCACTCTTATTTACATCACCAATGTGCCTGTTCTGCTGCTTCACCATTGAAATATTCGTACTGAAATCTGTTTAGACAACTACTTCCATGCAACTCCACAAACTAACATAATTATAAATATAATGATTATTTTTAATACTTGGATGCAAATCCTTTGCAGTCATTGACTCCCTGAAGTCTGGAGCCCATGGACATCACAAAATGCTGAGTTCCCTCCCTTGAGATGCTTTGCCAGGGCTTTACTACAGCCACATTTAGTTGCTGCTTGTTTGTGGGTCTTTCTGCCTTCAGTTTTGTCTTCAGTAAGTGAAAAGCATTTGTGTTCAAGAACATTCCATTTCTTTGCCTCTTGGGTTGCTTTCATGGTATGTTTTGGGTCATTATCCATCTGTACTGTGAAGCACTGTCCTATCAGTTTTGCGTTTGTGACTGAATCTGAGCAGAAAGTATAGCTGTATACACTTCAGAAGTCATCCTGCTACTTCTATCAGCAGTCACATCATCTATAAACACCAGTGGCTGAGTTCCATAGGCAGCTATACATGCCCATACCATAACATTACCTCCACCATGTTTGACAGATGATGTGGTATGCTTTGGATCATAAACCCTTCCTTTCCTTCTCCATACCTTTCTCTTCCCATCATTCTGGCACAAGTTAATCTTGCATCAGAACTGAGCAGGCATTTTTAAAAAAAAATGTTTTTTAGCAAAGTCTAATCTGGCCTTTCTGTTCTTGAGTGTTACCAGTGGTTTGTATCTTAAAGTAAACCCACTTTATTTACATTCATGAAGGCGTCTCTTGATTGTAGACTTTGACAACGATATGCCTACCTCCTCCAGAGTGTTCTTGACTTGGCTAGATGTTGTGAAGGGGTTTTTCAATCACCAAGGAAAGAATTCTGCAATCATCCACTTTAGTTGTCTTCCATGGCCTTCTAGGCCTTTTGGTGTTGCTGGGCTCACCAATGCATTCCTTCTTTTTAAGAATGTACCAAATTTTTGATTTGGCCACTCCTAAAGTTTCTGCTATTGCTCTAATAGGTCTGTTTAGTTTTTTCAGTCTAATGATGGCCTCCTTCGGTTGCATCGACACTTCTTTGGACTGCATATTGGGAGTTTTCATGAACAGCTACCAAATGCAAATTCAACACTTAGAATCAACTCCAGACCTTTTATTTCCTTAATTTGTCATGAAATAATGATGAAACAGGCCACACATGGCCAAGAAACTGCTTATCAGTCAATTGTCCAATTACTTTTAAGCCTGTGAAAATGGAGGGACTCTGTAAAAAAATGGCTGTAATTCCTAAAGTGCTTCATTTCAAATCCATTGTGGTGGCATATAGATTTACTCGTTTGGGATGCTTGTTAGTGAAGTGGAATCATCTTGCCATAAGGATTTACCCCAATGATTTGTAATGATTTTACTTAAACAATGAAAGCAGGTGGCAAAGTTCATACCGGTGACAGCGGAGTGTGCAGCAGCTTCCAGATCCTCAGAGCTCACTATCTGTTGCTCAGTGCTGATAGGGAAGTACTGGATTTGTCCATTGTGAGTCACAGCAATCTGCACACACACACATGAGGTGAACATGCATTAACAGTAAACGTACCATAAATTTAAATTTACCATAAATTCAGTAACAAAAGTGTGCCACTGTTGTTTCTGTTCCACACCTGCTGTTCCTGTAGGAGTGTCCCGTCATGCTCATACTGGATATGAGCAATCTGGCCATCCTCCATCTGAGGAACAAAGTAGACATTCTTTAAAAAGGTAGCTTTTTCTTAGAAATAACCTTTACCTTTTTTTGCCAATCATATTTAATAACTTGCATATATTACAACTAATCTATTTTTTTTTTCCATTTCATTGATTAATGTCACTACAGTATTTAAACTTTGCTGTTTCAGGAACACACCTGAAGGAATGGTTGAATCAAGACATATATTAAAGTGCATGCTGACCTGAATGTGGTTGCCATTGGATACAACAACATATTCCTGTGGGATCAAGTGCTGAACACTGTCCTGAGAGATGATGTATTGGACCTAAAGGACAGAAAGAAGGGAATATCATTACTTACATAAAGCAGCCGAGACACATGATGCAGAAAAGCTCACCCTAGATTTTGCAGCAATATAAAGGGTATATTAAATAATAATAATAATAATAATAATAATAATAGAAAGAAGTAGAAGACGCTTTGAAGCACTCCATTTCTTGAAAGGAAAAAGCATTTTACTGATGTCATCAACTCAAAGATTTGATTTTTTGTTTCCAGTTAGTTAAAGACTTTTCTCCTTTTTGCTTCATTACCAATAACAACAATTTCCTCTTCTTAAAAATAATCCTGGAATCAGAGATTATTTAAAGCAATGTGCATCACCCACACACTAGGAAATCTGCCTCCATGGAAAAAAAAACAATACTTACATATGAAAATAGTCATACTGACCAAGCTGTGAGTGCTAGACTAACACTGTGATAAGATAATTATGATTAATATGTGGAAAAGTAACAGAGAAATAATGAAAAATCTGTGGGTAGGTGATCAGTACAGAGAAACATATATGAATGACACAATCTAACTGATTAGTTTGGCAACAAGGAGGTGTGCACGCTTTGGTGAATGCAAAAAAGCAAAAGATGAGGGAATTCAAAATACAGGCATGTGAAAAAAATAAGTACAGCCCATGGAAATTGTTGGCTTTTTTGACACATTTGGACAAGCAAACATTTGATATTTTTTTAAACAGAGCCTATTAATGAAGTTGATGTACTGTACTTGAACAAAACAACAAGGAAAATTAGCTTTTTCAATCATTTATTCAACATAAATATCAATAGATGTGATATTCTTCTGTGGAAAATGTAAGCACACCCTTGGCCTCAGAAGCTAATATTGCCCCATTTAGCAGAAATAACTTCTTGTAGGCGTTTTGCATAATTGTCCACCAGTCTTTGACCTCAGCTTGCTGGAATTTTTTGACCACTCTTCCATGCAATATTCTTTCAGTTGCAAGATGTTTGAGGGGTTTCTTGCATGTACTGCCTGTTTCAAATCCCCCCACAAAATGTCATTGAGATTCAAATCCAGGCTTTGACTAGGCCATTCCATAACCCTCCATTTCTTCTTTTTGAGACATTCCTTGGTGGATTTGCTAGTGTGCTTAGGATCATTATCCTGTTGAAAGGTCCACTTTCGGTTCAACTACAACTTTCAGACAGATGGCCTCACATTATCTTCAAGCACTGAAGATGATGCAGAATTCATAGTTGGATCAATGAATGCAAGCTGTCCAGTCCCTGAGGCAGTGAAGCAACCCCAAAACATTTCCACCATCGTGCTTCTCCTGAAAAGCTGTCTTTGGTCACTGCCAAACATGACTGCTGTTAGAGTTGTCTGGCCACAGTATCTGATATGATTCGTCTGTACAGAGCACATTATTCCAAAAGGCCTGGTCTTTGCCTATATGCTCATTGGCAAACTGTAGTCTTGCTCTAACGTTCTTTTTCCTGGCATACAGGTCAAATTTGTGCAATCTCTTTCTGATTGTAGAAGCATGCACTTTGACAACAGCAGATACTGTGATTAAATTTTGGGGTTCTTGGAGACTTTTTGCATCAGATGGTCTGCCCTTGGGCTGAATCTACTGGGACAGTCAGTCCTGGACAAGTTGGCAGTTGTTTGAAATCTGCACCATTTGTAGATTATTTTCCTTACAGTGGAATGATGTATTTCAAATAGTTTGGAGATCTTTTTAAATCCCTTGCCAGACTCATAGGCATCCACAACATTTATTCTGAAGTCTTTATAGCACTCTTTAGATCTTGGCATGATGACACCACACACCTCAATAGCAAAGGGAACACCAGACACTAGATATGAGAGGGGTATAAATAAGACAGGTTCCACCTGCACTCCCTAAGCAGGCTCTAATCACTGACACCCAATCTTGAACACCTGAGTCTAATTTTATGGATTCGAAGGTGTGATAAATGTAGGGGTGTACTTACTTTTTCCATCTTTTTTTTTTTTTGGTTAATTTTAACTGTGAAAAATGTCAATTTTATGTGTCATTTGTTTAATGTCATTTGTTTGTTTTATTAATAAATTCATTTATTTATTTATTTTTTTACCTTAATGTATCATATAGTATATTTAAATAGAGGAAACATCTCTATTTAAATCAAGCCAGTCTTCAATCATAAAAAAATCAAATAATTCTTTCCCTCACTGATGAGGTCTTCTATTAAATGAATTTTTAGTCAATTTTAGAAAAAAATTCAACAATGACAGCTGTCTTTCACTTATGAATTTCCTGAAAGTTTTTATTTCATGGTGAATTCATGTTCAAATAATGAGAAATTGAACAGAAAAGAAATTACGGGAGAAACAGTCTATGTTATTTGAATTACTGACCGTTTATCCCTCTACTGTCAAGTCATACCTTACTTAATAACTTCTCAGAATCCTCTGATAAAATCAGTGATCCATGGTGTCTTGGATGTAATACACCTCCGCAGTAAAAATGTCATTCTTGTCTCTCAACCAACATTTTAGAGCAAAGAGACAATTTGTCTTTATTCATAGGTGTGCAAAAGACCTGATACAATAATTTTGGCTGTTCTTTTTTATGGGGTTTCATAGCCATCCCCAAGGTATAGAAGACATCCGAGGCTGCTTCTAAATATGATTAGAAGAGAACGGTCACCTCTGTCACCTGATTATCCGCTGTCATTAAGTGTTGCACTGTCTGGCCATCTACTGTAGTTATCTGCTGAATGTATGCAGCATCCTCCTGACAAGGAATTCATTTATTAATAATAAATAATTATGAATAATGATCTTTTTTTCATAAATGACCACCATCACTGTAAAAGTAATAGACGTAGGGCAGTACCTGGTCAGAGAGAGGCTGTTCCTGGGCCACTATTATGTGCTCCTGTCCTAAAGCCTGCTGCAGCTGCTCTGGACTAATCACAGTCTGACCTGCCTGCAATGCTGTCACACACAAAAAGGTGGTTTAAACAAAATGCTAAGACAAAAATAATGAAATCAGACTCATCAGATGTGTTAGGTCTACTCACTCTGCAGTGTAGCCAAGGCCTCCTCATCACTGTTCACTATAATGGTCTGTTGGGAGCTGCTGGATCTGGGCTTGCGAGGCGGGGGGTCCTGCGTGTGCAGCCTCTCCATGTGGAACTTCAGATGGCCATTCCGATTAAACCTGAGCCAAACACACACACACACACACACACACACACACACACACACACACACACACACACTTGAATGGGTTGAAAGAAATATGCTGTGTTTGTGAATTTTCAGTATTTGCAGCTGCTTATAAAGTGATATAAGGTAGCGCTAGGGTCAGCTAGACAAACTGCCTAGCCTTCAAGTCCTGGTAAAGAACTTATCCATCATCACTGTGGAGATGAGAATATAGCAAATGCATAATAAACTAGGAGCTGTCTCTGTGTCAGCCTTGCTCTTAGTGCATAGAGGAAAACTGTACAGGATGAAGCCGTAGTCATTATTCATTTATTCTTTCATTCATCTTCAGTAACCACTTTATCCTGTCACGGTGGATCTGGAGCCTATTACGGGAACACTGGGTGTGAGACGGGAATACACTCCTGATGGGACACCTGTCCCATCATAGGTCACCATGCACACACACATTAACACACTCCTTTACACCTAGGGGCAATTTAATGTAACTAATCCACCTGCATGGTTTGGGAGGTGGGAAGAAACCAGAGAACCCAGAGGAAATCTACTCAATCAAAATATCTGTCACTCTAAAGTCCTGTTTCTCACCTCTGTCCACAGACTTCACACGAGAAAGGCTTCTCATTGGTGTGCGTCATCATATGGCGCCGCAGGTCCTTCTTGTTTTTGGAGGCAAAGCTGCAGTTTGGGCATTTGTGAGGCCGCAGGTAGGCATGCATAGCCATATGAGTCTGGAGAGAATAATCAATGCATCACGTTTGTCGTAATAAAGGATCAAGCCTGTTTCTCCACCTCTAAACTTAAAGTGAAACATTACTGGTTTTATAAGAGCACTGTCTACCTTAACCTCTGGCCACGATGTAGCAGTGAATTCACAGTCAGGACATTTGAATGTGTTGGGATCCAGGTGCGCCCTCTTGTGGTTCTCCATGTCGGAGCGTCCGTGAAAAGTCTCCATGCAGACCCGACAGCAGAAGCGTTTGGTGTTGAGCTGCTGGGGCTGGGAAGATGAGCTCTGAGATGGAGAGCCTGGGGCTTCACTACTCAGCTATAGAAGAGAATTGCACATTTAAATCTAGAGCACAGACTTGACACTAAATATTGTCATTCTAGTGTCACGCTTTAAACAAAAGTATCTCAAAAAAGTCAATACACTTCAAAAGATACCATGGGTATTATTATGTCTTTTATTAACATTTAATATAATAATAAATCATTTTTAATAAATCAGCTGATTTGATATTAAAATGTCATAGTGTGAAATACATGTACAGTGTAAAATAGTTAATTTTTGTAGACATTAGATAAAAGTGTCACTGAAGTCAGGTTTTTTTTTTCTAAAATGTAATACTACTGTTTGCTGGTAGTTACTCAGCAAATACATCATACATACCACCAAACAGTAGTATTACATAATGATGCATATAATGCATTGCAGAAATGTCTTCAATTATTATAATAAAAAAAATCTGCTGGCTTTGTTATGCTGCAGGAGGCATTTTGCTGGCATTGTATGGGTCGCTGCAAATCAATACAAAGCATTGTGACTGACTGACTATCCTGAATTTCTACCTGATGGGAGTGTTCTCTACCAGGATGAAAATTCCCTCATTCGGAGGGCATGACGGCTCACTGAATAGTTTGACGAGTATGAAAATGATGTGACTCGTATGCTATGGTCTTCACAGTCATCAGAACTCAACCCAATTGAACAGGTATGTGAGAGACATGTTAGTTCTTTTTGGAAGAATGGTGAAGAATCTATGTCAAGGCACACTGAAGCTGTATGAAAGAATTGTGATGACCCAAAGACACTTTGTATATGATAAATACACTATTAGTATAGAGCTATAATGCATGCACTTGCTTCTCAACTTAAGACTAGCATAATAACCTTTATTTAATGTTATGTAAAGCAGCCAAGTTGTAATGCTCACCTCCACTTGCTGAAGCACGCCATCAGTCAAACTGGAGCTCAGGTAGAACTTGTCTTTCAATGGTGTAGAGAGAGACACTGACTCACTGCTTACCTCCACAGTCTGATCGGCTGCGCTCTCCTCCACACTGCAGTCACACAAACGTTTAGAGATTATCAAAGGTCACAAAGATCAGCCCTATAAAATGTGGTGCATACAAGAGCATTCTCCAAGTGTGTTAAAATATTCCATGCGATTACTTCCACATACTTCTAACAGCAGTGCTGGTGATATTGGTTGTGCTGATCATGAATACCTATAAGCAGTGGCAGTGCTGTGAATCTCCTCAGCAGCCTGTTCCACCACACTAAACTCTCTGGCGGTCTCGTAAGCGCTGATGGCAATCTGTGCAAACTCCTGTTCGCCTTCCTGTTCGCCTTCTGCTGCCTCCTCCTGAGTCAGCGCCTCCTGCACGAGGGTCTCCCCATTCTCCGACACATGAAAGGTCACCACGTTCTGTGGCTGCAGGGATGAGTCTTGACCTGCTGACTCTGCTGCAACCCAAGGACCCGCTTCCAGTGTCTTGCCATCCGATTTCAGGACAGCTACCTGAAAAGAGCATTGTTAAACATGAGACACAGAGTTACCACAACAGATGGTGTGAAAAGCCTATTTGGATCGCTCCAGGATTCTGAACATGTAATCACTCATTACATATTTTAAATAAATAGGCAACCTCCAGACCGCAGTACCTGGAGTGAATTTCCAACTAGCTCTCGTGCATTGCTCATGTTCAGGAGCAGGTCCAGTGCATTCTGGGCAGACAGATCTGATGACTGGCCTACAATGATTAAAAGAAAATTACTTATCAATACACATATTGTTTGTTTAAAGTATTGAGTAAGGTCATTTATGTAACACCAGATGCTTTCCAGACCTTGCTCATAGATGATGGTGGTGTTTCCCAGTGCATCCTGGGACACAGATGCATTCCCCATTGGCTCCATGGTTTGAAGGGTTAACGGATCCACAGTTACCTGAGGAGGAATGATCAGGATGGGTGGTGAATACATCTCCTAAATCTTTAACATGCAATTTAAAAAACTAAGTACCAAAATCTAACACAACATGTATTATAGCACAGTGCTGTTAAATTCTCAGTTTGTCAGAAGGTGTTGTTTAATTTTCTGTCACAGCAATACTGTCAGCTGCAAGGCAAATCACAAGTTTATATTAATGTTCAAATATAATTTTTATAGTAACGACGTACATAGGGACTTGTATGGCACACGCTCACAAACAGATTTTTTAAAAAGTGTGTAACTGTTGATATGGTGAAGTTTTCTGGGAGGAGATGTTTATTAAGCATTTTTGGACAGAGTCTCCAGCATCAGTTTTCCGACATGGGAAATTATTCAGGATGGACAGCTTTGTGGTTTCTTAGTAATATGACAAGCTATGTTTCTCTCTTATTACCTTCAAGAGAGAAAAAAATGCTATAAATGCAAGTGAAAACAGGACCTAACTTGTTTCGCGGACGTGCCACAATATTAATGTAACTATAAATGGATAAAAAGTATGATTTTTTAAAACAAATGTTTTAACAAAAATTGTTAGCATTGGCAAATTGCTGTGGAAGAGGAATACTTCAGGACCCGCTCTTATTTGAAAATAATCAACTACAGTGCGGTAACATCACACTACCCTGTCTTGATTATATGAAAGGAGCTTAAAGTCACCAGTAAGTGGGCAGTGTACTCAGACTCAGACTGTTACTCTACTTTAACCACTCAGTCAGAGTCGGAGTTTATTTGAGGACTCACAATGGTGCTCCCTAGTGTCTGGCTCTCGTGCTGTTGTTTGAGTGCCTCTATCTGTTGCAGGGTGAAGAAGGGCTTCCTGCGCCTCCTCACTGGCTCCTCAGGATTAGACTCGCACCACTTTTCAAAGGCCTCAGGGTGACGGCACTGCATGTGCAGCCGCAGGTTCTTCTTGTGCTTGGTCATGAAGTGGCACATGTCACAGCAGAACGGCTTCTCTCCTGAGGAACACACAGAAACCAACAGCTGTGTCATTATATAGTGACAGAATTCACTTCCTTTACTTGCCATGTTAGCCATGTTATCTTCACAGCAATAGTGCCAAACTAAAGAAATGAACATTGGGGGATGATGTCTTGGTTCATCAACTATGTCTGGGATAAGCAGAAAATTCTGTAAATGTAATTTTTTCTTTGGACTACTGTATATGCATTATTGGTGACATCTTATAACATATGCTGTATTTGAATAAAACTTGTAACTCAGACTTTCTGACCAGAGACTATTAAAAAAAAACAAAGAAAACAGCCATTCAACTTGAAATTCCAGCTCAGAAAGTCCGGATGGTCTCATCAAATCATCATGTCTGCATCATGTCATCATGTCTGCTCACACCGTGAAATATCACTTCTCTACTTTATAAATGAGTTTATAGAAGTACTTACTTTATATCAACCAACATAGACATATTAGTTGGTTAAATCTATAACAGTAACCATGCAGTTTGCTATTTTGAGAATGTAAATACATCATAAATGTGCGATCACTCATGTTAGCTGGCTAGCTTGTTGTTACCAAAACACACACTTTCATGGCAGCTTCCATGTTTTTCCCCACGTTGTAGCCCAAAAACAAAACAAAACAAAAAAACCCCTTCTGAGTTCAGTGTTCTCATTTCAGAGTTAAGTCGAATTTAGTAATAACGTTACTACTACCATGAAACAAATGCTACGACTGAAGCTTAATATTAACAAAGCAAAATTAATTTGAGGATTAAGTGCATAGCTATATAATCTAATCACAATCTATGTGACATACTTTACTCAGTGTAGATCCTCACTCACCAGTGTGTTTGATAGCAATGTGAGACACCAGGAAGTCCTCTTTGCTTGTGGAGTACTTGCAGTAGTCACATTTGAAAGGCTTGTCATTGGTGTGAGACAGCTGGTGGTTTAGAAGTTGCTTCTTATCATTACAAGTGACCTCACAGAACTCACATTTAAACCTGATTGAAAAAAAACATATACTTTAGTTTATATTGTGAAAAGCTTCAGTATAAACTGGACTTGAATTTGAAGTATGAACAATTAGAAGTGGAGATAAACACATGAATGGCAACTTACAAGCTGTTTCCACAGTTTTGGATGTGTGTGAGCAGATGCATTTTGAAAGTATATCGTTTTTTGAAAGACTTTCCACACTGCAATACAAAACACAGAATAAAAATAATTTATGTCAGAAAGGGTCAATTCCAAACACAAGTTTAGAACATGTCATAGTTTATATGAGTGAAAATATGACTCAGTATCACAGTAACTGGTTTAAGGCATGAATAAGCCTAAACTTCACAATTCAGTTTCTTCTATAGGCAGGTGACAAATTAAAGGAAAAAACAACAAAGTGTATTAGTAAGAAGATGTTTAGTAGATGTTTTGCTGATTGTAGTAGAGAGTGCTGTCTACCATGTTGCTTCAAAATCCCCCATAGGTATTCAAAGTTTATTGAGATCTGGTGTCTGTGGAGGGTATAGCATATGATTTACATCATTTTCATACCCATCAAACCATTCCATGAACTGTTGTGCTCTGCGGATTTGGGCATTGTCATCCCAGAAGAGACCTCTTTCATCAAGACAGAAATCTTTCATCACAGGATGAAGGTGATCAATCAGAATAACTTGATTTCAAAGTTGCTGTTTTCCTTTAAATGGTCACCCGTCTCCATTTCCACTGCATTACATGCTTCTTTTTTCTCCTTGCACCACACTGTCTTGAACATGCAGTCCCCTCCAAAAGTACTGGGACGCCAAGATAATTTCTTTTGTTTTTGCTATACACTGAAGATATTTGGGTTTGAGAACAAAAAATGAATATGAGATAATAGATCCAAATTTCAGCTTTCATTTCCTGATATGTACATCTAGATGTGTTAAACAACTTAGAACATCAACAACAACCTCCACAGGGCAGGGGTGATGGTATCACAAGCCAACATTCAAAGAGGACTTCGAGCGTAGACGCCATACCACAAGATGCAAACTACTCATCAGCAGTAAGAATTGGAAGGCCAGATTGGAATTTGCAAAGAAATACAGAGATGAGCTACAAAAGTTCTGTATCAAGATTAACCAAAGTGATGGAAAGGCCAGCGTGGCAAAAGAAAGGATCTGCTCATAATCCACACGATACGAGCTCATCGGTCAAGCATGGTACTGTCATGGCTTGGGCTTGCATGGATGCTTCTGGAACAAGCTCACTAATCTTTGTTGATGATGCAACTCATGATCTTCTCTTTGAATGAGCCACAAATATTTGTGTAGCGTTTAAATACTATCTTTATCAGAGAGTGTGAGGGCGGCTGATATGAGCATGCAATAACAGGCTAAACTGCATTAGTGGACTTGTTTAAACAGTGCCACTGGTAACGGGTAACAGGGTGACCAATCATAGAAGACACAGGAGTTTTATTTTCAAAAAATCTCCTTTGAGAAGCCCCAAATTCTTAACTTGACTCATAAGCAAAGTGTATAAAGTGTGAACGAAGGGAATGCAAGACTTAGTGCTCTCCAAACTGAAGTGATCTCACACATGGAAGCTGCATGTTCACTCATACTGTTATGTGCACCCAGGCCACCCATCCTTGCGCTCTCGTAAAAAGATGCTATTCAAATGCCATACACTGTACTTATCTTCGTACCTTATCACACATGTGTGGTTTCTCTGAGCTGTGTGTCTTCATGTGCTGCGTGAGGCGTTTCTGCATGGGGTAAACACGATGGCAGATTGGGCACGGGAACTCAGACACCTTTGGAATCTGGGGAAAACCATCAAAAGACTGACATCATATTAAAAGCTGATAGTGACTTCAGCTGTATGTAAATTGATATGACATCACACTTTGAACTAAAAGAAAAACAGAATTTGAAGCTCAGAATCTGACATTGTGCTTTAAATATCAACCCAGAAATCAGTAAATCTTACCAGGCCTGTCTTCTTACTCCTGGGGGGGGGAGGGGGGATATGTTATATAGAAGAATCTTATTTCAACATCAACAACAATAATAATAATAATAATAATAATAATAATAATAATAATAATAATAATTAACTCGGATATCAATTATACTTCATAAATTATTTCTGAAACCACATCTGCATAGTGTTTGAAGGTTGTATTTTAAATTTACTTTAGACAACCTTTCAGTATTGCACTTACTTTTCTTTATTGTGAACTGCAGAATGTCGGACAACGTCCTTCTTGTAGACACTTGAATAGTCACAAACCTCACACTTAAATGGTTTGGTACCTTGGTGGTTGAACATATGCTCCTACAACACATGGAAGGATGGTTTTAATTGCATTGCATAGGAGTGGAACTCTGCACATTCCTGAACCAAACAAATATGAATTATCTAAGCTATGGCTCTTTATGTTGGCTAGATTTTAAACAAACTCTACACAAAAGATTAGAAATATGTCTTCAGAAATCTCGGTCAGATGACCACATGCAATTTTGCCTTTGGAAAAAGCTAAAACACATATTTGTTTAAACATCATCACAGTACACCTCGTCAGAAACCACGAAAGTCTGCTGAGAGTTACTTTTTCCAGTGCTAAGCAGAGTAGCAGATCTCTCTGTGATAGAAGAACAAATGTTTTAACCAACTTACCTTAAGTGAAGACCAACGTTTACAGCGGTAACTGCACTGCTGACACTTAAAGCGCTCTGGATCGTTGCCCTCATGAGAATCCACATGAAATCGGAGGTCCTCTTGAGACAGAAAGCGTGACCCACAGATCCAGCAGTTATGAGGTCTCAACAGAGGCTTGAGGGATTTGTAGTACTTGCTTCATATACAAAAATGATGAGCACGCATGAATAAAATTCTGTCACTTTTGATGGAATATGTCCATGTTCTGACTGATGAATGAAATGTATATGAACTTACTTTCTGTTAATATATTTTTTATATTTTTTGCGAAGAAAACGCCTTGATGGTCGTCCGCGCTTCCGTGGGAAAAACTCCTCGTCATCAGGGCCATTGTTTGATGAGGGGTCTTTGTTCTCTGAATCTGATTGGCTGACACCTTGCTCCACAGCACAGCCATTAGATATTGAGGCAGTTCCATTCTCCAGCCCAGAGGAACTGGCCTCTTCAGGAGCCTGGGAGTCCATTGCAGTGCTTGTCTGAGACACTGACGCTGCTGTTCCTGTAAAGCAGAAACATTTATTTCACTACAAAGACACATTCACAAAAGATGTTAGCAAGGAGTACACATTAAAGTTGTGTCAATGCTCTCCATCCTGTGCACCTTGAGAGAAAAACTGTTTTGTAACGAATTAATTAATTAGGTTATTGACTCTTTTTCTATGGTGCCACATGGCCATGGTGAGGAAAACTCGAGACATAATTAACTTACTTGTACATAGTTGCTGTAGTTGTCATACAATGGACAACCAACATAAACAACACTTGCAAGGTATTGCTTCTTATAAATAATAAATGTGATATTGAGGAGCACACAATCATCGTCATTTTGTAATATTGTTGTTTTGTTACTCACTGACCTGTGTAACTTTGAGGGAAGAGAAATTTACGGGGTGGGCCCACCATCCTGCGAGGTCGCTTCAGTGAGTTAGAGGAGAAAGATGAAGAGCAGGAAGCAGGAGATGGTCGTTGTGTAGGTGGTCTGGCTCTTAGCTGTTCATCTGCTGGATTATAGTCACTGTCCTCTGAAAAATGAAAGAAATACATGAGTAAGGATAAATACAATCAACCAAATATAGTGCTCCGTACACATACAAAACCAATAAGAAAAACAATACCCACCTTCAGGATCATCAATGGCACCAGCATCTATGATGTCATCTTCGTCTTCCTCTGGCAGCTCTTTCTTCATCTTTGCCCCCAGTTGTGCCAGTGTCTCAGATTTTCTTGGTCTTCCACGTCCTCGCTTTTTAGGAGGATCACCTTGGTGACAAACGTTCCAGATGATTATAAAGACATTTTTAACTCTTAAAAGAGTACTCCAACCAAGAGTACTTTCAACTAACAAAGACTTCCTTTGTTCTAAGCATGTGTATCTCATGCTCACTAGTATGCTGTTGTCATAGGTCTTTATCCCAGTGTAAAGATGTGTGTGGTGTCCGTCTCAAAATTCTGTGACAACGTCTAAACCATGCTTTACGTGCCATTTGTACATATGTAAAAGTACAAATTTTCCATTATTTTCTCAATACAGGGAAACATGTAAAAATTTACATGTTCTAATCTATATGGCAGATAGAGATTTTTTGAAAAACAAAAAAATTATTTAAGGAACCTCCAGTTTTCCCAAAAATACCTTAAAAGAAGGGAACTTAAAACTGCAGCAAGAAATGTTCAGTTCTCCTCACCTGCAAGTTTGAAGTGCCTGTCTCTCATGTGATTGATGAGAGTGTCTTTAGAAACACTCTTATATGGACACATCTTGCACTTGAACTGTTGCACAATGACCACCTCCATCATTTCTTCAAGTTCAGCCAGGTCGGGAGCCCTGTCGCCTGGCCCTGCTGCCACTCCGGACTCCACCACAACTCCATCGTCCTCCCTGGGTGCTGCCTCAGGCTCTGGAAGGGTGGAGTAAGTACCACTGCTGCTGATGTATGGCCCGGCTTGGCTTTCGCTGCATTCCATCTGATCTTGGAGATTTGAGCCAGCTGTGTCAGCCAACGAGTGCCGCACGGTGCCATCATCCACACTGCTGCTGTTGCTACATTCAACTGCGCCGCTGCACTCGGCCACATAGCCTCTCAGCGGTTCCTCTGATTCATCCACACCATAGTCTTCAAACTGGGACTGACCCAGATCGCCCGTCTGATCTGGATCAGGCCGACTAATGCTGCTGCTGCTGCTGCTGCCATCCTCATGCTCACTGTAGTCTGAGTGACCTGGCTGGTCGGGCTGCAGGCTCTCTGATAGGTCTGCCTGATCCAAACAAGTTGAGGTTGGCCCATCCGATAAGGCATCAATAGTGAGGCGGCTGCATAGTGCCGAGGAAGACATCTGCGCCACCATAGGAGCTCCTACAGACAGAAAAAGATTTTAAAACCTATTTTGACAAACATATTGTTACAAAATCGAGAGATGCCTTGGGCCAAAACAATCTAATATTTAGCAAACCAGTAGTAATATGTAATCAGTCTCATAATATGAGGATTAATTAGCAGCACTAAACTCTCTTTTAATCACTTACCTTACAGTTAGGAAACTGAACAAAATGGCCCAAAAAGTTTTAAAGAGACATTTATTCAGGGAAGACTGAGGTGCTAACACCTCGAGGGTTAAGGCAGCAACAAAAAGACAGATAATGCCAAACACAGCCCTATTCTCATAAGAATTTTTTTTTTTCTGCTTACCATCATCAGGTCCTTGCAGGATCAGATACTGAGTGGCCTCTGCATTGTCATCGTCTGCACTTGTTACTGCAATACATCCTGTAGATCAGGAAAATATTTAAACATTGAATAATATTGTAAATATGGAGGACATATTTGCCAAAAAGCTTATGAAAAAAAAATTATATTGCATAGAAAAACTTAATGTTTTAGTCTAGTCTAGATTTAACATAATATAAAAGTATTTTCCCACCATTCATTATATCAGGCCCAATGGTGGACTCAATGATTTTGTCAATGGCAGAGCCCAGGTCTGAAGAGGTGGAGGCTGTTGAGTCAGACACCATCATCCCTCCTTCAGATACAGCACTGGAGTGCACAAGGACCTGAGGTGACTCGGACACCAACACTGACTGGGTGACTGTGGACACACTGGAGACACTGGTGGACTGCGCGACAGAGGAGGAGTCTGGGAGATGAACACCACGCACATCTGTACTGGAGCTTGTCTCTGGGATAAAAACCTATGACAACAACAGGTCAGTGTGCATGAGAAACACGTGCTTAGAACAAAGGAAGTATTTATCTAAGCTTATTAACTATATATTTTCTATTAAAATGATCATTTTTCCTACCACAAGGCCCTCAGAGCTCTGTCCAACATGGCAGTCAGACTCAGGTGCAAGGGCTGGCAGTGTGGCTGCGTCACTGCTGTCTGCAGACATGGCTTCTGACGACTCCATTGCCATGCCGCTCTCGGACGGCTCCTCCATCCTTGAATGCCCCACATCGCTGCTGCTCTCCACCTCCATGTCCTCTGAATCCATCTCGGCTCTGGAAGAGAAATTGTGCGTAGTTGAACAGTGTCTGACTTTGAGCTTATGCTTCATGTTTATGGTTATCCTGTTCATGTATATGGTTGTACTTGTAAGCAGTGCTTGGATTATATAACCATATGCTGCCTGAAACACTTGCAAATATGAAGGATTGTTAAGAATCCTCTGTTCCCTGCTATGTGTTATCCTCAGTGGAAAAAAGTTGAAAATAAAATTCAGGGTAGATGGTGGGTTTAAACAACAGAGGGGTTGGTGATCTGTAGTTACATTGAAACACTTGTGTGTGTGTGTGTGTGGGGGGGGGGGGGGACGGACATTATTTAGGAAAATGGGGGGGAAATAAATATCATTTGTTCTTTCATCTTCGGTAATCGCTTTATCCTGGTCAAGGTCACGGTGGATCGGGAGCCTATCCCAGGAACACTGGGCATGACGCGACAGTACACCCTGGGTTGGGACGTCAGTCAATCGAAGGGCACTGTGCAGACACATGTTCACACCTAGGAACCATTTTAGAGTAGCCAATCTGCCTACTGTCATGTTTCTTGAGAGGTGGGAGGAAACCAGAGAACCCAGAGGAATCCCACCATGACACAAGAACATTACTAACGTTATTGCAGTGTTTCTACACAGAAGAGAAAAAAAAAATGAACAACTTAGTTAAGTAAGCTAATGTAATATTATGACCTAGAATAATTTAATAAGACAAGATTATAAATTCTAAATCTGTTTTAATTAACTCCAGAAATGTTTCACCACATAATACATGAATCCAAAGAAGATTAAAATGGATGTTTTTTTTTTTTTTGTTTGTTATTTTTTTTTACAAGGGATACAAACAGTAAGACAGTATCCCAACTCATATCAAGCCCAGCTTGTTCATTACGTTAAGAACTACAGAAGGTGTATACAGATGTTGATTTGAATGGCCAGTATTTCTTAGCAAATTCAATACTCAAATAAGGCTTGGGGTGAGAAAACAATGTCGAGGACCTCAGTTTGTTAAAATATTCTGTATCCGTAGGAAAGAAACATCCATCCTTTATTTAACAAGAGAGAGAGAAGCTAAATTCGGCTGATTGGGACATGCGAGGGAAACACACTCCCCCATTTCCCTCTTCATCACTTCAGAAACTCGCAGCCACAAACAAAAAAGTTAAATCAACTAACAAGCAACAAATATAGCAGTTTATGTTTGTCTTCGAAATAAACCTGCAGCGAACGGTTTAATGGAATCAAGACGACCGTGTCAGCGACTCGCATTATGAACACAACGCTAATCCTTTTACAGTGATATTGTGAAATACTGTTACCAACTATAATGCTAATCGCAAGGCTATCAATGAACTGTGTTTAGCTTGCGTGTTGATTTAATTCCATGTAGTAGACACATTATCACGCAGATAAATTAATTAGCTTCACATGATATTCTGCTCACAAACTTCGCGTTAATGACAGAAGCACCAGAGCGAGGGAGAGAGCTTTTTGGTTAGCTAACACGACTCAATATTCAAGGACAACAAGAAGGCCATATTTGTGTTTGACTTTCCAAAACGCGGAGGACAAAAATAAGTCATTCCCTGGTGGATTTATTTAAAAAAAAAAATAAATGCTTTGTTCCAACTGTATGCGCGCACAATTCACACCAAACTGCGACCACTCGCTAAACCGTAGTTGTTTAAATGAGAAAAGCTGCCCTCCGTCCTGCCTGCAGCACGACGCCATTTTAGAGCCTCGTTCTTTTCCACTCAGGCAGTGTGAGAAACTGCTCAGGGACCTCGAGGGCCTACATGCGACACAGACCGTCCGAATTTTCCCCCTGAATAAAAAAACGAAGCGTAAACATGGTGACAAACTCTAAACTCCAAACATTTTTCTTACCGCGAATGCGCTTCTGGTTTGTGTTCCTAGTCCTTGATGCTCTTAAATAAACAGGCGTTTGTAAGCGATCCTCGCTACTGCTTTCTAGTCGGGCGCCATCAGTATTTCCTCGCTTCCTGTTCCAGCTGACCGGATCTTATTTATCTGAGAGAGCACAGCTCTCCTCACGGTCTTCGTATTGAAAAATAAAAAAAAAAATTGGTGGCAAGAATATATAATTTCGACTCGGTTTGCACAAACATATAGTATAATACCACATTAATTTTTTTCATAGGTCAGTTTTTGTGGATTAATGAGTTATGGAAGTAGCTTATTGCAAGATTTCAAAATGGTTGCTAACTTTAGTTAGTTACCAATGTACTGCAGTTCTCAAACCTTTTGTAAGTGTCCCCTTTAACGATAAAGTACCCTCAGTACATCTTTATTTCATTAACATAAATGTGCACAATAATATTTTGTCTATTTATTAGAGCCATGGAGCTTTAAAGGTATTACGATACATACTAAAGGTACAAAAGAGGTACTCTTGAGGGCACCTCCCGAGTGACGAAAGTACAGTTCGGTACCTTTAGTTCTCAGAGTATAAACCTACTTGTTTTTGAGAGTGTGGTTTGGATTAAGCCCAATATCTACAGGAACTTAATAATATTATAATAATTTTGATAATGCTGGGTTTCCACTGCTGTAACTAAATTTAAAAATCATAGACCCCTGGCTTTTCTTCACAGACCCCATTTTGAGGACCACACAATAGAGAATATCATCTTTGTTTACATTTCAAACAAAGAGTTGTCCAGTTTGGGCGAACCTGTGCCCTCTGTAGCTTCAGATTCTTGCTCTTGGCTACAGGTGTGGAACCAGATTTAAGGTTCGTTGTGATGTGCTTTTTGTGTACTGTAGCTGGTAGCATCAAAAAGTAAGACTGTAGCATGTAACTGGTCTATGGGACAAGTGGAAACTTTGGTAAAGAATGGAAAGAAAAACAAACAGAGATTTTCTGATTTATCCAGACTTTATGGGCATTGCAATGCAGAAATGTTGCTAATATGATTGGTTTAAATTGTAACCCTGCCTGCAATCATAGCCATGAGTTTTCAAACCTTGTTTGTGGTATGCAATGCTCCCAAATTCTTTAATGGGCAAAATCAAGAAAGAATAGCTGATTAATGTAGTAAATTGTGTAGTCTGTGGTTTCATGTCCATTGTAAAATGTATTTGACACTTTGATTTAAACATTCCGGATTATATTTGTTTAGACCTAAACAGTTTCATTATTGCTGAACATTCTCAGCTACGCCATTAGTAGCTACAGTGGTTTAGCATATGGGCTATAAAAGTGGACCGCACATTTTTGCTTTGTCTCCTCTGGTCCTTCCTCTTGTCTTAATCATGAAATTCCTTCTGCCACCAGCTGTGCTTATGATCATGTGAATTTGGATCTGTCCTATGTAAGTCTGTGCTTACTGTAATTATATACTGAATATTAGATAGATGTGTAGATTTCTAAACAATGTTTTATTATTCGCCATTTAAAATACTGCAACAGGAAAATAAAAAAAAACAAAACAAATGTGATCACAATACCTTTAGTGATAAAGATAAGAGAAGATTATATATAGATGCTTAAAATACATTTTATTTAATTATTCATTTGACAAAATACTTCTTTTAAGAAATAAGTCAGACAATTGTTAAAAAACTTTTACTTGTACAAACTTAGCTTTAATACTAAAGAACAGAAAAAATAGACAAGATAAAATATATTTTGACATGAATTAACCAACATATTCTTAACTGAATTTATCATTTGCACCAGGCAAAGATTTCTTAATATAACTCATAAAAATATTTGTACATTATTACAATATAATACTTTAGTCTGATGAAATCAGATTCAGAAGTTGGGACAATTCAGGAGTTCATAGACATATCCAACTCTATCAACCTGTTGCTTGTTGGTCATTCTCCAGTAGAAGATGTCTCGACAGAAGTAATAGTTGTCTGAAAGAAAATAAAAAAATAGTTGTATTTTGCTTAATTCATGACATCTGAGTATAATCTCTAAAAACTGTCATTCGGACAACTGAAATTTAACAGAAATTTCATATTTAGATATTTTTTTGCAAATGGATACATTCATTGGGACCCCAGCAAAGTACATGTCAATGTGGCGAGGATATCCTTTATCTATCTGCTCAGTCTTCAGATCCAGCCTATGAAAATGAACAAGGGCCAAAAGCAGTGGAAATTAGTTAAACCTCATATTTTATATGTATTTTTTATTTAAGCGAGGGCATCAGAAAGCTTTAGATAGACTTATATTCACCTCCAGTATTCTTCTCCACTAAAGAGCAGCACCTTGCCTTTTACCCTCTGCAATGCTCCTTCAACCTTCTTCAAGCTGACAGGCAAGCCAAGTTTCTCGACTCTGTGTGGTCCCCGTACATCCTGTCCAGTGAACACCCAGAACTGAGTGTCTGAAACAGATGGAAAATCTCTGTTAAGTCAAATAATCATTAATAATATAACTTATATAAGAAATGATAAATTATAACAAGCTACCTGACCCTTTCTTACCTGCAAAGAAGAACATCTTATTAGTAAGAGGGTCCTCAAAAGCAGTGTCGAGTTTAGCTGGCACGGTAGGCTATCTCTCAGAGACCATGAAAGGGCATTTGCGTTACCCATTACTACGATTTGAGGACTTCCAGTAGTACCTAATGGGGATGAAAGATTAGTTCCTTTAATTTCTTGAGAGATCACTGATCTTAATTATATATGACTAAACTTTCAGGACTACCAAAGATATTAATTATGATCTATGTACCTGATCATAAAAAAATCACTCTATGCACTCTGGGTGTATATAGGAAACCTTACCCATCTTTGAAGAAATGAAGCTCTCCCTGGATCTCTGTGATTGCATCAAATTTGTCCACCGTGCAAGGATCTACTGAGGGTTCCACAGGCGTATACACAGATGTAGTTGTGGTGGAAGTGGATGGAGTAGTCTTTGGTGTTTTTTTAGTGGGCTTGAGAGTAGAAACTGAGGAAGTTGTAGTGTTTGATGGCTTGGGTGGAGTAGGGTCTGGGCCCCTTTAGTCCTGAATAAGGTAAAAGATGTGAATACATTATTAGGTACCATAATATTTTTGCTTATCATTATAGTTGTGACCAATATGCCTTTTTGTAGGTCAGGGTTATACAAATGGATGAATATATAATATCCAGGTTCATCTGCATACCATAGAGATACTGGATGCCCTCAATGTCATCCCAATGCAGAGAGAAGTCTGCTATATATTTGTACATGCGGTACATCAGAGCATCCTGAATGTTGGAATGGTCCAGACCAAGAGCATGTCCAAACTCATGGGCTGCCACCAGGAACAGACTGTATCCTGTGACAAGCAGAAATATGGGTTCATAGCAGTCCTTGATTTTTGCATATATGTGTTAGCTGTATTGATTAAAAGATGTATTATTAGCTACACTGATAAAATGCTAAAGGCTAAGAAAATTACCCTTATCTGGACAAAATCCCCATTTACTGTCCTTGTCATAGTTGCTGGTTGTGGCGCACCACAGTTTTCCATCACTGCGGCCTTCACTCGTGCAGGAAGTATAGGTTTTCCCCAGGAAGCTGAAAGGAAACTGACATGGCTCCCCCTCAGAGTTTCCACCAATCACAGCAGTATCTGTTTTGAAAATTTATACACATAATTTGCTAATGAACATTACCTGTATGTTGTAGCATTAACTTAGAGAAAAAAATGATGTGCTGATAAACATCAATTGTATCATGAAGCACTTCCTTTAAGTAACTTTAACCTAATACTTGGTTTTAAAAATGCTAACACATGATAGCTAGGTTCTCTAATGTGATTAAGCCAAATGGTGCATTAAAGGCTCTCACCTCGGTTAGGACAGAACCTATATTTTTTGTCCTGGTCAAAGTTGGCTGTAGTCACGCACCAGCGATACCCATCATCACGTCCTTCTGTGGTGCAACTGGTGTATGTTTTACCCTCAAACACAAATGGAAAGACACATTCTTGACCATCTCCATTCCCGTCAAATGTAAAGAGACCTGTGAAGAAAGAGAGAAAAGCTCAGTTACTTTATCATCTCATATACACTGAAATGTTGCTCAGGTCTTGCCATATATGATAGAGAACTTACGCTCGCTAGGGCAGAAACCATATTTTCCATCTTTGCCATAGTCAGCAGTCGTGGCACACCATGGCAGGCCATCTTCACGACCTTCAGTGGTGCAAGTGGAATATGTTTTCCCCTCAAATCGGAAAGGGAAATGACACATAGCACCCTCTGCATTGCTGAGTCTTGATTGCTGAAGGAAAAAAGACACATTCATGCTTACATGAAACTGTGACAATCAGCTCACACTTTGAAGGAAGATATGCACTATTGAGTTTGCACAACTATTCTCAGTGAGTATACTGTATAATCTAAACTCTAGAGGGAGCTATAGTTCTAAGTGTTAAGTGACATGTGAAGGCCAATGTATGGTAACCCACACATGGAATTTGTCCTCTGCATTTAACCCATCCAAGTTAGTGCACACACATTAGGAGTTGTGAGTAGTGAACACACACACTAAAAACCATGAACACACCTGGAGCAGTGGGCAGCCATTTTTGCTGCAGTGCCCAGGAAGCAGTTAAGGGCCTTGCTCGCGTTCCCAGCAGTGGCAGCACTGGGATTTGAACTCACAACCTTCCAATCAGTAGCCCAACTTCTTAACCACTGAGCTACCACCACCTATTTCTGAACATTTGTGCAGCGTCACTGCTTTTTGACAAATATTTTCTGGTTGGTAAATTGATAAAATTAGATTTTTTTAAGTAAAAGACTCTTACCTGGTCCACTGCCAAGGGTCCAGTATTCGTCGTCATCAAAGTGAGCATCTCCCTGCACCCCTTCTCCTGGAGGATAAGCATGTGCCAGCAGGCCGTCTTTCCCATCAAATGGGTAGAAATCTCCATGATCTGCAATATACATATCCTGTTTAAACAGTTTTTCCCTTTTGTTTTGTATTTGTGTCACACAATTGCAGGATGTTAAACACTGTATAAACAGTCAATTTGGAAAAGTGCTGAAACATAAACAACTAAAAAGAGTCTGTACTTGTCCTCTTGACCTATCAAATTGTAAAATCCCCAGTGATAGGGCACTGCTTAAAGAGATCTGATTTTACAATATTTATGCTTTATTCTTCTTTATTCTTTAATCTTATGATTAAAAACTAACCCCTTTTTCCAAACGAAATCATGATGTCAGCAGTGCCGAAAATATAACAGAAAGTAATTAGTATTACAATTAGTAAATTTTGACCTGATCCTGTAGCTGTAGTTCTGATGCTAGGTATTCTTCTGTCTTTATCTGTCACACAGTTCACATCTTCCATTTCTAAACAAATGACTATTGATTTCCATGAATGATCATCAGTGGTGACAGTGGGGAAGTACAGGTGTTTGCAAAAGCCCATGAAAAGATTTAATTTTATAAAAAGCTAACATGTTAAACTCTAAAATAGTTACCGGTATGTAACTGTAGCGAATCAGCTTTAAAAATGATAGAAAAGCGCACGCTTGGATTCAAAGCACCGTTTTAAAGGAGACAAGAGTTTTAAAGCGTGCCCGCCTTATCTACCAGAATATGTAGTGAAAATGAGCTGTTTGGGTTAATTTGATATATTCTCCACCATTTTACGTAAGTAAAAATTAGTTGTTAAATCGAGCTATCTTTATTCTCCTCCAAAGATGTCAGAGAGATTAACAGATCAGCTCGTAAAGGGAAATTTGACTAATTTAGTATTACTGATCAACTATTCGTCCAGCGATAAGTTGAAACTAGTGTATTCATCAATTATGCATTAGATATTACCTCCGTGGCCACCGGCAATAATATCCTAAACATAGTGACACATTATTCTAAGAGCATGTAGCAGAATCGCAATTCAAGGCAATAGACACTTGTAAGCAAAAAGAACACGCATTTAAGAACAGACGAGACTTTATTGAACTATTCTATGACACAGAAACTAATCTAATATATAAAACACACACACACACGCATACATAAACGGGTGATGATGAAGGGTGAATGAAGTTCCGAGTCTCTAGCGTTGCATGCTATTTCACAGACCATGATCTGAACGAACCATCAACTTATTAATTTATCTTCACTTCCTTTAGAAGGGCTCAACTTATTATAGACACCAGATTAGCTAGATTCTGGGGTATTGCGCTTGCCTTAGCTGTGTTGAAGGGATTTCCTTGTTACGTCGTGGTGTCGTCAGCGGTCTGGTCGGTGAGAGGCGTCTCGGAAGACCAATCGGAATGCTGAGTGGAATGAAGGCGGGAGGTTTGAAAAGCAGGCGGCGGCTCTCGCTGGGTCCCCAGGCCGAGGTAAACGTGATCTGATCTCTCCGACGTTGATTGGCTCTGGAGACCCTCCACCGACCCCGTCCTTCGAAACGTGCCAAGAAGCAAGAGACACGAGAGAGAGCGAAGCAAGTGACCAACTCAAACTTGTGTTCTTAGGATTTTAACACTTTCTGGGCTAGTCCAGCCCAGAGTGCTTCCTCCAATCAATATTGTCTTTGGGCGGGGTGTTAGCCAGATTCTCCACCTATTATGCTAATCAGCCCCTTGTCCATGTGGATGAGTGGTTCGCACTCTTCAATGATGAGTGGATTATTAAACTTTGTCCTGAAACTTGCATGTACATATCAGAACGATCTACACAAATTTCCTTACGCTTATGATTTAGGAAATCACTCAATGAACACATACATACCAAACAAGACATGTTTGACTATACTTAAAGTACATTACTAATATTTAAAACACAATGATCCTCCTAGGGCTACTACACTAATACATGATTAAATGAAATAATTAGTGGCAACTTAAAGGTGATACACATGACGAAAATAGAACAACACATGGTAGGACATAGGTGATTGCAGTTGTTCAAAGATGTATTAATTCCCACAGTCGTTGCTCCTGGTAGGCACCGATTGTGGAGTGTGTGAGTCCTTGTGTGGAATTGTGGAATGTGTAATCTTTGTGACTGAGCGAAAAGGTCTCTCCTCCCTTCTACAATTTATTGGCCTTACTGGTCTGGCCCAAAAAGGCCTAAATCACTGCATTTGAGAGCAGTTTCTGTGGTCGAGAGGGTTCAGCCCTGGGTCAAGGAGGCCTTTAACGCTTGCCGTGTTGGTTGGGATAAGGCAGATGCATATGCTGGATTTAAGTGGCTCCTGGGTGTCTGGGGTGGATTCCTTGTTTTATGGCTCCCTGAGTGGAGACATTTTGGTCCAGAGTTTCTTGTGGGTTCTCTGGCTGAGAAGGCCCATTGTTTTATTTCTTCTGGATATAATTGTGTGAATTATATTATGCTGCTTGTGCTGAGCCATTACATATCCCCCCCTTCGGTCGGTGATGTTGGAGGAAAGGACATCAGCGAGCGCTGGAAAACATCAAGCACAAACAGCCACACACATACAAGCATCAAGACAACACCTCCATTACTAGCTAAATACTGGTGCGGGAAGTGAATTATTTATGTCTACAGAATACCTTTATGACACTTTAATTCTAAGGTTATTGGCTTTTGTCAGCCTTTTTCTCTAGGTCGTTGGGCCTACAAGAAAAGAGGAAAGCGAGAGAAAGCAATAATAGTGGAAGTGATCGGCAGAAGAAAACTCTTGATTATAAACAGCATTGTTTCCCTATGCTGATGTGAGTGCACTTCTTTACACTAGTGTGAGTCGATTTAAGTGTTTATGGTGGTTGATTTAGATGTATGTTAGGGTGGTGTAGTGTATAAGTGGTCTGAACTGTGTCAATCTGTTTCAGCTCCCCCCCTTTTCTTGCGCTTCTGATTTCACTGGAACCATTTGAGGGTCAGCTCTCTGTGCCCATGGTGGATCTTGATCCTGTATGCGGCTGTTGTGAGCTTGTCTATGATATCAAGAGGTTGGTCCAGTGATGCAGTTCTGGCATGTCCTCATGTTTCCTGGAGTATTCATTTCTTTGGAGGAGCTCCTTCAGTTGCTGGATCAGTCCTTGCATGTCAACTGAGGATGGAGTGTCTTGTTCTCGGGCATACTCAGGTTTGGCTTGTTCTGAGCGGTGCCGAGGTGGGCTCCATCGTCGACTGCCCTTGTATTTCTGGCGGCTGGTTAATTTCTTGTGGTTGCCACGGGTATGGAGGTACCGTTCTTCAGGTGAGAGTCTGGCGCTGTCATGATGCTGAATGTCTTCCAGTGCCAGCTCTTGGTCATGGGTTCTGTGGTTGCGGACTGTGAACATTTTATTACCTTTCCTTGAGGCCATCTTTTGTTTGTTGTAGGCCCGGTGGGTTAGGTCACGAAGCTGTCGGATTGTCATCGTGCGAGGGCAGGCCATGACACCTAGGTGACGGCTTACTCCAGGATGCAGGTTCCTTAGGAAGAGGGTTTTAAAGTTCATGTCCTCTTCCAGTTCCAGCTCATTGTGTGCCCCAAAGTAGGCTCGCCTGAGCCTGTGGTAGTATGCTTGGGGATGCTCTTGCCGACCCTGTTTGGTTTCCAGAGCGGCTGACAGTCCATGTTCAGACTCTGGGTCTGCAAATTCTTTAATCAGTGCCTGACAGAGTAGATGATAATCTAACCTGATGTGGATCGGCTGTCTGTCAAGGAAACTTCGCACCTCTGAACTGGATGTCGTCCTCAGTAGAAAGAGCCTGTCTCGGTTGGTCACCTGAGGCCTCATTTCCAGGTGGAAGTCAATGTCCTTTAGGTAGGTCTGTATGTCGTAGCCTTCAATGGCATTCGGTGTGAATTTATTGATGTTCCTGGCCAGACAGTTTAGGTCTTTTAGGTCCAAGCCATGTGCAGCTTCGGGGTCTGCCTGGATGGGTCCTTTCCTTCTGTCTGCCGGAACAAATTCCTCCGTGAGGGCTGGAAAGGCTCTGTGTTTTGCCCCCTCACTCCTTGTTTCTTGTGTCAACCCGTACATGGGGGACCCTGCTCTGCTGGGCCGTGGTGATGCTGGCAGGTGTCTCACCTTTCTTGGCTCTGGTTGCAGCTTGTAGGCATGCTTGAGCTCTTCTGTCACTGTGTCGACCTCTTCTCTGGTGCGGTCGAGCTGTTGTGTCAGACTTTCAATTCTGTCGCTGGACTTTTCCAGGTAGACTTCCAGGGCCTTGATTTTGGTGTTCTTGTCCTTAATTTCAGACATAGCTTTCTCCAGTAGCTGCTTGGTATATTGAAGATTGTTCGCTAGGTCTCTCTGGGCAGCTGTTGCTTCATCCTTTTCTTTCAGGGCTGCTGCTAGCATTTCTTGGAGCTTTGCAATATCTTTGTTTGCCTCTTGCTCCATTTCATGTGAGCCCTTGGGCTTGTCCTGGTCTTTCTCTTCCAGCTTGTCTATGCATCTTTGGGCACGTGTCATCTCCTCTTGAAGATAGGTGATTTGCTTGTCACTTAGTTTCAGCTGGGCCAGGAGGATGTGGCTTAGGCAGATGGTGATTTGGTTTTGCTCCTGGTGACTAGAATGCTGTCGCTGATCATGGGTTATGAGTCTTCTTAGAATTGTCACTACTATTAATACTAATAACAGTTCGAAGACCTTGGGTGTGAGGCGGTCTGTTGCACTGCTCAGCCATGCCTCTAAGTCTTCCCAGTGGGCGAAGCGGTCTGTGACGTGAGGCATATTGGCACGTCGTGGGGGAGCCTGGCGTTGGACAGACTGACACAGATCTTTACAATGTATGGGAGCCTAAGTGTAGTGGGACAGCTAAATGTTGTTTAAGTGATTGAAATTGTGAACCTCTAGTGGCGTGTTTTGAGGACTTGTGGTCTCACTGCGGGAGAATGACTAGTGGGTGGAGTCTTTCTTCCTGCAACACAAATCAAAACAAACGACTAAAGGGGAAAACGGAGAAGGAATAACAAAGCTGCTCTCGATGGAAGAAACTTCTTCTGTTAAAAGAAAACTAGAAAGAAATTCAAAGATTTGAAAATCAGAAGAAATTAGATTTGGTATAAATCAAGCAGGGATTGATTAAACTCTTATGGCTTATTCCCTTTTTTTTTTTGTAGAGTCTGTTGATGGTTCACACAGGCTTGGTCTCTGAAATGTGATCGCTAAGAAAGAAGCAGGTAGAAAAGGACAGAAAGGGACTGAGTATGATAAAGCTCAGTTAGTGAGTGTATCGAGTTCACAGATAGGCTCTCCTGCAGTTATGCTTAACTAGGAGTATTGATTTACAGTTGATGTACAACTATATGCCTGGAATGAGTTTAAAGTAAAAGAGGGTTATCTCTGATTTACTTTGAAATTCATTAAAAAGGAAAGGTTAGTAGTGTATCCTATTGCAGGGCCTTAGAGGTTAAATAACCGTGTTTTAACTTGATGGAGAAGCATCCACAATTTAGAGTGTTTTCAGTTAAATTTAATAGCTTTATTAAATTTACATTTAACACAGTAAATTATTGTGGGTAAGTGTCTCCCTTCTAGAAGAATGAGGGAAAATGGTAAAAAGTGAGGAAAGTAAATGAAACGAGAAAGTGAAAGAGAAGTACAGGGGTTAATCACTTTAGCAGTACCCAAAACGTTAGCTGTATCCAACTGCTGTAAGTCACAACATGCTAATCGCTAACTGCTAGTCTTTGAGGCGTTTTAGCGTATGCCTCAATGTACACACTGCTTCGGGTAGCTTAGCAACACCGGAGAGTTTGTTTACAATATGGCGTCGGATGACTACGCATGCGCAGTTCGGAGTTACAACGGAAGAGTCTCCTAGGACTTCCGGGTTCACTCGTTGCTATGGCAATCTACACAAACACAGTTAGTTAGTACGTTGTGTGTTGCACGCAAGCGCTTTGCATGAACGTCGGCGCATTTAAACACTACGCACATAACACACCACTTACTTGTAGCTTGCGAGTGGGCGTGGCGCTAAGAATCTCTCTTTGCTGAGAGTGATATAAACTTATTTAAGCAGCGGGTACACTGCGAGTAATGCGATCTCGGTGGATCTTAGCTTCTCTGGACACACAAACACAGCAGTTTTTTGTTTTTTGTTTTTTTCGCTGTTGGTTAAACGAATTTATTCCGCTTTACTGGCTGCAACGGAATTTCAAATGCAAAACACACGATCATGAATTGCTGCATGCAAATATAGCATGTTGGGAAATGTCAGCGCATTTCACACAAATAAACACTATTTGTAGCCCGTTTTATGACGTGGCGCTTCAAAGCTCAGGTTTTCACCGTGAGAAGTTTAATCTGCAGGTTCCCTGCGGCTAACTCAATACTTATAAACTAATAAATGCGATCTCGGAGGATCTTAAAATTCAGTGCCAGCTTCACTGGGCACACAAACACAACAGGGTTTCCCTTTTTTTTTTTACGCTGTTGGTTACACAAACTTATCAAAATTTAATTTGATCTCGTTTTAAACAAACTTTCATTCAACACAGCTCGGACACTGAAAGTGTTGCACTGAGAGGCGTATCTCTCTCAAAGCTACTCTGCGCGCGGACACAAAGGACAAGCACGAGCTCGCTGCTCTGATAGTTAACTCAGGGAATTAAAATAGCTATTGGACTGGCATTGGAACACGCAATGGCATCATTTAGCTACAACACGAGGCCGTTCAAAAGAGACTGAGGAACACGCTCAACTCTCTATTTTTACCGTACTGTGAGAAGATTTCTTCGTTCTGACAGAGGCAATTTTAATGATTACGATAGCTGTTTGACCAACACTGGAACACACAATGCATCAATTTAGCTATACATACGGCCTTTTAGGAAGAATTTGAGGAACACGCTCAATATCCTTATCCTTGCCACACTGAGAGGAGATTTCTTCGTCCTACCAGGGGCACTTTTAATTATTACTCCCTGCAGGTTAACAATAGAGAAGCAGACCGGGCTATCACTTCACATCCATTCACACAGCAAACCGGCACACATTGTGTACGTCACACATTCACACATCGGACTCGTCTTTTCCATCTCTGATCTATTATCCACAATAATAGAAAAGTTACACACGTGACTCAATGCTTACAGTCTAGATTGAATTGCCCACATTCTTTCCACCAAAATATGTAGCGAATCAGCTTTAAAAATGATAGAAAAGCGCACGCTTGGATTCAAAGCACCGTTTTAAAGGAGACAAGAGTTTTAAAGCGTGCCCGCCTTATCTACCAGAATATGTAGTGAAAATGAGCTGTTTGGGTTAATTTGATATATTCTCCACCATTTTACGTAAGTAAAAATTAGTTGTTAAATCGAGCTATCTTTATTCTCCTCCAAAGATGTCAGAGAGATTAACAGATCAGCTCGTAAAGGGAAATTTGACTAATTTAGTATTACTGATCAACTATTCGTCCAGCGATAAGTTGAAACTAGTGTATTCATCAATTATGCATTAGATATTACCTCCGTGGCCACCGGCAATAATATCCTAAACATAGTGACACATTATTCTAAGAGCATGTAGCAGAATCGCAATTCAAGGCAATAGACACTTGTAAGCAAAAAGAACACGCATTTAAGAACAGACGAGACTTTATTGAACTATTCTATGACACAGAAACTAATCTAATATATAAAACACACACACACACGCATACATAAACGGGTGATGATGAAGGGTGAATGAAGTTCCGAGTCTCTAGCGTTGCATGCTATTTCACAGACCATGATCTGAACGAACCATCAACTTATTAATTTATCTTCACTTCCTTTAGAAGGGCTCAACTTATTATAGACACCAGATTAGCTAGATTCTGGGGTATTGCGCTTGCCTTAGATGTGTTGAAGGGATTTCCTTGTTACGTCGTGGTGTCGTCAGCGGTCTGGTCGGTGAGAGGCGTCTCGGAAGACCAATCGGAATGCTGAGTGGAATGAAGGCGGGAGGTTTGAAAAGCAGGCGGCGGCTCTCGCTGGGTCCCCAGGCCGAGGTAAACGTGATCTGATCTCTCCGACGTTGATTGGCTCTGGAGACCCTCCACCGACCCCGTCCTTCGAAACGTGCCAAGAAGCAAGAGACACGAGAGAGAGCGAAGCAAGTGACCAACTCAAACTTGTGTTCTTAGGATTTTAACACTTTCTGGGCTAGTCCAGCCCAGAGTGCTTCCTCCAATCAATATTGTCTTTGGGCGGGGTGTTAGCCAGATTCTCCACCTATTATGCTAATCAGCCCCTTGTCCATGTGGATGAGTGGTTCGCACTCTTCAATGATGAGTGGATTATTAAACTTTGTCCTGAAACTTGCATGTACATATCAGAACGATCTACACAAATTTCCTTACGCTTATGATTTAGGAAATCACTCAATGAACACATACATACCAAACAAGACATGTTTGACTATACTTAAAGTACATTACTAATATTTAAAACACAATGATCCTCCTAGGGCTACTACACTAATACATGATTAAATGAAATAATTAGTGGCAACTTAAAGGTGATACACATGACGAAAATAGAACAACACATGGTAGGACATAGGTGATTGCAGTTGTTCAAAGATGTATTAATTCCCACAGTCGTTGCTCCTGGTAGGCACCGATTGTGGAGTGTGTGAGTCCTTGTGTGGAATTGTGGAATGTGTAATCTTTGTGACTGAGCGAAAAGGTCTCTCCTCCCTTCTACAATTTATTGGCCTTACTGGTCTGGCCCAAAAAGGCCTAAATCACTGCATTTGAGAGCAGTTTCTGTGGTCGAGAGGGTTCAGCCCTGGGTCAAGGAGGCCTTTAACGCTTGCCGTGTTGGTTGGGATAAGGCAGATGCATATGCTGGATTTAAGTGGCTCCTGGGTGTCTGGGGTGGATTCCTTGTTTTATGGCTCCCTGAGTGGAGACATTTTGGTCCAGAGTTTCTTGTGGGTTCTCTGGCTGAGAAGGCCCATTGTTTTATTTCTTCTGGATATAATTGTGTGAATTATATTATGCTGCTTGTGCTGAGCCATTACATAACATCATTGTGATCCCACTTCAGGTCTCCATCAAATGTCTGGTAGTTGCTGATGTCTGGCACACTGCAGCATGGTTTCTTGATGGCATCGATTGTCTGTATCTATGGATGAATAAATGGTAATGTTACCTACAGTTACCAAGTATCTTTCAGTTAGAGTTAAATAATTAATTTACCAGAACATGTTTAGCAATGTGCTGTCTACATTTGTGTGAATCTGCAAAAATGAAGGAAGACCAGCAATACTCACTTCAGCCAGCTCTAAGTCTGTTGTGTTTTTGATTACATCCCCGGGGAAGGTCACAAAGATGGATTTAATTGGGTGGCACCATGCACTTAGCGTGCAGGCCCCAAAAACCATAAATGGCAAGATACTTATTCTCATGGTGAGAGCTTTCAGCCACTGATTTGTAAAATAAAGCACAGCTGTCTGAAAGTCTGCCAGAGTCTCTGGAGAAGTTGAGTCTTCTTTAGTTTTCTTCCCACTGATCCTACTCTGTCTAGCCTTGAAGTTTTGCAACCAGTATTTATAGTTCTGATGAGACATAATTACCTCATCCCGTTTATGCTGCCCACGCCATCTGCCCTACACCCACAGCAGAGCATGTAATGTTTTTTTTCCTCTTCTTCTTCTTCTTTTTTTTTTTAATTTGCTTATTCCAAAAAAGGAGTTCACTGAAAGATACTAACTACAAAAATAGAATAGAATGAAATATATAGAATATAAAGAATAAATTTTTTTACCATTACTGAACATTTTTATATACTAATTCTTATTTTACTGAAACTGACTCCATATCTGGTATCTAAGTAAATTCTCAATTAGTATAATGATAATTTAAATTTTAATTATTTTATAGAAAAGATGAATAATGGACTTAAATGAACCTGCATAACAGATGAAAAAAAACAAAAAAACGTTTTGAGGCAGTTTACTAAAAGAGACATAAAAGTATTCAGCCTGTTATTTAGAATAAATGAAAAGATTACAACACTTTGTAATTATTGCCACCAGCAATGTTTTTAGTTACCACAGTGACGTCCTCTTTTGACTGAGAAATACAATACTATTGTGTCACTACTTATTATTTCCTTAAATCCATAGTGCTCTATAATGCATATAGAAAGCAGTATATACAGTACATACACATATTTATTGATTAAATATGTAATAATCTTTGTTTTCATTTTGATTGAAGTCCCCAACATTTGATAATTTCCCAGAACAGAACGATGAATATACTTTACAGGCACACTGTAGTTGTACTTATTTTGTTCTACTGAATGATGTAAATGTTAAAATGCAATACATTACAGTATGTTGAAATGTGGAAGTTGGAGTCAATACAGAATGATACAGAGCATTAGTCATGTGAACCTTGACTGTAAATATTGAACCTTGACCTTATAATATGTGATGTCATTTAACCACATGGTTGTTCATCACCGCTGCTCATGACATCACTTTCCATAGAATATTATAATCATATCAGGAAATGTGTAGCTTCCTTCCTTCCATCCTATTTTTGTTATGGCTATGACACTCTTGTTGATTATTTATAACACTTTGATTTACATAAAACACACATTAACCTGAGAAATACCTGAGAAACAAGAAAATAATATTACAGAATCATTCATGAATTAATATTTTGAGAATAGAGCTTTGAGCAGAAAACAAAACCACATATACAATCAACTATATATTTGTATGTAACGTCAGATGGGGAAGTGGTAGCTTAGTGGTTAAGATGTTGGACTAGTGGTCAGAATGTTGTGAGTGCAAATCCAGGCGTTGCCACTGCTGGACCCTTGAGCAACATCCTTAAACCTCAACTGCTCAGTTGTATAAATTGAGATACATGTAAGCTGCTCTGGATAAGGGTGTCTGCTGAATGTTGTTTAAAAAAAAAAGTTAAGTTTATTTATCATTTTCACAGTATGCCAAGACATATGTACAGTATCTCACAAAAGTGAGTACACCCCTCACATTTTTGTAAATATTTTATTTTATCTTTTCCTGGAACAACACTGAAGAAATGACACTTTGTTACAATGTAAAGTAGTGAGTGTACAGCTTGTATAACAGTGTAAATTTGCTGTCCCCTCAAAATAACTCAACTCACAGCCATTAATGTCTAAACCGCTGGCAACAAAAGTGAGTACACCCCTAAGAGAAAATGTCCAAATTGGGTCCAGTGTGTCAATATTTTGTGTGGCCACCATTATTTTCCAGCACTGCCTTAACCCTGTTGGGCATGGAGTTCACCAGAGCTTCACAGGTTGCCACTGGAGTCCTCTTTCACTCCTCCATGATGACATCACAGAGCTGGTGGATGTTAGAGACCTTGCGCTCCTCCACCTTCCTTTTGAGGATGCCCCACAGATGCTCAATAGGGTTTAGTCCATCACCTTTACCCTCAGCTTCTTTAGCAAGGCAGTGGTCGTCTTGGAGGTGTGTTTGGGGTCGTTATCATGTTGGAATACTGCCCTGCGGCCCAGTTTCCGAAGGGAACTGCTTCAGTATGTCACAGTACATGTTGGCATTCATGGTTCCCTCAATGAACTGTAGCTCCCCAGTGCCAGCAGCACTCATGCAGCCCCAGACCATGACACTCCCACCACCATGCTTGACTGTAGGCAAGACACACTTGTCTTTGTACTCCTCACCTGAACCAAATAAGTTTATCTTGGTCTCATCAGACCACAGGACATGGTTCCAGTAATCCATGTCCTTAGTCTGCTTGTCTTCAGCAAACTGTTGGCAGGCTTTCTTGTGCATCATCTTTAGAAGAAGCTTCCTTCTGGGACGACAGCCATGCAGACCAATTTGATGCAGTGTGTGGCATATGGTCTGAGCACTGACAGGCTGACCCCCACCCCTTCAACCTCTGCAGCAATGCTGGCAGCACTCATACGTCTATTCTGCAAAGCCAACCTCTGGATATGATGCTGAGCACGTGCACTCAACTTCTTTGGTCGACCATGGCGAGGCCTGTTCTGAGTGGAACCTGTCCTGTTAAGCCGCTGTATGGTCTTGGCCACCGTGCTGCAGCTCAGTTTCAGGGTGTTGGCAATCTTCTTATAGCCTAGGCCATCTTTATGTAGAGCAACGGTTCTTTTTTTCAGATCCTCAGAGAGTTCTGTGCCATGAGGTGCCATGTTGAACTTCCAGTGACCAGTATGAGAGAGTGTGAGAGCGATAACACCAAACTTAACACACCTGCTCCCCATTCATACCTGAGATGTTGTAACACGAACGAGTCGCATGACACCGGGGAGGGAAAATGGCTAATTAGGCCCAATTTGGACATTTTCACTTAGGGGTGTACTCACTTTTGTTGCCAGCGGTTTAGACATTAATGGCTGTGTGTTGAGTTATTTTGAGGGGACAGCAAATTTACACTGTTATACAAGCTGTACACTCACTACATTACATTGTAGCAAAGTGTCATTTCGTCAGTGTTGTCCCATGAAAAGATATAATAAAATATTTACAAAAATGTGAGGGGTGTACTCACTTTCGTGAGATACTGTACATTGAAATGCTTGTGGCGAGTGTAAAGTAAGCTGCTCACGTACTGTAACAGAACATGGTACACACACACACACACACACACACACACAGTACACAAAGTACAATATATGGTATACTATAACAGTGAGAGGAAAGCTACATAGAGCACAGTTAATAGCGTTAAAGTTGTGTAAAG
Source organism: Cranoglanis bouderius (assembly GCA_023630585.1). Classification (NCBI taxonomy): domain Eukaryota; kingdom Metazoa; phylum Chordata; class Actinopteri; order Siluriformes; family Cranoglanididae; genus Cranoglanis; species Cranoglanis bouderius. Next base: position 6,882,158 of record CM042556.1, on the reverse strand, counting down.
GGACCAAGTGTAAATTGTCAAAGTGGCAAAAGGGTAGCGGAGAAACAAGTGAAAAGTATGTCAGGTAACATGGTGATACATGGGACACAGATCACTTCTATGCATGCTGTTTAGGAGTCTGATAGCCTGCAGGTAAGAACTGCTCTTACCATATACAAGCTGGCTTGTCTCTGACTGGATGCTCCAAAAACATTTGCCGGATGGCAATTTGAAGAATAGACTGTGTGCTGGGTGACTGAGGTCTGAGATGATTTTGTGTGCTTTCTTATGGCACCGTGACCAGTAGATGTCCTTGATGGCTGGGAGTTTGTTGCCTGCGATGAGCTCTGCTGTTCTCACCACTTTCTGGAGAGGGTTGTCGTTGTGGGCAGAGCAACTGCCATACCTTCGTATGTATGCTTACTGATTCCATTCTCCAATCAGCAAATCATGTGGCGGCAGCACACTGCAGATCAAGATACAGATACAGATCAAGAGCTTCAGTTAATGTTCACATCCAACATGTGTGAAAATGCGATCTCAATGACTTTGGATGTGGCATAGTTGTTGGTGCCAGATGGGCTGGGTTTTGAATATTTCAGAAACTGCTGATCTTCTGGGATTTTCACAGACAACAGTCTATACTGAATGGTTTAAAAAACAAACAAACAAACAAATATTCAGAGACAGTTCTGCCTTGTAGATGAGAGGTCAGAGGAGAATGGTCAAGTTTGAGCTGACAGGAAGGTTCTGGTAAATCAAATATAGGATTTATAGGGTACATAGGCTATTTTTCTTCTATTTAATTACTAAAAGCACATTAACCCACCTCGTTCAATCTGATAGCAATTTCATTTGGATTGGCCTTAATCAGTTTACTGTATTACAGTTGAAGTGTACTGTATACATTACCCCTTTTTTTATTCCAATTGACCTATCAATTGGATTATTAAGGTATTATTAAGATGCATGTAAACACAGTTAATGACAATAACCATTATGTAACCATTGTGAGTTTTGCTTCCATCACTTTGTATGAGTCTAACCTGCTTTGGGTATTTTTGGGGGTTTTTTTCTGCAAAATTGTTTTGTTTTATTTGTACTGACTGTACTGAGAATTTTATGACTTCTACATTATCAAGTCAGTACAAAAAACATTTTAGATTCCCAAACATAAAAAAATGCAACATGAAATTATATATATATATATATAGAGAGAGAGAGAGAGAGAGACAGAGAGAGAGAGAGAGAGAGGGAGAGAGGGAGACATTAATTTTCTAGCACAAAATTAAATGTTACAGAAAAATGTTTGTATGTCATTAAAGAAAGCAGCATATTACGTAAGAGACCACTTTTCAGACAAAAAACACAATGAAGGCTGCTAGGCGTGGAAAATTTCAGCTTTTGATGCTTTTGATGCTTTGTATGTTATGTCTAATGAATCAGGTAACATCTGGCCTTAGTACGGTAACTTAATCATTTACATCGATAATTTGGTCATTCACAGTCATTTGTAGCTGGAATGTACAGTATATACTGCTTACAGCTGTTGCTGAAGAGGTTGCAGCAAGCTGGGCTCATGTCACTTATTTGGGTCAGCAGGTTGTGTGTCACATCTCACAATGCTTTACTTAGCTTGGGATTTGGCAGCAACCCCCCCACCCCCACCCCCCCACCCCCAGGTCTGGTTAAAATGCAGAAATTATGCCAATACTTTAAGTTCTATACCTACATCCAACTGTTAGTAGTCTATGTATTCATGTCCATTCGAAAATTTATCTGCTACTTTGATTTAAGCCTTCTTGGAGATGGCTTGATATCCACAAGATCCATGTTGCAATTACTGGGATCAAGGTGGATCTCAGTAACTCTAATCCAGGCAGGCTACCCTTAGTCCTTCTTTGTACCATTCATGGGGATCTTTAGGATCAACCTTTGTTTGATCTCTCCCCTAAGATCCATTCATCAAGGGTGGCCCTACTGCCCTATGGTTCACTGAAGTACACAAGTCCCCTCACCACAACAAACTCTTAATCCATGAAGGGAATGCATAGATGAATGAAGGAATGATTGTATCTGATCAGATCTAAATGGTTTAAGATCATCATAAATGAATATTTTCGGGAGGCAGCCCATTTAATGAAGCAAGGGTGTTAGGCTTCACGCCAGGAGTATGCACTCATCTACGAGGCAGCCAATTTAATGAAGCAAGGGTGTTAGGCTTCACGCCAGGGGTATGCACTCATCTAGGAGGCAGCCAATTTAAGGTGAGGTGTTTGAGTTCATAAGGGAGGCAGCCCATTTAAAGCCAGGGGTGTGCTTATTTAGGAAGCTGCCTATTAATGGAAGCAAGGGTGTTAGGTTCAGTGCAATGGTGTCAGAGTCTGCTGAGACATGTATTGTTTGAATTTCAGCCTGTAGTCACACCCTCGTCTCCCCTTCTCTATTTATATTATTCTTATTTTTTTTAAGTCTAAATTTAGTTTTTAATTAGATATTGATTGATCATATATCTTTTAATTTTCTAATGTTTTAAGTGTTTATTGTATTAAATGCTATATCCTTTGCCATTTATCCTTTTACTGTTTTAAATATTGTAATTTTGTAAAGCACTTTGAACTGCTTTTTGTATGAAAGGTGCTATATATCAAGATTATTATTATTATTATTATTATTATTATTATTATTATTATTATTATTATTATTATTATTATTATATTCTCAGCTATGCCATTAGTATTCACCCATAGTTCAGGATATGGGCTATTAAAGTGGACATGACTGAAATTTTCAAATATTCTCATATTTTTTGCTTTGCCTCCTCTGGCCTTTTTTCTTGTCTTCTTCTTAATCATATAATTCCTCCTACTCTCACTAGTGCTGACTGTTATGATCATATGAATCTGGACCTGTGATATGGATACCTGTGCTTACAGTAATTACTTACTGAATATGGGATAAATGTGTATATCTTTAAACAATGTTTAACAGTATGCCATTTAAAATATTGCAATAAATAAATAAATAAATAAATAAATAAATGAAAGAAAGTAATGCAATAAAGTAAAAATTCTTGCTCACACCTTGGTGATCACAATAACATAGCAATAAGCATCAGAAAAAAATCATATAGAGACTTAAAATAAAAATTTATTTAATTATTCATATGAGAAAATACTACTGATTTTATAAATAAATTAGACAATTGTGAAAAACATTCACTTGTGCAAATTTAGGCTATAAGAAAAAGAAATGGAACAGAGAAGACAAAATATATTTTAACATACCTTAACGAATGGAACCTTTACTAAATTAACCTTAATTAAATTTATCATTTGCTCCAGGCAAATGTTTCTTAATATAACACACAAAAATATTATTAAAAAGTTTCTGCTCTTTCAATAATTCTGTACTTTCTTTTTGAAAACACATATCTGGGATTTGCATTTCAGTTAGATGTGCTTTCCTTATAATACTTTAGTCTGATGAAATCGGACTCAGTAGTTGGGACAATTCAGGAGTTCATAGACATATCCAACTCTATCAACCTGCCGCCTGCTGGTCATTCTCCAGTAGTAGATGTCTCGACAGAAGTAATAGTTTCCTGAAATGAAACAAATAAATTTGTGGTATTTTGTTTAATTTATGACCTCAGAATATGATCTCTAAAAACTGTACTGGAACAAATTAAAACTACATTGAAATTTGATGTTTAGATATTTTTTGCAAATGGATACTGACTATTTGATAGTGAAGAAAAGCAAATTACCGTTATAGAGGAACACATCGTGAGCATCCACTGGAACCCCACCGAAGGTCATGTCAATGTGGCGTGGATATCCTTTATCTATCTGCTGAGTCTTCAGATCCAGCCTAAGAAAACGAACAAGGGCCAAAAGCAGTGAAAATTAGTTAGACCTCTTATAGTTTATACAAAAGATAAGCAAGTCTTTGAAGTAAGAGCATCAGAAAGCTTTAGATAGACTTATATTCACCTCCAGTATTCTTCCCCACTAAAGAGCAGCACCTTGCCTTTTCCCCTCTGCAATGCTCCTTCAACCTTCTTCAAGCTGACAGGCAAGCCAAGTTTCTCGATTCTGCGTGGTCCCAGTACATCCTGTCCAGTGAACACCCAGAACTGAGTGTCTGAAACAGATGGAGAATCTCAGATGTAAATCTGATAAATGAAATAACTGGAAATTCTTAATTATAGCAAGTTATCTCAATCTTGTTTTACCTGCAAAGAAGTACATCTTATTAGTAAGAGGGTCCTCAAAAGCAGTGTCGAGTTTAGCTGGCAGGGTAGGCCATCTCTCAGAGATTATGAAAGGGCCTTTGCGTTCCTCATTACCACGATTTGAGGACTTCCAGTAGTACCTAATGGGAATGAACGATTAGTTCCTTTAATTAATCACAGATTAATTACATATGACTTAACTTTCAAGTCTTGCTAAACTCATAATTATTTTATTACTTGAAACTGCACCTGCTCTAGTCTTCATGCACCCCAACCAGACCACAAAGACTCACAATTTGGACTGATCAGGTGTCCTTGTGGTTATTTATTGGGAGTACTTGATCATAAATATTCACTATATATACAGGTGTATAGTTCCTTGGTAGTACTGTTGCATTCAGGCTACCAGTTCTTACCCATCTTTGAAGAAATGAAGCTCTCCCTGGATCTCTGTGATGACATCAAATTTGTCCACCTTGCAAGGATCTACTGAGGGTTCCACAGGCGTATACACAGATGGAGTTGTGGTGGAAGTGGATGGAGTAGTCTTTGGTGTTTTTTTAGTAGGTTTGAGAGTAGAAACTGGGGAAGTTGTAGTGGTTGATGGCTTGGGTGGAGTAGGGTTCGGGCCTGTTTTGGGTCCTGAATAAGGTAAAAGATGTGAATACATTATTAGGTACTATATTTTTTTTTGTTTATGATAATAGTTGTGACCAATATGCCTTTTTGTAGGTCAGGGTTATAAAAATGGGTGAATATATAATATCCAGGTTCATCTGCATACCATAGAGATACTGGATGCCCTCAATGTCATCCTGATGCAGAGAGAAGTCCGCTATATATTTGTACATGGGGTACATCAGAGCATCCTGAATGTTGGAATGGTCCAGACCAAGAGCATGTCCAAACTCATGGGCTGCCACCAGGAACAGACTGTATCCTGTGACAAGCAGAAATATGGGTTCATAGCAGTCCTTGATTTTTGCATATATGTGTTAGCTGTATTGATTAAAAGATGTATTATTAGCTACACTGATGAAATGCTAAAGGCTAAGAAAATTACCCTTATCTGGACAAAATCCCCATTTACTGTCCTTGTCATAGTTGCTGGTTGTGGCGCACCACAGTTTTCCATCACTGCGGCCTTCACTCGTGCAGGAAGTATAGGTTTTCCCCAGGAAGCTGAAAGGAAACTGACACGGCGCCCCCTCAGAGTTTCCACCAATCACAGCAGTATCTGTTGGCCCAATTTTATACACATACATTAGTTTGCTAATGAACATCACCTGTATGTTGTAGAACTTCCTTTGAGTAACTTTGACCTAATACTTGGTTTTAAAAATGCTAACACATGATAGCTAGGTTCTCTGATGTCATTAAGCCAAATGATGCATTAAAGGCTCTCACCTCGGTTAGGACAGAACCCATATTTTTTGTCCTGGTCAAAGCTGGCTGTAGTAGCGCACCAGCGATACCCATCATCACGTCCTTCAGTGGTGCAACTGGTGTATGTTTTCCTCTCAAACACGAACGGAAAGACACAAGGTGCACCATCACTATTCCCATCAAATGTGAACAGAACTGTGAAGAGAGACAAGCTGAGTTACTTTATCATCTCATATACACTGAAATGTTGCTCAGGTCTTGCCATATATGATAGAGAACTTACGCTCGCTAGGGCAGAAACCATATTTTCCATCTTTGCCATAGTCAGCAGTCGTGGCACACCATGGCAGGCCATCTTCACGACCTTCAGTGGTGCAAGTGGAATATGTTTTCCCCTCAAATCGGAAAGGGAAATGACACATAGCACCCTCTGCATTGCCATAGTATGTCTTGATTGCTGAAGGAAAAAGACACATTCATGCTTACATGAAACTGTGATAAGCAGCTCACACTTTGAAGGAAGATATGCACCATTGAGTTTGCATGACTATCCTCAGTGAGTATACTGTATAATCTAAACTCTAGAGGGAGCTATAGTTCTATTTTCAAGAATTTGTGCAGCATCACTGCTTTTTGACAAATATTTTATGTTTGGTAAATTGATCAAATTTGATAAATGCTTATTTTTATTTATTTATTTTTTAAGTAAAAGACTCTTACCTGGTCCATTGCCAAGGGTCCAGTATTCGTCATCATCAAAGTGAGCATCTCCCTGCACCCCTTCACCTGGAGGATAAGCATGCGCCAGCAGTCCATCTTTCCCATCAAATGGGTAGGGATCTCCATGATCTGCAATATACATATCCTGTTTAAACAGTTTTCCCCTTTTGTTCTGTATTTGTATTATACCATTGCCTCATGTTAAACACTGTATAAACAGTCGATTTGGAAAAAGTGATGAAACATAAACAACAAAAAAAAATCTGTTATTGTCCTCTTAACCTATTAAATTGTAAAATCCCCAGTGATAGGGCACTGCTTAAAGAGATCTGATTTGACTGTATTTATGCTTTATTCTTGGGTAGCTCGTTGAAAGCCTAATCGTATGATTAAAAACTAACCCCTTTTTCCAAACGAAATCATGATGTCAGCAGTGCCATCGTAGAGACGTCTGAAAGTTAGGGGTGTGACATCACTCCACACCTTGAAGGCTCTGACAAAGGCATCGTCAATAATAGAGGCATCTAAATCTGGTGAGTAGTTCAGAATCCTACAGAAAATATAACAGAAAGTAATTAGTTTTACAATCAGTAACTTTTGACCTAATCTTGTAGCTGTAGTTCTGATGCTAGGTATTCTTCTGTCTTCATCTATCACATAGTTCACATCTTCCCTTAGACTCAAAACTTAAATGATGATCCACTGAATTTCTAAACAAATGACTATGGATTTCCATGAATGATCATCAGTGGTGACAGTGGGGAAGTATAGGTGTTTGCAAAGCACATGAAAAAATTTAATTTTATAAAAAGCTAACATGTTAAACACTAAAATAATTACCGGTATGTAACATCATTGTGATCCCACTTCAGGTCTCCATCAAATGTCTGGTAGTTGCGGATGTCTGGCACACCGCAGCGTGGTTTCTTTATGGCATCGACTGTCGGTTGATCCAGCTTGCCAGTCTCTTCCAGACCCAGCTGATTCTGCAGCCTCCTCAGAGCTTTGGAAGTAGACACTGCTCCCTGTCGTCCACTCTTATCCAGAACCTCCATATAACCAAAGCGCTTCAGGTAGCTCTGGAGACAAACAAAATAGAAAAAGGCAATCAGTTAAGGTTACTTGAATACATGTATAATTTCCCATGGTAATATACTGTATTCAGATGTGCTATTTGACCACATACATACTGTGTATCTATGGATGAATAAATGGTAATGTTACCTACAGTTACCAAGTATCTTTCAGTTAGAGTTAAATAATTAATTTACCAGAACATGTTTAGCAGTGTGCTGTCTACATTTGTGTGAATCTGCAAAAATGAAGGAAGACAAGCAATACTCACTTCAGCCAGCTCTAAGTCTGTCATGTTTTTGATTACATCCCCAGGGAAGGTCACAAAGATGGATTTAACTGGGTGGCACCATGCACTTAGCGTGCAGGCCCCAAGAACCATAAATGGCAAGATACTTATTCTCATGGTGAGAGCTTTCAGCCACTGATTTCTGAAAGTCTGTCAAAGTCTCTGAAGTTGAGTCTTCTTTAGTCTTCTTCTTCTGGCTGGTCTTACTCTCTGTCTAGCACTGACGTCCTGCAGCCAGTATTTATAGTCCTGATGAGACGTAAATTACTCAACCTCATCCCCTTTATGCCTCCCACGTCCTCCACCCCACACCCGCAACACAAAATGTAGTTTTTTTTTCTTTTCTTTTCTTTTTTTTTAAGTCTGTAGTACTCATTCAAAGAAGGGGAATTCCATGAAAGATGTTTATTTACAAAAATAGAATATATATATATACACAGTTTTTTTTTATTATTCTTGAACATTTTCTAATACAAATTTATTATCCATAATTATTATCTAAGCAAATTCTCATTAATATGACAACACATAGAATTTCAGTTATTTTAATATTATTTTAGAGAAAAGGTGAAGGATGAACTTTAATGATTTTAGTTAACACAAGGACCTGTTTTGATTGCGAAATCCAATACTTTTGTGCCACTCCTTGTTTACCTCCTCAGACACTATGTATAAAAAAAGTAAAGTCATTATAAATAAAGTCAATGTCTTGAATACCTATAGAAAACAGTATATGCAATGCTCTTATAATAATAATATATTTTTTCCCTCCTAATATAATCAAATAAAGATATGTTGAGCATATTTCATAGTAAGAAAATGAACAACTATTCAATTATCTTTAATTTAGTTTTGGTTGATTTATGAAAATCCACAATGTAGTTAGATTTGATAATATTATTGATTATAAATATTGTCTTCCACACAGACACTCTGTAAATATACTCTTTTTCTCCTACTCTTGTAAATATTCTAATAAAAAAAATTACTGCATGTTGAAATGTGGAAGTTAGATTAAATACAGAATAATACAAAGCATTTCTGTGTTAATTACATCAGCTTTAGCAATAGTCAGACTGGATAATATTGGATGTCATTTAACCACAGAATTATGCATCACCACTGCTCATTACATCACTATCCATTAGCAGAATATGTGTATGTTTGATGTATACACATGTGTTTTTTTAATAGACTTATGCCAAGGAAACATACATGTCTACTGTAGGATTACAGTATAAAGTCAGTTTGGACCAAATGCAGTCAGCACATTTCCCAGCATGCTATGCTGGGAAATATATATATATATATATATATATATATATATATATATATATATATATATATATATATATATATATATATATATATATATATATATATATATATATATATATATGTGTGTGTGTGTGTGTGTGTGTGTGTGTGTGTGTGTGTGTGTGTGTGTGTGTGTGTGTGTGTGTGTGTGTGTGTGTGTGTGTGTGAACTGCAAAACATTAAGGATGACAAGCAATACTGACCTCAGAAAGATGCTTAACTACAAAAATAGAATATATACAATTGATTTCTTTATCATTATTGAACATTTTCATATACAAATTTTCATTTTAATGAAACTTACTCCATAATTATTATCTAAGCAAATTCTCATTAATATAATACATTGAATTTCAGTTATTTTAATATTATTTTAGAAAAAAGTTGAAGGATGAACTTTGGTGTTAAAGGAACCAGCATAACAAACAAAATGAACATCTGAGGCACTTTACTAAAAGAAATACAGAAATAGAGGAATAAAAATATTCAGACTGTTATTTTTTTCAGTGAACGAATGGATTACAACCCTTGAGCCACCGGTAATTATTTTAGTTAACACAATCACTTCCTGTTTTGATTGTGATATACAACACTTTTGTGCCACTCCTTGTTTATTTCCTCAGACACATAGTGTGTGAGGAAATAAATAATCACATTCTTGAATAACTATAGAAAACAGTATATGCAATGCTTTTATAATAAATTAATAATATAATAATATATTTTTTCCCTCCTAATACAGTCAAATAATATCCATGTATTAGAAATATACTCAGAATGTAATATTTTTTCTCAGATTCAAATAAAGATAGCATATTTCATAGTAAAAAAATGAACAAATATTCAATCATCTTTGCTTTAGTTTTGGTTGATTTACGAAAATCCACAGTGTAGTAATATTTGATAATATTATCGATTATAAATGTTGTCTTCCACACAGACACTCTTTAATTAAATCCCTTTCTCCTACTCTTGTGAATATTCTAATAAAAAAAATTACTGCATGTTGAAATGTGGAAGTTGGATTAAATACAGAATAATACAAAGCATTTCCCTGTTAATTACATCAGCTTTTTAGTCAGACTGGATAATATTGGATGTCATTTAACCACAGGGTTATGCATCACCACTGCTCATTACATCACTATCCATTAGCAGAATATGTGTATGCTTGATGTGTATACATGTATACATAAATGTGTATCGGAAGATTACAGTATAGGTCAGTTTGGACCAATTGCAGTCCAAATAACTGTCACATTCCCTCAGTGCACAGCACATTTCCCAGCATGCTGTGTGCTGATTGCACCTTTATCATGCATGTGTTACTTCCATGTGTAAGTCCAAGCCTCGTTTCTTTGTGTCTGTGTTGGTTTGTGATTATGGATATACCTTGTTTGATGCTGAATTTAATACAAATATTAAATTGGCCCTAATATAGAAGCCTGACTATAAACACTGGCGTCCTGCCTCTAAGTACTGTACATTACAATAACTTTTTTTTGTTTAACCTGTATGGGTTATTTTTTTGTACCTGTAGCTTTCAAATCGTGATATTAAACCTGTAACATGTCTTCAATAATAATACTGTGTCTGGCACAGTAGTATTGCACTGAGGGTGAAATCAGCAAAGCTGACTGTATTCAAGGTGAGGTAAGTCTGTACATAATATGTGTTCAGGGAATAGGAGGGAGTGACATAATAAAGCAGGATGTTGACTAAGATCCTTCCGCCACATTTAAACATTCAGCTAGAAAAATTGCACAAGTGCTGATTTTTTCTCGATGTGGACATATCTAACCACATCAACCGGATATTCTGATTACTACAATCTAAATAACCATTTTTGTGCATCAGTACTACTCCAGTGTGCACCGGTTTTATTAGGAATAGAGCTTGAATAAAAGAGAAGCGTTATGTTGATAACACCATGCATTTCCAAATATGTAATGTGTACATGTTTCATTCATATTGGTGCTCATTCTCAGAAAAGCCAGATGCATTGAGTTATGTGCTGTTTCTGCTATAATAACATTTACATTTACAACCAGGACCGAAACTCAAATGTACTATCATGTACGAGAATGTAGAAAGTGGCTATATAGTGTTACAACATACAACATCCCTAAAGCACTATTATGTAGCTTACAGTGAAATGGCTCCTATTCAGGTTTCATATATTTAACTGACAACATAAACATATCTTGAAATGTTTATTATCAAATGACAAACTACTGCAAGCAGGGGTGCGGGTGGGGGTGAGTGGTATGGATGATAGTGGGGGTAAATTGCTCAGGGTTTCCAGAGGTCGACATAGCGAGAGATTAGAGAGGAGAGATTGGTGCACTCACAATAAAAAAGTTTAAATCCAGAACCCTTATGAGTTCTTCACTTTATCCTGCTAGGGGAATGCTCAAAAGTTTCAGACAAAGTGTTTCCCTGTCAGAAAGAAAGAAGTAGAACCTTTTTAGGAGCCATTTTATGAACCAAACCTTTGTGTAGAATGGAATGGCTTCTTAGCATTACCCATGTCTACAAACAGAGAACCTGTGTATCAAAATGTATGAGAGTAAAGGTGTGTTTTTCTTAGGAAGTGCTTTGCACATACCATAACAGCACAACAGTATGGCATTCATTTTGCCCTTCTTTTTGCTTCACTGGCTATATGAAGGTCAGAATTATACAAATGCCTTGTAATTACAATGTGTGTGTGTGTGTGTGTGTGTGTGTGTGTGTGTGTGTGTGTGTGTGTGTGTGTGTGTGTGTGTGTGTGTGTGTGTGTGTGTGAGCATATTATAACAATGGTGCATGTCCATAGATTTTCAGATGGAACATGAATACTTTGTTATTCAACCGTACAAAAGCCATCATGGCTTTGAAGTGGAAACTGGGTTCCTCAACAGAAATATCCATATAAAATGCTTTTTAACACAAGACTCCATTCAAATCCAATGTCTGCCATTTAAAGTAACAGCACTTGGTAATAAGGATTGCAACACACCCTTCCATAAGCCACTTCCAGACACTGACAAAGATTATAAAATCATTGGGTTATGACTCATGAAACTTAGCTCATGGTTTTCTGTTACTTCCTTGGCATTGTTATTGTGGTAAGAATACTGGGTCAGATAATTGCTCATGTATAATGTTTGCAAACAAAACCTTCACATATTGCATAAGGAATATAAGGCTTTTACTATGATAATATAGTATGTACTGTGTATACATACACACTAATTTCAGCTTAGGCTATTTGACACCATTATGCACAACCACATATATCTTGTTCTATTTTTACCTTAGACATTTCTAAATCCCAACAAAAACACCAACATCTGCCACTGTTTAAGCTTGGCGTCAAATGCTTAATGAAATTGGCTCTGAGGCTGCACCGGATGGCACCATGGTTTTGTTTCTCTGCTCCAAAAAGCCCGGCTCTGCTGTAGACTAATTCTATCCTATCTTTGTTTGCTAACGATAATATTCACCCCCTCATTTGGCAGCAGCAGTTTACATCCCTTATGTGAACATGTATAGTATACTAGGTGAGGGCAGGGTGCTGGTTGACCACAATCCATGACAATCCATGGACAGTGTGGTTTAGCTTCTGTTTGCTTAGATAACAAAAGTCCAGGATGGTTCACTGGATTTACCCTGGCTATAAGCCTCAAGAGTTTATCTATTCACTTCAGCTTTAGGCTTTCAGTCCTGAAAAAAGAGTTGTGAGAGGAAAAGATATTGCCTGCAGCTTCATTTCTTTAAAAACCACACTTTCATGCATTAAAAATTATGCTTTAAAAACAGCAGGCAGAGAAGTTGGACTATAAAAGAACCACAGCAGCAGAATATGCCCTACCCTTCTCATTTAGCCCAAATCCCACTCAGATTCTGAATGCACACACACACACACACACACACTCACACTTGACATAAACTTGCAAATAAGCACCAGGCAAGGAAAAAAGTACTCCCATAAGACTTTATATTATATTTGGCACATTGGTTTGTATAAATATATCTAATGGCTGTGTAAATAACTACAGATGCAAAAGTAATTTTCTAAGGCATGTCTTAACAACAATAAATGGCCTTAATGACATTAAAGGGAGGGTTGCATTTAGACCCATGTTTCAAATAGTTTAGTAAATATTTTGCAAATGTTTAGCAAATGTTTCTATGTGACAGTATGCCCTTGAATTCAATGTGCAAAATAGACTTACAGGGATTTTTGAGATATACAAGACATAATAAGACCATCCAAGGTCTGCTGTATTTGTCCAAAATGTATATCCTTCCTCCTTTTGATATGTAATACATGTCTTGTGAACATTGTTAATAAACATGGTCAGTGAAAATCCCTTCCTATTATGCTCAGTGTTTATATGACGTAAGTGTAGTGCTGTTTAACACAAGACAAATGTGTTTTAGGGGATTTTTTCTTTTTACAAAAACAGAATGAAAACCACATATGACCAGCGTAAGTTTGATACAGGACTTTTCCCTGACATTGGCTTCTGCCAAGTGGGCAGAAATGCACAGCCACAGCTTTTTTTGAGCAGCTGTCTCATATGTGTGGTTGGCATGAACAGGCTGATATGTAACCACTATGTAGAAATTTGCTGAATATAGGACCAAAGTTCTAATAAATTGCATTCACAGTGAGGGTGGGTGTATGCACCTCTTTAGCAGCCATTACCTGGAAGCTAAGCATGCTGTTTTACTGACAAATAAAGCACAAGTGACGAAGTGGCTGTGTGCACAGGTGCTCATCTATTTGTACTTACTAAAAAGGAAAAAAAAGCTTTATTATTTTATTAGTCCCAAAAAACCTTATGGTTGACTTTGATCAAACATACAGGGTGTCTGTTGAAATCATTCTCATGGCTGGATCGGGCAGCTGTCGCAAGGTTGCGATGGACTTTAACAGGAAGCACCTCACACACAACACTGTTGCCAAATGTATTAACAAATTCAAAAAGACTAGAAGTGTTGTGGACCAACCGAGAACTGGATGTCCATAAACATCCACTGATGAAGGCACAACCGATGTGGTGCTGGCATACATGGTCCCCTTTTGGGACACCATGAAAAGCATACTGCCCAATGTCTCAATACACAATGTCTCAAAATCATCTATTAGACATACTGAGATTGTTTTGAAGGGTTGCAGGAAAGAACTGCCTCATCAGTGCATCCCACAAAATGCAGTACCTGAACTTTTCCAAGCATCATTGGGATTACAATTACAATTGAAATAGTTATAAGATCAAAAATGTACTTGGCCATGCATACTATCAACATGTTTTCAACAAGTCAAACTTGGTTGCATATAAAGAAAAACTCCCATTTGAGGTTTGAGGCTGTTTGCAGGTAGTGGTATTGAATCCATCTGCTTTGGTGTTCCAGAGTAGTATATTTGATCCTTCCTTAAGGCGTGATGTGAGATGGTTTACAATGATGCTGAAGTTTCTCATGACTCTTCCATATAAAATTCTAAAACCCTAGGAATCTCTGTGGGTCTTTGATACTTTGGGGAGTGGGCCACTCTGCTACTACTTGGACCTTGGCATTGTCAATGACAACACCTTCTTGACTGATGTTGTAGTCCTGGATTTGAGTTATGGAAGTAGCAGAGTTATGGAGTTATAGGCAATGGCAAATTTTCTAAATATGTCTCTGAGCACAGCATTAATGAATGCCTGGAAGAGACAGGGGGGTATTGAGCAATTCATATGGCATTACCAGGTATTCATAGGGGTCATACTGAATGCTGGCTTTCATCCATTTTCTGCTCTGATGTAAACTAGGTTGGAGTTTTCTTGAACATGCCGGCTGTTGAGCTGTTTCAGACCTAAGGGCAGAAGAGGCTGTGGGCATCTATATTTTGCTGTCATTTGGTTCAGGTCACAGTAACGTATTCACGGATGAAGACTTGTAGATGAATGGGGTCCTTTAGTGGGTGAATTGTGTTGAGATCTATGAAGTTGTCAGCCGCTTCAGTGCCAGTGACTGCTGCAAGAGGAAAGGGAGTGTGTGAATGCTGGATCAAGACAGAAATTCAGAGTGATTTGAGTGAAATATTGTAATACAGAGCATACAAACTACATTAGCATGTGGCTGTTTAACATCTGAATTGTTGAGTCTCCTTTGCACTTGGGTTGGCCTGGATACTGGGAGACACAGTGGGTTGTCTCCCTACAGTAGAAGCAGACACCTTGCTCCAGACGATGCTTACATTCTTTGACTGTTAACTTAGTTAACCTGTGACAGCTTCATGAACCTGTGACATCTTCACTCTCAAAACTCAGGAACAGAATGAAGACTCTCCTTTTGTCAAGGAGTTTGTGTAGGTGAATGGTCAGTAAGCCAACCCAGTAATTTTGTGGGGCAAATCTGGGATTGGTTCCTTTTTTACCTGGAAAGGCTATTTATTGTTATGTGGCCTGCCAGTTTTTGCTGTTGTGGTTCACTGGTTACACAACCTCCAACAGAATTGATTCACTGAAGCCTGCTGTGTCCATGTTAGCAGTGAAGTCTTCTGCAACAGATGGATGGAAGCGCAGGTCTTCTTGTTTAATTAAAACCAATCAGGCAATCAATAACACAGAGAGTCTGGGTTATTTAAAGGATTACTGTGATTGCAAACAGTTGAATTCAGTTGAAATCAGTAATCAGGTCACTGTGAGCTTGACTACAAGTCATGTGGTAATGTTGTGGGCTGATGATCTCGGGAGCTGTTTTCTGCAACTTCAGGAGTTGCTTACACAGAAGTGGCAAAACATAAAATTATGCACAAAATACAGTTAAACAATATGAGCAACAGAAGAAATAATTGCAAGAAGAAATCATTATGTGTATTTAAATTGTATATAAAGAAATGAAAACTAGTGTTAATTTAGTTAACTCAAGCTTAGGGTGCTCAGAAACAATACACTTACAAGTCACAAGTCAAGATGTAAAGTAGGTATGTAAAAATTATGATAGTAAGTGCTTGAATAATTGACAATGACCCGTTCCATATATTTACTCAAATGTAGCTGTTCATCTATATATTTTCTTAGGCAAGAGAGTAATATTAGAAACCTCCCATGTATCCCATTTTATTTATCAAAGTTTATTATTGCTGAAATGTACTGGTTCTTCATATACCTGCTCATCATTTCACTGAGACCAGATGATGCTTTGAGCTGTTTCTCTAAATTCGCATTGTGCTTTATCCTGCTCTTTTTTTAAAAATTGCCCTTAATTCACTCCTCTTTGCCCTCACCAAACCCCAAAACATTCTCCCTTTCCCTGAAGCATTAAAGGATTTCTGCAAAGATCTCTGCTTTGCTACTAGGATAGACTTTAAAGACAATGTTTGTCTTTTTTCCTGAATGGAAATGTGGAAATATTGATAGCTGACATGACATCTTGAAGTGTTAAGGCTGCTGTAGCACCTGTTTAAAGATATACTGTAGCTTTTCATTGTTCAGTATCACCTCATTTTCTGTAACATCTTTGACTGTTTGAAAATGACATTAACATAAATAACACTAAAAACCAAAATAAACCACTTTGTCTGATGACCTTGGGAGAAATTAGTCAAAGCATTTGTGTTGATGGTGCTCAGATGACTATGTAGTCTGGCCTGTTAGAAGTTCTGCAAAATATTTTCATAGCGCACATGTCTATATGTTCATGTTTGTGTGCATGTGTGTGTGTGTGTGTGTGTGTGTGTGTGTGTGTGTGTGTGTGTGTGTGTGTGTGTGTGTGTGCAAAAAGCAAGACTTCTCCCTCAAAAGGTCTTTTAAAATAACATCTGGGTGAAGGGGAACATAGTGCATGCTTCCCAAGCCATTTACCGGCTATCACTTGAAGACCTTAAGCTCTGTTTTCTCTGTGTGATGGATGGATCTTTCTGAACTCCATAGAGTCTTGCAACAATAAAGTCAGAGATTATCTCAAATGCATTGCAAAGATGAGTTTTTAAGGCCATTGGCTTCTAGGCAGTCCTGTGTACCAACTAGGATAATGGTATGAAATGATGCACTATTTATACGTTAGAAAGTATGAAAACTAGGATGTATAAACTTGTAGCTGCTGATTCTGTGAGTTTAACATACCCTACATGACTAAACGTTTGTGGACACCTGACCATATATGGGTCTTCCCCAAACTTCCCCAAGATGTTGCCATAAAGTTGGAAGCACACAATTATATGGGATGCCTTTGAAAATTACAATTTCCCTTCACTGGCACTATGACTCCCAAAGGTGTTATAGCATGACAATGCCCTTGTGTACAAAGAGATGTCCATGAAGACATGGTTTGTCAAGGTTGGACTGGAAGATCTCAAGTGCCTTGCACAGAGCCCTGAACTCAACCCTACTGAACACCTTTGTGAATTGAATGAACTGGAATGCTGAGTGTGCACCAGGCCTCCTCACCCAATATTAGTACCCAACCTTACTAATGCTTTTGTGGCTGAATGGATCAATCCCCACAGCCACGCTCTGAAATCTAGTGGAAAACCTTCTCAGAAGAGTGGCGGATATTATAACAGCAAAGGGGGACTAAAGCTAGAATATGTTCAAAATGCACATATGGGTATGATGGATAGTCCACCTACTTTTGGCCCTATTTTTTTTTTATCTGCAATGAGGTCAGTAATATTTTGGTATAAAACTTCTCACATATAAATAACATATTTACAATATTAACTTATTTGTTCATATGTAGATAAAAAATAAATAAGTTAATATTGTAAATATGTTATTTATATATGAGAAGTTTTATACCAAAATATTGGTATAAATATATATATAAATATAAATATAAATATAAATATATATATATATATATATATATATATATATATATATATATATATATATATATATATACTGACCTCTTTGCAGATAAAAATAAATAAAAATAAATAAATAAATAAAAATTAGGGCCAAAAGTAGGTGGATTATCCATCATACCAATATGTGCATTTTGAACATCTCATTCCAGATTTAGTCCCCCTTTGCTGTTATAACGCAAAAATTATTTGTTCATATGTAGATTGGCCGGTACAAACCCAGTCGCCTCCTCCCCGCGGCACTGGTTGGGCAACAAGGATCGGCAACAATACTTGGCAAACGGCGACCCTGCTCTTCGACGTCAGATGGAGCGACGTGTCGGTCGAAGTATTCCGCAGTTGCATCATAATCTGCAATGTCAATCCAAACCGGCCACGATAATACTAGGGTGTTCCCTGGAAGCGATGCATGTCACCCTTGCCCGGGCAATTTGAGAAATGGGCAAGGGCTACCCGCTCGAGGACGGAGCAGGCTAAAGAAGCGAGTCTATCTACGACTTGGCATGATCAACATTGGTATGCTAACCAGATGAACCTGTGAGCTCGCCGACACCCTCAAGACCCACCACATCAACATTGCGTGCGTACAAGAGACCCGGTGGAAAGGAGCAAAGGCAAGAAACATAGGCGACGGCTACAAGCTATTCTACAATGGATGGGAGCCCCAAAGTGGCGTCGGGATCATTGTCAGTGAATGCCTGCAGGACAAGGTCACCAATGTCTTCAGAATTTCCGATCATCTGATATCCATCAAGATTGACGCCAGCCCAACCATCCTTCGAGTTGTCTCGTGCTATGCACCGCAGGCAAATCGACCTGAAGTTGAGAAAGACGAATTCTGGGAAACCCTCGACGTCCACCTCCAGTTGATCGGAGCCGACGAGCACATCCTCATTGGCGGCAACCTGAACGGCCATGTTGGCATGGAGCGAGGCGGCTACGAGCGATCTCACGGAGGCCATGGCTTTGGAACCCAAACCAGTGATGGTCGGCGCGCCCTCGTTCTCGCCGAAGCGCACAATCTCGCTGTGGCCAATACGTTCTTCAAGAAAAGGCCGACCCACCTGATCATGTACACCAGCGGTGGCTGCGAGACACAGATCAACTATTGGCTCGACCGAAGGCGAGACCTGAAGCTCGTGACCGACGCCAAGGTTATCCCGTCCACCAACATCGCCCCCCAACATCGGCTGCTCGCCCTGGACGCTCAATTCGACCTTGGACAGCAAAGGATCACCAGAACAACGGCCGCGGAGAAGATCAAGTGGTGGCATCTACCCAACCACAAACAGCAGTTCCTGAACGCCTTGGGCCCCATGGATGACATCGATCCTGGCGAATCGGCATCAGACATCTGGGACGCTCTCGTCAGCCGCATCCACTCTGTCGTGACGACTGTCTTGGGAAAGACGAAACCGGGCCAGCGATTCCTCGATAAGCAAATTTGGTGGTGGAATGAAGAAGTGCAACAAGCCGTCAAAGATAAGAAGGCGGCACTGAAGACCTGGCATCAATCCCAATCGGCATCCAACTTCCAGCAATACAGAGCCAGGAAAGCTGCAGCAAAGCGGGCTGTGGAAAGCCAAAGCCACACACTACGATCGCCTGTATGAGGAGCTGGACACGCCCGCAGGTGCCAACAGCATCTATCGCCTGGCCAGCGCCCGCCACCACTCCGCGCAGGATATCGGCCATGTCAAGCACATCAAGGATGGCGAACACCGAGTCCTGCAAGACCCGCCTGCCATCCTACAATGCTGGAGCGAATACTTCGCCCGCATTTTCAACGAGGAGTTTCCGCATCTGCTGATCCCACCCAGCCCGCCGAGCCCTGGACCTGTCCCTCCGATCACTGCAAGTGAAGTCGAGATTGCCGTGAAGAAAATGAAGAACGGCAAATCGACCGGCCCCGACAACATCCCCGCCGAGGTGTGGAAACTGCTTGGACGACAGGGTTCTGCCACTCTTGCGGCCCTGTTCAACTGCATCGTCGAGCAAGGACAACCCCCGCCACCTGGACAACCAGCACAACGGTACCAATCTGGAAAGGGAAAGGCAATGTAGCCGAGACCTCCAACTATCGCCCAATCCGCCTCCTGTGCCACGCCATGAAGATCTTTGAGCGGATACTCGACAGACGGCTCCTGGACATCCTCACCATCAAACCAAACCAGTGTGGATTCATCAAGGGAAGTGGGACCACCGATGCCATTCACGCCGTCTGCCTGCTCCTGGAGAAGCATCGGGAGAAGAACAAGCCAGTGCACATGGCATTCTTGGACCTGGAGAAGGCTTTCGACTGCATCCCCCATGACCTCATCTGGCACTCGCTCCGATCACATGGCATCCCTGAAGTATATATCGACTGGGTGAAGCTTCTGTACCGGAACGTCACCAGCACCGTCAGATGCCCAGTCGGCACGTCGCCGCCCTTCGCAATCACAGTTGGCGCCTGGATGACTACGGTATGCGACTCAACCTGAAGAAGACGGAGTACATGGAATGCGGCCCACAATCCGATGGCACCATCACCATCAATGGCGAAGATCTGAAAAAGGCCACCGAGTTCAAGTACCTGGGATCGGTCATCAGCAGCGACGGCGACCTCACACCCGATGTCCGAACGCGTGTAGCAGCTGCCTCAGTGAAATGGAGACAAGTCACCAGCATCCTATGCGACCAACGCATGCCCGACTGGCTCAAGTCCAAGATCTATAAGACCATCGTCCGCCCCGTCGCCCTGTACGGCTGCGAGTGCTGGCCCGCGACCACGAGGCATGAAAACGCCCTCCACACCATGGAGATGCGCATGTTCCACTGGTCCCTGGTCCTCACCCTCCATGACCACGTCACGAACACTGACGTCAGGAAGCGAATGGGAGTGGCGCCCATCAAGAGATGCGAGATGCGCGGCTGCATGTCGTCTGAAGTGACGCCAACTCCGTGTCGTGAACCGCCCAGTGCCTTAGTCCGCCAGGCAAGCGACCACGAGGCCGGCCGAAGAAGCGGTGGATGGACCACATCAAGGAAGACATGAAGATCGTCAACGCTGCCCCAGAAGACGCCCTTGATTGAGCCAAGTGGAAGAGACTTTGCAGAACAGCCGACCCTGCAACCCAGCGGGATAGTGCTTAAAAGAAGTTCATATGTAGATTGCACCCTTCACCTAGATCACTGATATTTTGTTTTGTGGTTAAAGGAGAGACATATAATTGAAAAAGCAATGACATTAGGGAAAAAAATACATGTTCTCAAGATAAGATGTAAATATACAGCAAAAGAGCAAGAGGCTAAACAGAGAAAAAATATCTTGGCAAACTGAAAAATGATCTGTTCATTTAGAGTAATCCCAAGCCCAAGTGAATAAGTTACTCATATTCCAACTGTAATGACGAAAAAGAAACGTAAGCAGTGGTTTCTTGGGTAAAGGCATGGAGCCAACAGCTGGACCCAGACTGGTAACACAACTGTGAAAGGCACAGGACAGTTTCTGGGCTTCAGCACAGACAAGGTTCTGGAGAAAATATTTAAGGTACAAGTCGGTTTCTGGACTTCAGCATGAACAAAATTCTGAAGAAAAAAGTACACTGCAGACCTTATAACAAAATGTTTATTAGGCATTGTTTAAGAAGGGCAAGTAGACATATATCCCAAATACCTCTAGTACAAATGTCTTGCAGTTTTAATGGCAGTTTTGACAAAATATATAATCAATAAAAGTTGTAAAGATATGGTGCTTGGAAGCTGACAAAAGTATTTGAATATGAATTTTGTATATTTGAATTATATATGTCACCTTAAATAAAATTCTCTCTTTATTAATTAATTAATTAATTAATTAATTAATTAATTAATTAATTAATTAATTAATTAATTAATTAATTAATTAAAGTAATTTGTGTGGTATATTTAATAAATGCACACTTTTGCCAATGATTTTGTTTTGTTTTGTTTTGTTTTGAACTTACTAGGGATAGGATATGCCTTTAAAACTAAATAAAAAAGTAAAAAAAAAAAAGTAAATAAATAAAATGAAATGGTTTTTATGTCCTACTGAAATAGCTAAATTCATATTACGCAGCAAATGTTAGCTTAAATAGCTAAATGCCACCTAAATACTGTAGTTATGCTGGAAATATAATAAGCACTAAGTGTTTAACATCACTGTAGAAAACTATGTATTTTTGAGACTAACATAGATATTTGTCTTTTTTATTTGTCTTTTTTATGTATCTACTTTTACTTGGGAATCCTGGATGCTTCACCTCTGACCTACTTTACATAAAATCTGTATTTCTAAGATTTAAATATATGTGATTATTTAAAAAAATTAAATAAATAAATAAATAAATCTTACCCATGACCCAAGTTAAAAAAAAAAACACATTGTCAGAATGCAAATGTCTTAAAGAAACCATAGATAAAAATAATAAAAATTATTTTATTGTGATGTGTATATAATTCAAATACATATTCAAATACCAAGCGCCATATAAAAATGGGCAAATATACTTTGCAGGCTAAATGCTGAGGTTTGTCAACCAGTGCCAAGCACTGCTGTAACTACTGTTGGTTTTGCTTACTCAGGATATAAATCACTGCTGATTTAACATGCAACCCACACAAGCTACACCTCTGTACCATATATTTAGCTGATTGTAATTTTCTTTCTGCAGGCACCATTCTTAGACACAGTAATAGTGAGATGCGACTGACAAACTATAAAAACTACACTGAATTCAGATGTCATTAGGGGACTTGTGATGAACAAGTTCTCTCAGGTTAGCCCCACTGTGGTTGAATTTTTTTTATGTAGTCTGATGGTACAGATAAGATCAGTCCTGTGGTTTAAAGGTGCAATGGAACATATTGTTATTTGTACTATTACAAATAACATGTAAATATCTTGGGGACATGATTAAACATATTTTTTTTAAACAGTGCAATCAAAACAAATGTATGGTATGCCTAAAAGAAATGTGGGTCAGTGCTGGATTCAGTGGATTTTATTGTGTTTACATCCCTGAGTCAACCCAAAGGCTTTTCACTCTACCCCCGTCTCTACTACTCAGAAACACAATCATGGTGGAATAAAAAAAAAACAGACTATGGACAAACAAGGGGCTTTGTGTACACTGGGCAAGGATGGGGGTAGGGTAAAGCAGTAAACAAATCATTGAGATGTTTTTTGTAGTTTACCTTGTACATGGTATAATGCACATTCTACCCAATTAACATTTAATGGAACATAAAGTATGTGTAATATTGGTCATATGTTACATGCTTAGTGTATAATTGGGCATATGGAAGTGAAGCCAGCCACTAAAATCATATAAGAAATCTCGAAACAGGTTTTCAACGCAAACACGTGTAGTACATATAGAGTACTGGCCTACAGTCAGTTTTAAAGGAGGTATACATTTTTTTCTGGCTTCTGCAGTGACTGATGCAAATATTGATTTTGAAGACATGTTAAAACATGTATTTAATTTTTTTTTTTTTGGATCAAAATGAAATACTACAAACTCCATAATATATTAGTAAGGGACAATAAGTATGAGTTATTTATGAGTAGCAGGACAGTCCCCAGACAATCCCCAGACAGCTTCCCACAGTCTAATTCTTTTTCCTTTTTTTATGTAATATGTATTGTGAAAATTCTTTCAAAACATGGATATTGAAAAAGAACTTCCTGCCATCTGTGTTTACATGACGTCAATGCAGCACTGATTAACGTGAGAAAAAAATAGGACTGTTATACAACTTTTCTGAAATAAGATCACACTCCAATATATATTTTAACAGGAGTATGTGACTAATGGGCCATGTAGTAATCCAGGCAGTTTTGAAATATAGTCTACAATGCATGTGTGAACATCACACCTACGTCAAAGATAATGCTCATACACAGGACTTGCAGATGACGGTTTTTGTACCTCAGGCATTAAAACTTACAAAGTGATGACAAGGCAAGGTATCAGTTTTCGGCTTCTGCTGGTTTTTTACAGCCCTGGAGGGACTAATTATCAGCTAAATGTAAAAATGACTCAAATAATTTGAGGAAGAGCATGATAAATTACACCGTTTCTATTACATTTTGCCTTATATCTTTTCTGTACTTTCAAAATATAACAATACTTTCAGAAATCTAACATACTGTATGTCGGCAGTACTGTGTTTAACTCTTTACTGTATGCAAACTGTTTCATGCCTTTTTTATTATGAATTATTTAACCAGTAATGTAAATGCATCGGTGCTTGTAATCCCACTGACCACAAATCACAGAGTCACCTTTACCAGCATGTAGCCCCCCCAAATCCCCCCCCCCCCCCACAATGGGCACAAAAAAAGCTTAGTGTAGAAAACCACTGCTTAGGAAGGAGAAATGAGGAAACAGGGAAATTCCTGCAACATCCAGACAGAAATGAGTCAAGGCCAGAATTCAGCTCAGTCAGACCACACACAAAAGTGAGCAATCAGCATTGTGTGTGTTTGTGTGAGTGTAGCAAGAAATTTAGCAGTCCCTTCCTCATAAACAAATATTTTAGCTGGAATGCAACACAAAATAGATTTTTTTCTAAATCACATAAACACTATATAGTTTCTTAAGCAACTGCACTGCAACAAAAGTCATCTTAGTAAGTGAAAATATCTTGAATATAGTTAAATGTATCTAGTATTTCTTATTATAAGATTACAATAAACCAAATATAAGATAATTAAACATATTTCTAGACACTATTACTCATTTCAAGCTAGTCATGTTATTATTCTATTGGCAGATAATTTTGCCTCTATTTTTTTTTTAAATAGAAATAAATGCTTAAAATGAGTACAATTATCTGCCAATAGAACCAGAGCTTGAAATGAGTACAACTGGCTTGAAATAGGTTTCATAATCTTATATTTGGTTTATTGTAATCTTATAATAGGAAATACTACATACATTTTTACTATATTCAAGGTATTTCCACCTACTAAGATGTCATTTTTGGCAGTGTGAAAAGGTTAAAAAAAAAAAAAAAAAAAAAAGGCTTATTTCCTGTACCCCTTGCCCTAGTAAAATGTTTTTTTTTTTTTTTTTTTACATAGAGGATAACAAAACTCTTTGCAATGAATGAAAACATCCTGGCTACTGATGTCACCACAGGTACAATTACGCAAGAACCACTTGAATTAGAGTTCCTGTCAAATGGGAGCATCATCACTATGAGTGAGGGAGCCTCCATTTCTTGTTAATACCTGTGAGCAATGTTGATCATGAGGATTGCTGGTAAAATTATTGTACAGGGATATTTCAGTCAGTACACACTGTTTCACATGATGAGTAGCTCGGCAGGTGTGTTCACAGCCTTTCAGTGTTTATAGACTAAGGGCCCTCTATTCTGAATCAGTTACTTAAGTCCTAAAGTTACATCGGTGTTTATGTGGAGAAAGATATGTGTATTCAGAGACAGGTTAGACACTGATTTTCTTGGTTTCCCATTCAGAATATGCAAATCACCTGCATGTAGATCAATCATCTGATGTTGCCATGTTTTTCTTGACTAGGAGCATTTGAGACAGGGTCATAACATTTCATCATGCCCACCGCCTTCACACAGGAGTGCTTGCATTTACGGCTGAAAAATAACAAGGAAAAGAAAATGACTGAAGAAGCAAATCATTTTGGGTTTTTTTTTGTTGTTGTTGTCAAATGTAATATGATGTAATATAAAAGCATAGGGAAAAAAAGAGACTAATATGATGATAAATGAAGGAGAAGATGGCAAGTACATAATCATCTAACAGGAGTCTAGTATATTGGCACTATATTGTTGCATAGTCCTAATTATAATCATCACATTATTCACTGTAAAATTGGTTTATTTTAATAATATGGATTCCACCATCACTATTCAGGAGCTTCTAAAATAGCACTTGATCCAGCACATGATATTACTTAACTATTTTTATTTTTATTTTTTAAAATAAATATTGTGCTCCAACAATTAGTTGTATGCAATGTAAAGTATCCACAAGATACTCAATTGAAGTCATGAGATTATAAAGTGTGGGCAGAATAAAAGCTATTTTATCACACTTTTATTTCACTGTTTTAAATTGTCTAATTAATAAAATAATGTTTTTGTTGATCCTGTAAAGAAAACATGTACATGGTTTGAAATATAAGTTGACTGAGCACTCATCTGCTGCACTTACAGCTTACTTTAAATGTAGCTCATAATTTTATCCATAATTCAATCCTTGATCTACTAAGCAATGTCTCTGATTAAGCTACACTCTCCATACAAATAAATAAACAAATAAAAATTTTTTAGGGGACTTTTAAGGGATGATACTGTTAATTACTTAATAGTTTTATATTTACTGTTGTGCAATGTTTGATTCTTTTTGAAAACAGATAATAACAGGGCCAGATTAACTTGCCGATCATGACTAATGTACAGCTGTGTGTGACGCGTAAACATTCCACATTCCACAGCTGAAACACAGCCTGTGTTTCCCTGTGATAAACATCTTTCACCTCTCTGTTTAGATGCTCAGTTTCAGTGCATGCTGTGGTTTTACACTTCCACCCCCTAATTTTGTAGAGTGAATTACTTGGCATCTTGGCATTCCTTAACAGCATGGGTGTCATTAAAAAAACAAGGATTTCCATGACGTTTTCATGTAGGTGTTAAAGGGGAGGAGACCGCATGCTGGAAAAATCATGCAAACATGAAAAAGGCCAAAGGCTACGAGCAGGTTTAAACTTGCTGAAATATTCCCGTATTTTAGGTTTTTGTTGTTTGTTTCCTTTTTATTTATGATCCCAGAATTTTCATTAGCCTGCCAGGTTACAAAATTTCTAATTTATTTGCCAATACATGTATGCTTTGTTTAAAAAAATAAAGAATAAATAAATACTACAGTCTATTTCAGTATCAAATGGAAAGAAGTTTGGATATACTGTAAGACTGGAGTTAGTAGTCAGTAACAAATTAAATTACAATCAAGACTCTAAATGTATTGATACAAGGAGAAAAGGGAAGCAGTGGGTGTTAAGGGGATCAACATGCCTAACGGCAAGGCCGATTCATTTGTTTTTGCTGTAGACTGAAGACGTGTTAAACCACATAGAACATAACACGTGAAGATGTATATGTGTTAAACCACATAGAACATAGCACGTTGTCAGAACACCAATTTTTGTAGGCAAGCAAAAAATATTGGAACATGTGACTGACAGGTGTTTCTTGTTACCCAGGTGTTTCTTGTTACCCAGGTGTGTCCTGTTAGATTGATTGTTTAAACAATAAATAGCTCTGAACATCTACTCTTGGCTTTAGCCTTCAGTTTCACCTGTGAAGACTGCATTTGTTGTTAAAAAGAATAAGTCACCATGAAGATCAGAGAGCTGTCTATGGGAGAAAAACAAGCCATTTTGAAGATGAGAAATTAGGGAAAATCAGTCAGAGGTATTGCACAAACATTGGGCTTAACCAATACCACAATTTTCAATGTCCTGAAAAAAAAAAAAAAAGAAACCACTGGTGTACTGAGTAACAGACACTGAATGGGTTGGCCAGGGAAAACAACAACAGCTGATGACAGAAACATTGTGAAAGCTATAAACATCCTCCACAGGGAAGGGGTGAAGGTATCGCAATCCACCATTCAAAGAAGACTTTGAAAGCAGAAACATAGAGGCCATACCACAAGATGCAAACCACTCATCAGCAGTAAGAATAGGAAAGCCAGATTGTAATTCGCAAAGAAGTAAAGTGATGAGCCACAAAAGTTCTGGAACCAAAATTAAACTCTACCAAAGTGATGGAAAGGCCAAAATGTGGAGAAGGAAAGCATCTGCTCATGATCCAAAACATACAAGCTCATCTGTGAAACATGGTAGAGGTAGTATCATGGCTTGGGCTTGCATGGCTGCTTCTGGAACAGGCTCACTAATCTTTATTTTACAGAGTAATGCATAAAAAAATTAATCTGGAGGAACCCCCCGAAACAAACAACAACTGGAAGAGGCTGAAGTAAAAGCCTGGAAAAGCATCAGAAAAGAAGAAACCAATAATTTGGTGATGTCAGTGAGTCACAGGCTTGATGCAGTTATTGCAAGTAAGGGATATGCAACCAAATATTAAGTGTTATTTAATTTACTTCAGACTTATCTATTCCTCTATTTTGTTCACCTAAAAATTGGGTGGTCCGATGCAAAAGATTCTATGTTTTATGTTGTTTAACACACCTAGATGTGAATACCAGGAAATAAAAGTTGAAATCCTAAACTCTCATCTCATATCCATCTTTTGATCTCAAACCCTAATGTCCTTGGTGTATAGCAGAAAAAAATGAATTGGCCTTGCTGTTCCAGTAGTTTCAGAGGGGACTGTATGTATGCAGCAAATACACTATATGGCAAAATGTATGTGGACACCTGATCATCACACCCATATTTGCCCACAATAAAACCATGGCCATTAACACAGAGTTGTTCCCCTCTTTGCAGTCGGCATTCCAATTCATCCCAAAGTTGTTCAGTAGGGTTGAGCTCAGGGCTCGGGCCACTCAGGTTCTTCCATATCAATGTTGGCAAACCATGTATGGAGCTTGCTTTGTTCACAGGACCATTGTCATGATGAAACTGGTTTGGGCCCTTTAGTTCCAGTAATGGGAAATCTTACAGAATACAATCAGCTACAGAATACAAAGACATTCTAGACAATTGTGTGTTTAAAACACTGTTGCAACAGTTTGTGGAAGACCCACATACAGTGCTGTGAAAAAGTATTTGCTATTTTTTTTTCTGTTTTTGTGTATATCTCATACTAAATACTTTTAGATCTTCAAACAATACACAACATAAAACAAAGCTGACCTGAGGAAACACACAATACAATTTTTATTTTTTTACTGAAGCAAAAAACAAAAAAACAAAAAACAACTTATCCAACACCTATCACGCATGTGAAAAACTAATTGCCCCCTTAAACTTTAAATCTGGTTGTGCCACCTTTAGCAGCAATAACTGCAACCACACGCTTCCGATAACTGGAGATCAGTCTTTCACTTACTTCTAGGACTAGGATTTACTCCTATGCTTTGGATCATTGTCTTCATCATTGTCTTGATACATAATCCAGTTGCGCTTGAGTTTCAACTTATGGACTGAAGACCAGACATCCACCTTTAGGATTTTTAGGACAGAATTCAGGTTTCCCCTCAATTATTGCAAGTTGCCTAGGCCCTGAAACAACAAAGCATCCCCACACCATCACACTTCCACCACCATGCTTGACTGTAGGTATGATGTTCTTTTTGTGGAATTCTGTGTTTGGTTTATGCAAGATGTATCTGGACCCCTGTCTTCCAAACAGTTCCACTTTCAACTCATCAGTCCACAGAACATTCTCCCAAAAGGTTTGAGCATCAAGGTGTGTTTTGGCAAAATTCAGACAAGCCTTAATGATCTTCTGGGTTAGCAGTGGTTTTTGCCTTGTCACTCTTCATGAACAGTCATGAACAGTGACCTTTATTGATGAAAGAGAGTTTTTCCATTTGGAGATAATGGCTCTCACTGTGGTTCTTTGGAGTCCCAGAGCCTTTGAAATAGCTTTGTAACCCTTTCCAGACTGATGTATTTCAATTACCTTCTTCCTCATGATTTCTGGAATTTCTTTCAACTTTGGCATAGTGTGTTACTGGATAAGACCATTTAACCAACTTCATGATGTTGAAAAAGTTCTATGTTCTAAGTGTTGATTTGATTGAACAGGGTTTGCAGTAATCAGGCCTGCTTACGTCTAGTCCAGCTGAACCCCGTTATGAATGCAGTTTCATAGATTTGGGGAATTAGTAACTATGGGGGCAAATACATTTTCACACAGGCCCAGTTGGTATTGGATAACTTTTTTGCTTCAGTAAATAACTATCATTTAAAAACTGTATTTTGTGTTTACTCAGGTTGCCTTTGTTTTATCTTAGATTTTGTTTTAATTTCTGAAACAATTTAGTTTGAGATATACACGAAAACAGAAGAAATCAGGATGGGGGCAAATACTTTTTTTACAGCACTGTATGAGTGTGTTGGTCAGGTGTCCACATACTTTTGGTCATATAGCGTATCATCCAATGCTTTGTGGTAACATTTATCTCATATCATACAATACAGAGACTTGATTTAATTAACAGAAGACCTCTATGAAAGGCTAAAGCCTGAAGTCAAGGAAACAAGCCAAACAGTGCATGGGAGAGCAAGACATTTCCTCATCTTAATGTAGTCACACTTATTTGCAGTCCATTTAGAGTTGGATTTGCTTTGCTTCCCAGTTTCTCCAATCCTTAGCTCTGTGGAGAGAATCCACATGATCAGCTGCCCCTACTGGATGCAGTGGATTCCTGCACAGTTAAAGATGACCAGTAATGGATCAAGCATGCCATTTTTTTTGCCAGTATATAGCAAGAATATTTGGGCAAAATTAAGTTATGAAGGGTATATAGTACTGTGCAAAAGTTTTAGGCACCCTATTTATTTATTTATTTATTTTTGTATAAACTTTGTTATAGATTTTTTATTTTATGACTTCTACATTATCAAGTCAGTACAAAAACATTTTAGATTCCCAAACATTAGTTTTCTAGCACAAAATTAAATCTTACAGAAAAATGTGCTTGTATATCAGTTTGTATGTCATTGAAGAAAGCAGCATATTACGTAAGAGACCACTTTTCAGACAAAAAACACAATGATGGCTTCTGGATTTTGCTGCAAAAATAAGAAGTGCGAAAGTCAAGGTCTCTGTGGCTGGTTCTGCACAATGCACAATAAAACTTACCAGCTAATTTCCTTATTAAACTGCACAAATTGTACCGGAGACTACAATTTTTATTTTTATTATTTTGTCACACCAAATATTGACTTTGTTTCATTTACTACTGTTTACTGCACTTTACAGTATTTTTTTTTTTAAATGTGGAAACATTTAATTTCATAATTTTGAAGGCATCTTTGCTCTACAGCATTTCTTTGCATGTGCCTAAAACCTTTGCACAGTACTGTACACAAACACACACACACACACACACACACACACACACACACACAATGTTTACACAATACTACTCAGTGCTACTCACACAGTGTGAAAGAGAGAGAGATAGACTGACAGATAGATAATTAAGCATACTTATGGAGCCCCAAGAGGAAATTTTGACACTACAATGTAATATAGGAAATATATCTAATTATACAAACATAATTACACATACATACAGTCCAAAGACATCTTTGCAGAAGCAAAGCAAAGTGCTGAAACACAACATCACGGCACTGACTGAAACATTTACAGTACATTCAGTGTGTGTGGGATGGGAGGTATTCTAATCTATGCACAAAATTAAGCAACAAAAAGGGAAAAAAAAGAAAAGAATTGAATGGTATTTTTGCATGTTGCACCATAATCCACTGAAAGGAAGAGAGGAATCCGGAGAACCAGACAGACACAAAATATGTGAAACTCCAAGTCATTTCCTAGTCAATTTTAGTGCAAAACATTCAGGTGTCGGTTAGTAAGCTGAAGATGAAAAGGAATTTCACCTTTCAGCATGACAGTGACCCAAAGCATACATCCACATAAACAAAGGAACAGCTTAACCAAAAGATCAATGTTTCTGAATGACCTAGCCAGAGCCCAGACCTGAATCCAACTAAAAATCTGTGGGGTGACCTGAAGCCGGCTGTGCACCGGAGATGCCCTTACAATTTGATGGCTCTAGAATGTTTTTGCAAGAAAAGTTGGGAAAATATTGGCAAATCAAGATGTGCCACTCTTACCCAAGACTCTTACCCAAAAAGACCGAGTGGTGTAATAAAATCAAAAGCTATATCTTAGTGTCATTCTTTTACTTCACAACAACCTGCCATTTCAACAGGGGACTTTTTATATCCATTGTGTCTCACTTCATCTTTCTGCACAATAAATATTTACAGTATGAGGGAATTGTATAAGATTCTTGTACAGAATTGTGCATTTCCTAATCTCAGAAGACATTCTTGGAAAATGTTTTGTTTCTGTCACCACAGTACTGATTTAAACAATATCATATTACTTGCCTTTAGGAGCATCATAATGACCATCTTTCTGAAGAATACCAATTATAAGCAAAACCAAGCTTTAATTTGATCATTTGTTTGTCACGTGAGTTGTGATTGGTTTATTACTGACTAAATTAATTTATTTCAGAGTCCTTACATTAAAGTACAGAATTACAATTATATATTTTTTTGCACCTGAACAATTCTGGGGCAGTGCAGTGGCTCAGAGGCTCAGCAGGTAGCATTGCCACCTCACAACTCTGGGTGCCATGTGATGGACTTGCATCCCATCCAGAGTATATTTCTGGCTCTCACACAGTGTTCCTGGGATAGACACCAGATCCACCGTGACCCTGACCAGGATAAGCGCTTACTGATAGTGAGTAAAAAATTCTACCTTTTGACTCTGAAATAAAATGGAAACCAATTCTGAACATGCCAAATGATGTTCATGTCCCAGTACATAATCAGAGGTAAAATAATTATTCCCAAGAATATAATATGTCACAGGCAGAGCCCAAGGTAACATATTACAAATATTGTGAAGGACAAGCAGGCTCCTTTATTCTCCTCCTCCAGGAAATGACTCATTGCTCTTTAGGAAGTCACTTGGACTGTCATCAATTGCCGCAGCCTGATAGTGTAATATATACGGACGGTATCTGTTTGTCATCTACTGTATATGAGCAATGCAAGGATGAATGTACTGAAGGTTATAGTGTCCTTTGGCTTTCCTCCATAATATAATGTATAAAAATGGCTAGCAACTCCAAAAGACAAGACAAACATATTATATGAATACTTTATTGGCAAAAGTAAATGACCGAGCTTGTACTTACAAAATAATACCACAGCAATTACTGGTATAACCGGAAGTGTTTTACATTTTAATTAATTATTATTATTATTTTTTAAATGTTACATTTGTGCTCTCTCTGGTCATTTCATGTTGGGTTCATTACATGCCCCAGATATCTCATGCTAGCTTTGCTTTATTTGAGGATTATTTTATTATTTTTATTATTATTACTGAAAATAATATGTTGAGGTAAAACCTTGTTTTTAGACTTTAAATAATATATACCCATGCAAAAAAACAAAACAAAACAAAACAAAACAAAAAACAAAACAAACAAAAAAAAAACACTATTTTTTGCATGTGCTCATATGCAGCAATTTTGACACCATCATCCTCACATCAACATCTCCTTCACCTCACACAAACAAGCATTTATGCACACAATCAGATATGCAGTAGAGGCATCTCAGGTGTCATCTGCTGTACTCCTACCTGTAATATATTCTGCTTCCCCCTCTTCTGAAGAAATTGCCTTAATTGATTACACAAAAGATCATGCCCCTCCGAAATTTCCCAGTGGACATTAATAGAGAATCAGAAGAATTTCCTAAGGGCATCACAGCATGCTAGATCTCCATGGGAAAAAGATCAGGTGAGAGGAAGATTGTGTGGTAAATGAACCTGCTTAATGGCATGATGTCCAGAGAAATGTTGCACAGTACAATACATCTCTATTCAATATTCTAGACACAAAAGACAACTCAAGTGCAGGGAAACCAAGATATGTTTGCACAGTATGGTATATACTGTATGTATATATATATATATATATATATATATATATATATATATATATATATATATATATATATATATATATATATATATATATATATATATATATATATATATATATATATATATATAGATAGATAGATAGATAGATAGATAGATAGATAATTTGTTTGTGGCAACTGTATTAATGAGGCAGTATACACATTTGAATACATTTCATCATTTTAAAATACCAATAAACTATTTGTTAATAATTAGTTTAATTAGTTTAATAATTAGACCATGTAATCAGAAAGCAGTACCTCCTCTTCTGTACTGACACAATAGACAAAACAGTCTCAGTTAGATTAATGGGAGTTCAGAAACCATTTAACATGGATGCTGTCTGTTTTTTCTCCCAACGATGAAACTCATCACTTATAATGTGATTAAGAATTAGATCAGTCCATGGCAATACAGGAATATGATATATTGTTATGCCTCTTGCGCCCATCAGAGGGCACCCCTGGCTCAGTGATGCAGGAGGCAAAGCCATAGGCAAGTCCAGGCCTCCTGTATGCATTGTATTCACAGAGCCACTGAGGTGACATGAGGTCATTTTTAAGGATATTATTGCCTATTAAGGCCACAAGAAGTTTGTCAAAATTTATTTCAACACAAATGTATTTATACAGAGCATTAACCAATAGATATTGATACAGAGCAGCTTTACAGAAACCCAGATGGTTTTGTCTCCATGAAATACTTGGTTGTGGCAATTACTGTATCCATCCATCCATGTTCTGTACTGCTTATCCTACACAGGGTCACGGGGAGCCTGGAGCCTATCCCAGGGAACTCGGGGCACAAGCCGGGGCACCTCCTGGATGGGGTGCAAGCCCATTGCAGGGCACAATCACACATACATTCACACACTACTGACAATTTAGAGATGCCAATCAGCCTACAACGCATGTCTTTAGACTGGGGGAGGAAATTGGAGTACCCAGAGGAAACCCCCGAAGCACGGGGAGAACATGCAAACTCCACGTACGCAAGTGAGAGTCAGGAATCGAACCCCCAACTCCTGTGAACAGTACGGTCACAGGAATCTAAGCATTGAGCTGATTGATGATAAACTTTAATTTAATCTTGGAATGATACATAAAGACATACTGGAGTCACTGGCATTGCGACATGGATAGCATTAGCCTGTGCCACCTTAAATGAATTCTCAAAGAGACTTTCCAATCAAATAATTAACTGGAGGCCATGCATTAAGTATGACCACAATGTATTAAGTCATGGCCTCAAGTTACATAATTCATGGTCACGACTTTGGTATCTTGCGGCCAGAATCATTTGTGGCCATAAGATACTTAGTTTATGGCCTCAAAATATTAATTTGTGGCCACAGTATATTAACTCCTAGCAATAGCTTATAAAAAGGTAACTACCATGTCACCTCAGAGGCTGCATACAAATGTTTTAGAACTGCTAACAGTATTTAAGTGCTTCTGTGGCCTTGCTTGATGGTTTGTTAATGATACGTTTTATGCTTCAGTATTTTTGACCTTGCAAATTTGGCCAATCTCAAAATCATCTGTTGGTTTTGTATCATCCATCAGAGTGCTTTGCTATGTTCACTTTCATCTCAAGTCCTTTCTTTCTCTCTCATATTCATTCACTTTGTGCTTATCTTCCACATCACCATGACAGCCATCTGTTGTGTCATTCCAGAGATGCAGAGCATCTGCTGTTTCCAGCAAGAGATAATAATCACCTTTTTTTCTGCACTGAGCCTTCCACTAAGGATTCCACAAGGTGTTAGAAACATTCTTTGAGATTCTGGTCCATGTTGACATAACTGCATCACATTATTGTTGCAGATTTGTCAACTGCACATTCATGCTTCTAATCTCTTGTTCTAGCACATCCAAAAGTTGTGCTATTGGATTCAGAACCGACTGCCTCAAAGTCTGACATGTTGTGTGTTCTGAAATGCTTTTAGGCTCACCACAGTTGTAAAGAGTTACTGTACTAACTGATGAATGAGGAAAATGACAGAGAGAGAAGAGCAGTAGAGGCAAATATTGTTGAGCAGGAAGTAGAAAGGATTAGCAAGGGTGAAGTTAGGAGAGCTTTGAAGAGGATGAAGAGAGGAAAGGCGGTTGGTCCTGATGACATACCAGTGGAGGTATGGAAGTGTCTAGGAGAGATGGCAGTAGATTTTTTAACTAGGTTGTTCAATGAGGTCTTAGAGAGTGAGAGGATGCCTGAGGAATGGAGGAGAAGTGTTTTGGTGCCGATTTTTAAGAACAAGGGAGATGTGCAGAGTTGTGGAAACTACAGAGGTATTAAGCTGATGAGCCATACAATGAAGTTGTGGGAAAGAGTAGTGGAAGCAAGGCCTTAGCCTAGAAGTGAGCATTTGTGAGCAGCAGTATGGTTTCATGCCAAGAAAGAGCACTACAGATGCAATATTTGCTTTGAGAATGTTGATGGAGAAGTACAGAGAGGGTCAGAAAGAGCTGCATTGTGTCTTTGTAGATTTAGAGAAAGCGTATGACAGGGTGCCAAGAGAGGAGCTGTGGTATTGTATGAGGAGGTCTGGAGTGGCAGAGAAGTATGTTAGAGTGGTGCAGGATATGTATGAGAGCAGTAGGACAATGGTAAGGTGTGCGGTAGGTGTGACAGAGGAGTTCACGGTGAAGGTGGGACTGCATCAAGGATCGGCTCTGAGCCCCTTCTTGTTTGTGGTGGTGATGGACAGGCTGACAGATGACGTCAGACAGGAATCTCCATGGACTATGATGTTTGCGGATGACATTGTGATCTGTAGTGAGAGCAGGGAGCAGGTGGAGGAAAGTCTAGAGAGGTGGAGGTTTGCTCTGGAGAGAAGAGGAATGAAGGTTAGTCGCAGCAAGACAGAATACATGTGTGTGAATGAGAGGGATCCAAGTGGAACAGTGAGGTTACAGGGAGAAGAGATAAAGAAGGTGCAGGATTTTAAGTACTTCGGGTCAACAGTCCAGAGCAACGGGGAATGTGGAAAAGAGGTGAAGAAGCGTGTGCAGGCAGGTTGGAATGGGTGGAGAAAAGTGTCAGGTCTGTTGTGTGATAAAAGAGTACCAGCAAGAATGAAAGGAAAGGTGTACAGGACAGTAGTGAGACCGGCGATGTTGTATGGTTTGGAGACAGTTGCACTGAGGAAAAGACAGGAGGAAAAGTTAGAGGTAGCAGAGCTGAAGATGTTGAGGTTCTCTTTGGGAGTGACGAGGATGGATAGGATCAGGAATGAGTACATCAGGGGGACAGCACATGTGAGATGTTTTGGAGACAAAGTTAGAGAGGCCAGGTTGAGATGGTTTGGACATGTTCAGAGGAGGGAGAGTGAATATATCGGTAAAAGGATGCTGAGGTTAGAGCTGCCAGGCAGGAGGCCGAGAGGAAGACCAAAGAGGAGGTTTATGGATGTATTGAAGGAGGACATGAAGGTAGTCAGTCTGAGAGAAGAGGATGCAGGGGATAGGGCTAGATGGAGGCAGATGATTCGCTGTGGCGACCCCTGAAGGGAACAGCCGAAAGGAAAAGAAGAAGAAGAAGACTGTACTAAGTTCCTGTAGCCTTTCTGTCAGGTCAAACCAGTCATTCTACTGGCCATTTTCCTCTGTCCTCTCCCATCATCAAGGTGCTTCTGCCCACAGAACTGCTGATTACTGCATGTAAGCTCTAGAGTCACTGAGACCTTGGCATGATTTTATGCAGTCACTTGATAAATCAAATCCTGTCTGTTGGAACACATTAAAATGTGGATGTACATTTCAGGATAATGATTGAGAACCATTGATCCAGATAGACACAAGGGAAGCATTTTGGTCAGGTAAATCATTTTATTTTACACACTCTCAATCTTTCAAGAGCTATTGATAGTTAAGTTATTAGTGCCTGCTAATGCTCATTTGAGGTAAGTCAAGCTAATTTGGTGCAGGTTTTGCTGCAGCAGTGACCAGGTTTAGATTTATGTTCTAATAAATGTTATGGTACCACAGAGTCAGAGTCAGCAGGAATTCATGACCAACTAGGAAATAATTCAGCAGGTGACACCTTTATAGCCCAGTTGGTCTACCTCTATTGCTGTGTACTAAATTGGAATTGGAACCAATGTTGAAATATTGATGTATCTAGTATAATAACAAATATTTAACAATAATAACAATATATAATATATTATTATAAAAATATTGTTATATAATAACAATATTGGAACAATGTTGAAACATTTATATACTGTATCTAGTATAATAACAAAAAAATTATGTTACATAAAATATTACTGAGATTTTAGTTCTCTTCAGCTTCAGAGTGCATATGTTTCTGGAGTACATGGTCCAAAGGTGGGTGCTTTCAGGTTTCACTAATGAGGTCAATAGAGCTTCACCTCTGTAACACAGGTCAATATGACTAACACGGTTTCTGCAAATATGATCTGGCAAGCCTGTCATTCCCCTCTATTAATGGTGAGAAGGTGTAGTTCTAAAGAGCTCGCATAGCAATGAAAAGTGCTCAGGCAGCAGCACCCTCTGGATAAACAACTATCCCTAAAAATAATGGCAAAAGAGACAGAAAAAATATCCATGCCTACCTCCAGAGAGCTTAGCTGACCTTGTTCTATAAGTAAGTGCATATGCAAGCCTACTGCTGTTTGTTCCCTCGACTATTCTTATTCTGTGGAAGACTGCATTCCAAGGATTTGCAGCATTATAGAAGTTCTTGAAAATGGGAAACTTGTGAGCAAGTGAACAATGGCTTTTTAGGCATAGACCAATCAGTCTCTGTCATGGTTGGTCAATCAGACCTATCAGACACCACAGTCATTGAATCAAGTCATCTGTTCCATTTTAAACTGCAAACTCATGCTATCATGCACCAATCAAAAACATGTTTGGTGCATTTTTAGATTGAGGCACAACCTTGCAGAATATAATCTATACCGATCAGCCATAACATTAAAACCATTGACAGGTGATGTGAATAACATTGATTATCTCATTACAGTGGCACCTTTCAAGGGGTGGGATATATTAGGCAGCAAGTGAATAGTCAGTTCTTGAAGTAGATGTGTTGGAAGCAGGAAAAATGGAGGGCCAAAAAAAGGAAAAAGGGCCAAATTGTGATGGCTAGTCGACTGGGTCAGAACATCTCCAAAATGGCAGATCTTGCGGGGTGTTCCCGGTATGCAATGGTTACTACCTACCAAAAGTGGTCAAAGGGCAACCGGTGAACTGGCAACAGGGTCATGGGCACCAAAGGCTCATTAATGTGCATGGAGAGTGAAGGATAGCCTGTCTGGTCCGATCCCACAGAAGAGCTATTGGAGCACAAATTGCTGAAAAAGTTAATGTTCGCTATGATAGAAAGATGTCAGAACATACAGTGCATTGCAGCTTGCTATGTATGGGGCTGCGTAGCTGCAGACCGGTCAGAGTGTCCTTGCTGACCCCCGAACCATGGAGGCCCAACCTCGCAACTTACAGGACTTAAAGCATCTGCTGCTAATGTCTTGGTTCCAGATACCACAGCACA
Organism: Cranoglanis bouderius; assembly: GCA_023630585.1. Taxonomy (NCBI): domain Eukaryota; kingdom Metazoa; phylum Chordata; class Actinopteri; order Siluriformes; family Cranoglanididae; genus Cranoglanis; species Cranoglanis bouderius. Next base: position 6,843,059 of record CM042556.1, on the reverse strand, counting down.
CCTTCAGAGGTCTTGTGACATCCATCCCTTGATGGGTCAGAGCTGTTTTGTCGGCACAAGGGAGACCTACACAATATTAGGCAGGTAGATTTAATGTTATGGCTGATCGGTATTTCAGGTGCTTTTGCAAAGTGGCATTGACTTCATGCAGAGATTTTGTCCTGCAGTGTTTTATGACATGTGCAGTGCACTATTCAGCCTCCCTCGTCAACACACACACACACACACACACACACACACACACACACACACACACACACACACACACACACACACACACACACTTCCCCATAAGCAGACAAGATTCATACTCATTACTATTTTATGAAGCTCAGCTTGTTGTCTTGAGTGGCTCAACGAGCTGGAATTAGCACCTCACAGTTTTTCTCATTTTAGCAGGTAGTCAGCTCATAGTTTCATCCATGGAAATGAAACTAATGAAAAATTAGAAAGTCTAATGAACAGAGAAAAAAAGATTACAAGACAAGATGTGAATTCCAAACTGCAATATTGGAGCTCATTGTAAAATGTATCCCTATATTCTGTAGCCCTAAATTTCTTTAGAAGTGCCTATCTCTTCTGCAAAGAACTGACACAGAGCCCATACCGGGAATATAAGATGGAGCTTAGACAAGAAGTTAATATAGCACTACATACTTTGTTCATTCACTATTTACAGTGAATTACAACAGACTATATCCTCTATCCATCCCACTGAACAGCCTTCTTTTTAACTTAAAAACAGATATGTAAATTCTCTAAGTTGGGATGTAGGATGTTTGAGAAAATCAGAAAATCCAGAGTCATTTTGTACTGTTATGATTCCCCCTCGTGCTGATCACCGAAGCGAGCCATGCGAGCGGCGCACTTCCGGATTCAGTGACATTGATTCTGTTTACTTCTCCACGTGTGTTTTGTTTTGATTTCTGTCCTGTCTCTGCCCCTATATTGTAATTGGTTCCTTCCTAATGTGTCTCAGCTGTTTTGTTACTTCCCTAATTACTATGTGTATTTAAACCCCTTGTGTGGTCGTGTTCGGCGTGAAGTATTAGTGCAGTTTTCTTAGCGTTCTGGCTCTTACCAAGCCATTTGAGCTTGTTTCCCATGTTCTGGTTTTGATCCTGTTTCCGCCTTGTGTTTTTGATTCTTGCCTCGCCCAGTTTATGTTGTTTGTAGATCGCCTGACCCACGCCTGTTTTCGACCATGATATCTGCTTTACGTTTTTGGAATCGTCTGCCGGTGTTCCTAATACTCTGACTGTTCCTAATAAACTAACTTTATACTGCATTTGCATCCATCTTCGCCTCCATCACCCGAATAACCTGACATGTACCAAGCCCTAAGATGTAATATGCTGTAAATGACCTAAAGCTAATGGTATGTACAGTCAATAAATAGTGGTGCCAGCTAGAATAGTTCTTAATGATATATGAAATAAACAGAATTCAATATTTTCAATATTTCAATATTTTAATATCAAGAGATCTTTTAAAAGGAGGAACAGGAAGACAGATTATTTGCAAAGAGACAGCCAATCCATCCTCAGAACAAGAGTGAGATACCCTTAATTAGTGTGAAAGAGACAGTCAGCACTACTCCTGACTGAGATTAAGCCAGACATTCATTCCTTCTATTCGAGGATGCTTTAGATCTTTTGTCCACATATTTCTGTCTGATGTAGCTAGTAGTTGGTGCTGATAGACCACATCATTGCCTCTTTGTCTAGTTTTAATAGGCCTCACTGGAGGTCTAGCGCAGCTGGCACAACAATAGTTAGCTCATAGTTATTTTCTTTATCTGAAGCCATCTCATATTTTGTACTGGTGTCTGAATCTGAGTCTCATATTAATTTTGGAGCTCTCTGAATTTGAAGGTAGGTATTTGGCCCCTGAGCAGGATTTTTATAGCCTTGATTCACCAATGGAGAATGGCCCACTATTATCAAATAAGTACACAGAGATAAAACTTCCAAGTGCCAGGCAAATGATAGTGTGAGAACCCATGACATCAGAGCTTATCAGAAGCTGTGAACATCCTGACAGCACTCAGCATCGCCACTCTACTGCTCACTTGCCAGAAATAGCATTTCACTGTGAGCTTTTGTTCAGTTTGTTCATTAGACTCTGTTTGGCTTTGCCATTGCTATCAGGCAATAAATCAGTTTACACTGAACCAAGGTGAGAGACAGGTTATAGAGAGGTGGCACACCATTTACATTTGGCACTGTTTCCACATTGCTTGGCCACCTTGTGATTTTGGAAAAATAAACATTCTATGAGAGAAACAAACAAAAGGTCATGTTAAATGAGTCAGTACAACCTCCACGGTGCTTGATAAATGTGCTAACAGACACTGGTACAAAAGGAATCTCAATAGCATTATTTATTTTTACAACAGATGCACTAAAATGTCAGGCTGGTGGGAGTGTTTCAAACAATTCGAAATCACTTCTGTTATAGAGCAATAAGTCTGATTCAGATGCCTGATTGCCACTTTTACAAAGCAAATGTAGTCTGGTTTTATTTTTTAAGCCACACCAGTATACTAAAGCTTAAAACAAATTCAATAGATCCTCTCTAAAAGTGTCATCATGTACATATAAAGCAAACCCTAAATTAATAAAACCCTAAATCTTCCACAAAAAAAGGCACACAAATGTCAAAACATTTTATTTCTAATTCTCTACTGACTTAATGCTGTGATAGTCTGCTTATGATTGGGGGATCTAGGTTAGTAGGATGCTTTTTGAAAGTTATATTTCGAGGAACTTTTGTGTATTATGTTTTCTGGGTGTTCATAAAAAGTTTTACATAATCTTTATATGTTCCTACCACATTGTTGCAACATTTTTAGTTGTTGGACTCAAAGCTCAAGTTGATTATTTTTCCACTAACAGCACGTCCCAAAGTGTTTTCTTCCTCTTATACCACAGCAAATTGCTAACTATTAAAGTTTTATATAATTAAAATCACATGATACTTTTAAAAAAAAATCAGTTTATACTTACATTTAATTTTACATTAAAATTAGTTCCTGTCATCACTTACATTATAGCAGATTTTAACAGCTATTTCCTCACCAAACTCTTTTTTTTTTCTCTCTCACTCTCTTCAAGTTAATAAGACAAAAATACAGCTTATGATGTTACCATGGAGAAACATCAGAAACACCTCGGTCCTGAAGACCCTCCCATGGCAAAAACTTACTGACATTTATACAGCACTTACACTGGAGACTCCTATAAAGTACTGACACTAGAAACTTCACTATATCAAGGATTTTTTTTTTTTGTTAAATAACAACACAGTTTAAGTTTGTATTTTCTTAGTGTCCCTTTTATAGCTGTTTCTATAGAAAAGGTAACATATTAGAACGAGCACATTAATATAAACCTGCGGTTTGAATTGCAGCCACTCTTCCATGCTTCTGCTTTTTCCCTTTCAAAATTCACAATTTCTAAAACCTGTAGTTCCCTTTCCACACCATAAGAAAAAACAAATTGTACTTTTCGCTGTTGCTGGGGTGGTATCATTGAGGGTACATTTTTTTACCTTTAGTATGTACCTTTCCCATGAAGCATTAACACAGTGTGTCCTTAAAAGTAACTTAACATAACTGGACCAGTGATGACCCTCTAAATCTCTAACTAAAAGTTAATTAACTGTACACCCCATACAATTTTCCATGTAAAACCTACATACTAATAGTACAAAAGTACTGTTTGGTACCTTCATGTTTTGAGGGTGCATTATTCCTTTTTAAGTTTTCACAGCCAGAGATGTACATGCAGCAAGCCGGAGGCTTACCAATCTGGGTGTATTGATCTTAGGTACAGTGACAATTATAGAGTGCTTCAAGATCCTAGGAAACCTAAAAGATGGATATAAGTAAATATACTGTACAGCACAAACATTGAATACTCATTGTCATGTTGGAAGGTAAACCTTCTTCCCACTGACAACTTTCTGGCAGAGGGCAGCAGATTTTCCTCAAGAATTTGATGGCATTTTGCCCCATCCATTTTCCTTCTATCCTGACAAGTGCTCCAGTCCCTGCTGCAGAGAAACACCCCCATAACAGGATATTACCACCTCCATGCTTTACTGTAGGCATGGTGTTATTTGGATGGTGAGCTGTATTGGATTTCTGCCAGATACATCTGATTTTTTTTTTGGAGATCTTTTGACAGTGCCTTGCCACCCATAGTTGATTGTTTGTTCTGTTGCACTACAAAATGCTCCAGGAAAGCTCTTTTCATGCTGAGCTAATCAATGACCACAGCTGATCACAGTTGAAAGTCAAATGGCTTTGTGTGCCATTGAGAAGGTGATTAGCTACACATTTTATAAATAATTTTTAGGAGGGGGTGATCCTTTTTCCAACTCAGCGATTCTGTTTTTTTTTTTTTTTCTTTTCTCTCTGACATCTTGGTGTTACAGTATATCTTTCATTTGGATGTTATAAGCTGCACTGAGTAAATATAGCTGGATAAAACAAAAACTGTGTCCGTCTTCATTTCAAGCTGAAAAGCAACAAAATGTGATTATTTTAAAGGGGGGTGATTCTTTACTATACCCACTCTAAATGATCTGAGTCATAAATAAAATTAAGTGTCATTTAGATTAAAATCATTAATAAATGATGAGTATTTGGTTTAGTATGTCTTATGGATATTACATACTGTATCTCCATTACAATGAAGTGCAAAAAAAAGTCACATAGAACCAACAGTATCCTTTTCAAATACAACTTGACATTAAACAAATCTGCTTAATTAATGTCCCAGATTGTCAAATCAAAAAATTAATATTCAGAATATTCAGGAAAATTTACAGTGACATGAAGTAACCCACAAAACAACAATAAATGCTGTGTATTATTTTAAATGATACGTTTTTAACTTCATTATCAATAAAGTTCTGCTGTTTTTGTTTGTGTGTGTGTGTGTGTGTGTGTGTATATATATATATATATATATATAAATAAAAGCATCTTGACTCTCTTGGCATCAAAGCTGATTGATTGATTTATGAGGTAAAGTCATGACAATCAAGCTAAAAAAAAAAAAAAACCTTCAGCCCTTATCATGATACTCAGCCAGTGTTCTCATTCCTCTTCAGGCAGCTCTGAGATGTTATTGCTACATTAGTGAACTTCAAACTTATTTTTATTACTTGTCTACTTAGAAAACGCTCAAGGCTGCAACATGACCCTCCAAAGGTCCTTTATCTTTTCACTAAGAAGACCTTTTGATGTTTTGAAGTTGATGGCTTGATATTTGTCAGTTTGGTAGGAATAAGACCTGAAACACAATCCAGTCTGTGTATCAGAACAATCTTATTATAGAAACAAGCTTTTTATGTAACTCACTTCTCACATTGATTAAGATGATAGGAAAGGGCAGACCCTTAGGCCAGTATAGGGGCTTAAAATAAAGCAGTATAACCTTGAAAACCCGTACAAAATCACACCTCCTCCCCCAACAGTTTCCTGAATAAAATACAAGATAATGAAGACTGTGTGTGCCAGTTATTGATCGCACTGCCAGGAGATGCAGCCTGAAACTAAATGTCACTGAATCAACAGGGAATTACTTGCACTACTACACGACAACACTTTTTTTGTATGTAGGGCATTTGTGAAAAAAAAAAAAAAATTCCCATATAAAAGAAGAGATAGTAAGGTTTCCTTTGGTTATTTAACCTAAAGTCATGTAGGAGAGGAAGGGGGTGATCTTATATGTGAGATATCTTCTACCCTCCTGAGGACTCACTCACTGCAGAAATGGAGGAACATTTTCTATGGACACACACACACACACACACACACACACACACACACACACACACACACACACACACACACACACACACACACACACACACACACACACACACACACAGTAGGCGACACTGAAGATGTTCGAGCAGACTATCCCAGGGGCTGATCACTTTGTAATACATGGTTTACTAGCCTTTCGAGAGAGGCGCTTCTAATAGCCTGTGTTTGAGCACTGATACTGATGGATTGCAGACAGGAGAGGCTCACTGGGGGAAGATGGTTAGGTCTGCCTGTTTCAATTGACATCTGTCTCTGCTGCTGTCTCTGATTCAATGCCATTATACTCTTGATATATAGGCCAGCTATCATCATATGTGCACTCAAAGCAGGGCACATCATATGTGCACTCATAGGATTAATATACTGGAAAATTACTTACATTTTCTTCCATTAAAATTGCCACATTTACCACACAAGTATTATGATAACTATTTTCCAGCTGAAAAGAAAAATTTCTCTGGACATTTGCTTTGTAGAGCTAGGTTCTTTTTAAAACATTTAGATGGAAACCTTGTAGATATTGCTCTAATTCTGTGCTTATTCATCCCATTTCTTTTGGTGTTTTTAAAAGAGATGTCTCATAATTTTTCCCAACACATGTGAGCAATGTGTCCAACAAAAGCTTGCTCTGTGCATGTGTATCTGTGTGATGGATTACCAAACGGGCCTACCAGGAGCTCCAAAGCCAGAGCCTCCATGTAAAGTCAGTCTTATTAACTACCCACAGTCATAGGACCAAAAGTCTTCCTGAAAAACTCAAGAAGTAGCCTATACAATAACTTCGAAGATGTCACAACAAAGAAACCATCATTACACTGAATCCTCTGTTACTGATGGCATTCAATATGGACCCCACAACTCTGTGTGAAATCCAAAAAAGGTTCACAACAATGACTCCATTCAAACCTCGGACTCTCAGAGATTACCCAGAAAGATACAAGGACCTCCCCTTCCAAAACCATGAGTAAAAATAAATGTAAAGGCATGGTTCACAAGGAATCTCTAAGTTTATTTCCACCCTGATTTGTCTAGGGCCCCCTAACTCATATAACATCTTGGTTCCCCAGACCAGTATACAACTGAGTTGTCACTTGACCATAGAGTTATTTTTTGAAGGGCTGTGTGAGCCATTATTGGTTCTGAAAGTGCTGCCTGTTGAAGCAGTTTGTACCATGAAATATTATGCATACCAGGTAACCTGCATTGTGCTCTTGTGGTGTGTCACATGGCTCCTTTAAATATGTAGTGCTAGGCCTAAACTGGAACAAATAATATTACATATTAATAAACATAATATTATGACTTTTAATAGTTTATAGGACCACACCTCTTGCAAAAATCAGGAGATGCCCCCTGTAATTGCATCTAATCTGATCTGATATGATATGATATGATATGATATGATATGATATGATATGATATGATATATGTAAGGAATAATTGACAACGGGCTATTGAATTATTAGAAAATTATGCACACCCTGAGGTGGTAATTCTTGATTCTGATTCACTGACAGACATTCTGAGTTGTGCAATTATTTTTCAGTAAATGTACAGCTAAAGTTGTTCCAGTCAGGTCTTGACCACATTACAATTCCTACTTTGCCAAGTTAACTGAAATAATGGAAAAGTTAGCCTACTGTCCACCACAGCACACACATTTAACAATAAACAAAATCACAGAAAATTTTGATTTTCCAGAAATAAGTAATGAATGATGATGGGCTGTTGAATTATTAAAAAAAATAGTGGTGATACTGAGGTGGTAATGCAGCCACAAGGCAAAGTGGAGGCTTGAGCCACTGATATGCAATTATTGGAGAGAGAGAGAGAGAGAGGGAGAGGGAGAGAGAGAGAGAGAGAGAGAGAGAGAGAGAGAGAGAGAGAGAGAGAGAGAGAGAGAGAGAGAAAGAAAAAGAAAGAGAGAGCACGAGATAGCATGTGTGATTGCCGTAATGAGACAGAAAAGCCGGTGAACAAATATCAATATGTATTTATTTGTTCTATTTTTATATTATCAGAACGAAATTAAAAAAGTGAACTCTCTCTCTCTCTCTCTCTCTCTCTCTCTCTCTCTCTCTCTCTCTCTCTCTCCAATAACTGCATAGTTCTAAAATGACGTTTTGGCTTGAGATGGGATGCGTAATAAATTAGTTCTACACACGAGCGTTTTAAGGACAAAAATCTGACAAATGTCTTGAAATAAAACATCTGAACAATGTCTTGAGGTGTGGTAACTGTGGTATAAGTGGAATAATTGACTCCGGTCCAATTAATTATTAGAAAATAATGCACACCCGAAGTGTAATGGCCATTCCGCTTTGCGTCATGGCCGCATTACCACCTCAGGATATGCATTATTTTCTAATAATTCAACTAGTCAATTATTCCTTACATACAACCCCATTTCCATAAAAGTTGGGAATTTTTTTCTAAAATGCAATAAAAACAAAAATGGTTGATTTGTCAAGTCTCTTGAAACTTTAATTAACTGACAAAAGTACAAAGAAAAGATATTGAATGTTTTCACTGACCAACTTTTATATATAATTATATATCTTTAAATTTTTAATTATATATAATTATAATATAATATAATATAATATAATATAATATAATATAATATACAAATAGAGTATGCATGTTGAACAGAAAATTCATCTGCAGTAAAGTAATTTTTGCTTTCATGCGTTATCCAATTACAGAATACTCTTTGATGCTCTAACTACAGTACAGCAGCAGACATTCTCTCTAAAACAGCTACACCATCTGCTCAAGCTCATCCTCCAGTGAAGAGCGTGAGCCAGGCAGATCCTTGGGATTTAGAGCACCGATGGCTGAGTGACCGACAGAATTGGAGGTGAGCTGTGAGCAAAACCAGCCTGTCAGATTTTTTTAGGCTGACCCCCAACTAGCTCCAGTTCACTTGTAGAAAAATCAGGTCAGACGCAGGCCACCTTTAAAATATAAGCTTGAATGCTTCTTTGGAATGGAATTAGCTTGGGGGTATAATCATGTACAGAATCCTCTCAAAAAATCCTCTCAAAGCAAATAGTTATTATTTGGTGTTGTAACTCTACTGCTGTATAGAACTACATAGAATACATTTGATTACAGATTAAATAAATTCCCCTGTGATGGGCTGGCATCCCACCCAGGTTATATTCCCAACATTTGGAATATTTGCTAAATTAAGTTGTAGTTAATTCAGCAAGATTCATAAGTCTATGTCCATCATTAAACAACAGTACAGTATGTGAGCCAGATGAAGTACATTTACTTTTGTTCATTTGGCTGACGCTTTTATACAAATGGAATTCCAATTGAGCCAGGATACAACTAAGAGTTGGCCAAAACTGGGGTATTATTCATTAGTTTCCTGGGATTTCTGTAAAAATAAAATCTTTAATGGGGCTTTTTTCACTCACATGATATACTATTCTCTCTTACAGTACTTCATACCTAGGGAAGTGTATATTAGTAGGTGCTAAAACTGCCATTCCAGGGTGGCACAGTGGGTAACATTGCCACAGCTCACAGCTCCAGATTTCAAGTCTGAGCTTCTGAGTATGTTCTTCTCATTTCCGCATGGGTCTTCTCCAGGTTCTCTAGTTTCCTCCCACTGCCAAAAAACATACCAGTATGTATGACTGGCTATGCTGCATTGCCCCTAGGTGTGCAAGAGTTTGTGAATATGTGTGAGCATGATGCCATGTGATGGACAGGCATTCTAGTCAGGGTGTATTCCTGCCTCTTGCCCAGCGTTCCTGAGATGAACTCTGGATCTACTGCAACCCTGGCCAGGATAAAGCATCTACTGGAGATGAATGAATGAATGAATGAATGAATGAATGAAAAATCACTACACTATGATGCAGCCATTGTATATTTGTATCACAGAATATCAATCTAAAACTGGAAATAAGATTCTATTTGTCAGGGTGACACAGATGCAGTTGCAGTTATCTTTATCTTTAATGAGAGAAGTGCAGACAAATCCAAATCAAGAGACAGGGTCAAAAACTGGCTTAGGTCAGGCGATCTACAAACAGGACAAACTGGGCAAAGACTGAGCACAAAAATCAGGAAACAAGTCGAGGTCAAACCAGATCAGCGATAACAGACAAAACAGGCTTGGTTATGTCAAGTGTAAGAGACAAACTGAGCATATATGTCTCAATAAACAAAGACACACAAGGGTTTAAACACACAATCTAATCAAGGGGCAAACTGAAAACAGGTGCGAGTAATCAAGACACATGAGGGAGACAACCAATGACAATACATGGGAGGAGACAGGACATGAATCAAAACAAAACACACATGGATACGCAAACAAACATAACATGGAAGAGTGTGCCATAGTGCTGTGGGCTGCTATGTGCTGAGCATCTCTGAGCGCAGCACTCGGCATGAGGGGGAAATATGTGACACCATCAAAGACTTTCCTCAGTTTGAGAAGCACAGTCCATGACAAATTTAAATACCTCTCCTCATATTATCATGAAATATTACATAAAAACAATGTGAAGAAAAGTGGGACCATCATTATCCAAAGCTTCCTTAAGACAGCCCTTGGGAATATTTTGTATTCACAGTAGCAGCTTCAAAGTTCTGCACCAACATCCAATATTGCCCAGCAATGAATTGTCATTTAAATAAGACCTTGACTCCAACACCTGCAATGCTAAACAACTGACTGTTCATTTGACTGTTAATTTATCGATTTAAAATTTAGATCCAAAATTTATGTATCTCTGTAAAGCTGCTTTGTGATGATGTCTATTGTTAAAAGTGCTATACAAATAAAATTGAATTGAATTGAATTAACCCACAATATATTTTAAAATGTGTATTTCATTCTGGCTTCAACAAAACTCCACAGTAGATTCAGTTCTGAATTTATGCAGAATGGAGAATTTCTAGATCATAAGGTCCAGTAGGTGAGAAATTGCTGGAAAGCTCTGGTACTGTGTTGAGTTTTCCTGTTGACTGACAGGGTGTGAAATAACTAGAGACACAGGCAGGTAGTGTTGCTGTAGGCCTGCTGTGTTAGAGTAGGATGAGAGTAATACTAGCAGGTAGTGCTATGTTATGAATCTAACACACATGCCATCCCTCCAGTCCTGAATAATGCTTTGAATATCACCTCAGGTGGTATGTATGCTAATTAGATAAAAAATATTCTGTTCTGTAGTTGGCATGTAAATGAACATTATTATGAGGCAATGACAAGTGAGTTTTCTCTTTAACCTTTTGTGTGTCAACCTTTCAACCTGTCAGCCTTTGCATTCAGTGATGCTTCTTGTTTGTTTCTTTTTCATTTTTTTCATTGTCCATAAAGCACCACCACATTTAATTCAAATAATACATTCATTCACTCTGGCTCAAGGTGAAACAGACCGTAAAGAAAAAAAGAGATAAAGAACAAACAGTTGTTTTTATACAAGTGACCTTCCTGTGAAAAGGGCAAGGTCACCTTTCTTCACCTTGCTTCGCCAAACACAAGGCTTAGGGCATACTCAGCATACAAAATATTTAAGCACACTAATACACGATGTGCCATCAACCATTTCACATTTGTTGAAACCATTTAAGCCAGGTAGTATTTCTTTACTATGAGACAATTTGATTTTTGCTTGAAATTTGATTGGTCAAGAAATTCTGCATAAATATGCAATCTAATTGATTTCAGACTCGAGGAAAACTGTGATACAGTATATCAGCTTAATGCAAAAATGCTCTTAATTTTTTTTTTTTTTAAACTGCAATTTTATGTGGCAAAGTAATCCATCTTTTGTAAGTTTGGGAATGCACTATACTGTATATAAAGCATTTCCAAATCTCTATACTGAAAGAAAATCAATGATGAAATATTCACTGTTCTCTGTTACAAGAGTATCAAACAGGATATGAAACAAATGATTAATGGTGACAAGGAGAAGAGAATCCACTGCACTGATTGTACTATACAAATAATACCACATAGCTACATTTATGGTATTTGGCAGATGCCTGTATCCAGAGCAACTTACATTTACACATCTGAGCAATTAAGGGTTCAGGGCCTTGTTCAAAGGCCCAACAGGGGCAGCTTGGCAGTGCTGGGATTTGAACTCATGACCTTCCAATCAGTAGTCCAACGTCTTAAACACTGAGCTACCACTGACTAATTTTTGAGAAAGAGAAAGAGAGAGAGAGAAAGACACAGAGAGAGAAAACCAGTGTAAATGTACATCCAGTGTAAATGTACATTTTTTTGCCAGTTAAAATGACAATTCTCTCTCCTGCTGAATCCATCCATTAAAAGGAGGCAAATGCTGTGGCATTTTCTAATGGATGGATTAGAATATGCATTATACATGCTTCATTGGATGGGCTCTCAGGTAATATAATTACTTTCAATCCTATAATGCAGCAAAACACCCCTACACTTCAGTATAATACATGATGTATTTGTAAGCCTATGCATAAATAAAGTGAGCAAATTTGTTTCAACATCAATGATTATTATATTAATCTAGCCACAGAGGTCACAAGCCAGTGTACTTTTTGTGCCGGTCCCAAGCCCGGATAAATAGAGAGGTTTGTGTCAGGAACGGCATCCGACGTAAAACTTTTGCCAAATTCAATATGCGACTCACTAACATGACTTCCATACCGGATCGGTTGGGGCCCGGGTTAACAACGACCGCCATCAGTGCCGTTGACCTACAGGGCACTGGTGGAAATTGGGCTACTGTTGGTTGAAGAAAGAGAGGAGGAAGGTGTGTTAGAGGAGGAAGGCGTGTCCGTAGGCAGAGAGAGAAGAGGAAAGGCAGGAGTTTAGGACTGAAAGTAGGGACTTTGAATGTTGGTATGATGACAGGTAAAGGCAGAGAGCTGGTAGATGTGATGCAGAGGAGGAACGTTGACATTCTATTGTCCAGGAGACCAGGTGGAAAGGGAGCCAGGCTAGAAGCATTGGAGCAGGGTTTAAACATTTTCGTTTTATCATGGTGTGGACAGGAAGAGAAATGGAGTAGGAGTGATCCTGAAGGAGGAGTTTGTGAAGAATGTTCTGGAGGTAAAGAGAGTGTCAGATAGGTTGATGAGTCTGAAGCTGGAAATTGAAGGTGTGATGTTGAATGTTGTTAGTGCTTACACTCCACAAATAGGTTGTGAGCAAGAGGAGAAAGACAGATTCTGGAGCGAGCTTGAGGAAGTGATGCAAAGTGTTCCCAGATGTGAGAGAGTGGTGATAGGGGCAGACTTTAATGGACATGTTGGTGAAGGGAATAGTGGGAATGAGGAAGTGATGGGCAGGTTTGGTCTTCAGGTAAGTAACGCAGAAGGACAGAGGGTGGTAGACTTTGCTAAAAGTATGGAGATGGCTGTGGTGAACACGTACTTTCAGAAGAGGCAGGAACACAGGGTGACATATAAGAGTGGTGGCAGGAGCACACAGGTGGACTATATGTTATGTAGACACTGCAGACTGATGGAGATTAGCGATTACAAAGTAGTGGTAGGAGAGAGTGTAGCTAGACAGCATAGGATGGTGGTGTGTAAGATGACTCTGGTGGTGAGGAACATGAAGAGAGCAAAGGCAGAGCAGAAGAAAAAGTGGTGGAAGTTGGAAAAGGAAGAGTGCTGTGCGGTTTTCAGGGAGGAGTTGAGACAGGCTTTAGGTGGTCAGGAGGTGCTTCCAGATGACTGGACTACTACAGCCAAAGTGATCAGGGAGACAGGTACGAAGGTGCTAGGTGTGTCATCTGGAAGGAGGAAAGAAGACAAGGAGACTTGGTGGTGGAATGAGGAAGTTCAGGAGAGTATCCAGAAGAAGAGGTTAGCTAGGAAGAAGTGGGACAGTGAGAGGACGGAGGAAAGTAGACAGGAATATAGGGAAATGCAGCGTGAGGTTAAGATAGAGGCGGCAAAGGCCAAACAGAAAGCTTATGAGGACATATATGCAAGGTTAGATAGTGAGGAAGGTGAGAGGGATTTGTATTGGTTGGCGAGGCAGAGGGATAGAGATGGTAAGGATGTGCCGGAGGTTAGAGTGATTAAAGATAGAGATGGAAGTGTGTTGACAGGTGACAGGAGGGTGAGGGAAAGATGGAAGGAGTACTTTGAGGAACTGATGAATGAGGAAAATGACAGAGAGAGAAGAGTAGTAGAGGCAAATATTGTTGAGCAGGAAGTAGAAAGTATTAGCAAGGGTGAAGTTAGGAGAGCTTTGAAGAGGATGCAGAGAGGAAAGGCGGTTGGTCCTGATGACATACCAGTGGAGGTATGGAAGTGTCTAGGAGAGATGGCAGTAGAGTTTTTAACTAGGTTGTTCAACGAGGTCTTAGAGAGTGAGAGGATGCCTGAGGAATGGAGGAGAAGTGTTTTGGTGCCGATTTTTAAGAACAAGGGAGATGTGCAGAGTTGTGGAAACTACAGAGGTATTAAGCTGATGAGCCATACAATGAAGTTGTGGGAAAGAGTAGTGGAAGCAAGGCTAAGGGGAGAAGTGAGCATTTGTGAGCAGCAGTATGGTTTCATGCCAAGAAAGAGCACTACAGATGCAATATTTGCTTTGAGAATGTTGATGGAGAAGTACAGAGAGGGTCAGAAAGAGCTGCATTGTGTCTTTGTAGATTTAGAGAAAGCGTATGACAGGGTGCCAAGAGAGGAGCTGTGGTATTGTATGAGGAGGTCTGGAGTGGCAGAGAAGTATGTTAGAGTGGTGATGTATGAGAGCAGTAGGACAATGGTAAGGTGTGCGGTAGGTGTGACAGAGGAGTTCACGGTGAAAGTGGGGCTGCATCAAGGATCGGCTCTGAGCCCCTTCTTGTTTGCGGTGGTGATGGACAGGCTGACAGATGACGTCAGACAGGAATCTCCATGGACTATGATGTTTGCGGATGACATTGTGATCTGTAGTGAGAGCAGGGAGCAGGTGGAGGAAACTCTAGAGAGGTGGAGGTTTGCTCTGGAGAGAAGAGGAATGAAGGTTAGTCGCAGCAAGACAGAATACATGTGTGTGAATGAGAGGGATCCAAGTGGAACAGTGAGGTTACAGGGAGAAGAGGTAAAGAAGGTGCAGGATTTTAAGTACTTAGGGTCAACAGTCCAGAGCAACGGGGAGTGTGGAAAAGAGGTGAAGAAGCGTGTGCAGGCAGGTTGGAATGGGTGGAGAAAAGTGTCAGGTCTGTTGTGTGATAAAAGAGTACCAGCAAGAATGAAAGGAAAGGTGTACAGGACAGTAGTGAGACCAGCGATCTTGTATGGTTTGGAGACAGTTGCACTGAGGAAAAGACAGGAGGAAGAGTTAGAGGTAGCAGAGCTGAAGATGTTGAGGTTCTCTTTGGGAGTGACGAGGATGGATAGGATCAGGAATGAGTACATCAGGGGGACAGCACATGTGAGATGTTTTGGAGACAAAGTTAGAGAGGCCAGGTTGAGATGGTTTGGACATGTTCAGAGGAGGGAGAGTGAATATATCGGTAAAAGGATGCTGAGGTTAGAGCTGCCAGGCAGGAGGCCGAGAGGAAGACCAAAGAGGAGGTTTATGGATGTATTGAAGGAGGACATGAAGGTAGTCAGTCTGAGAGAAGAGGATGCAGGGGATAGGGCTAGATGGAGGCAGATGATTCGCTGTGGCGACCCCTGAAGGGAACAGCCGAAAGGAAAAGAAGATCAATGATTATTATATTATGTATATGAAAATACATTCTTAATAGTAGTCTTATTGTCAGGTGGAGACTCAAGTGAGCTTGGCAGCCCCACCTTTGGTTTATGTAATTGGCAAACGAAGATGAGCTCTGGTACTGCAATTTCAAATTTCCCACTGGTTTATGGAAAAAGGCTTCATTTCAAAATTGTAAAATGTGTATTTGCCAGAAATGAATGAAGATGCCAATGCTGAAATGTTCTGACTAGTTGCATTTAGGTAAATTAAGCCCTGAGGTCAGATGCAGACAATATATCATCTGCATTTGCATGATTTGAGAACTCCACATTATAACACATACAGCACAATGAACACGGCTGTTTGCACATTGTTGCCACCTGTGGAAGAAGTAGGGCCCCCTGCCTCCTATAGCCTCTGGCAACAGCTGTTGTGTTATGAATGATAAAGAGAAGTATATGTACCACATCGGGGCACTTCTTGTTTATTCTTTTCTATAAAAAATGTTCAGAGAGTTGTAATGGTACACACTTTAAACTTCTCAAAGTGTCCTATCTAGTCTAGAGTAATTTGGTTAATGGATAGCCTGGCAGTTCTTCATGAACATTCTGATCCTACTTGACTCCATATTATGCAGCATAGTGTAAAATCATGACCAGCTGTCAGGACTGTTGTGGATGTAGTGCTATTCTATTTCATGCTAAGCATATAATCAGTGATGCAATTCACTGTCTCTGGCGATCTATTACTATCAAATGTTTTATTAGGCAAATGCATAGGCATTTATTCTGATAAATGAAGGGAAAGAAATGCAGAGTCCTTTGTTGATAGCATCAATTCTGTACGAGTTTGACTAGCTTAGCTTGTTTTTCTGTGAATGATGGCTGCAGTCTGAGCCAGACATGTCTTAGTTGTTAGGACACGTGGTGTGGGAGAGAAGCAGGATGCACTTGCAGGGGAAAGTGGTCAGTTTATTAGGAACAGTTCAAAATTAAGTGAACACAAAAAACTTCATCCAACATAAATCCATAAACAGAAAGGTCACAGTAATCCAAAATAATATTATACTTGGCCGTAGAGGCAGTAATCCAAAAAAGGGTACAGTAATCCAAATAAGAAACACAGTAATCCACGACGGGTAGTAAATCCAGAAAACACAGGGAAATATATGCTAGGCTAGGAGGTGGTCTGGAAACCATGAATTACGAGCTACGGAAATAAACGCGCATCGCTAGGAGGTGGTCTGGAAACCACGGAAGAAGAGCTAAGGGAAAAACGCGCAAGGTTAAACACATCTAAGCTAAAATAAACTAATACTCCGCCCCGAAGCGGAAACGGAGCAGCGTATTTAAACACATATCAATCCCGTGTCTAATCAAAGACATCTGAAACCAATCCTTACACATTACACGGCGAACCAATGAGGAAACGGGGCGGAGACATGACACGAACGAAAACATAAGCACATGGGGAAACACAGGAGGCGGAGACATGACGTGAACGAACACATGAGAACACATGGCAGAGGTAAACAAAACGTGAGTTCATGAATGAAAGAGTTTTTGAATAGTGCTGGAATGCGCGCAGTGGAAAGCGGAAGTATGCCACTCGCTACTCCTTGCAGCGTAGCGAGAGCTGGAGAAGAGGAAACCTAACATTAGTCTTAATCTGATAAAAAAAGGTCCCCAGCAGCACATTTCTCACCATTGTGATGAAGGATCTGTCACTCAGATATTGTCCTTACTAAACTCTGACTCAACACTCTGCTTGAATAGTCTGTCTGGCAGCTTATGAGTCTGGATGGGGTGACACAACAGGAAATGATGGCAGTACATGTGTGAGTAAGAGAGGTCAAGTAGGAGAAAGCTTTGAAAGCTAACAGATGCTGTATTTGAAAATATTCTACTATGGGTTGACTGAATCTGGCTTCCTGCTGGGATCAGGTATGTAGCCTTAAGCCTTAATATAAACCTTCCAACTTCAACTAGATTTGTTAAAATATGACAAGAAACTAACTAAATCTGTTTTATTAGCAATCTGTCCCTGAAACTGAGACTTAATGATGCTTGTAGAAACTGGACCTTCCCAGCCTGTTATATCATTAAAATGGGTGGTGCCTTTTAAGGCCGTGTGGACATTGGAAGTGACTGTTTCTCCACTGCAAGCTTTAATCAGGTTGGGAGCCCTGTGCACATGGACTATTTAAATATCCAAAAGATTAACTACCTGGCAGCCAAACAACCACTCTGTCACTACTCTGAGTATACTACATCTGTCAGCAGATGTTTCCAGCCCTCTCAGAATCACAGAGCAAGCTTGCTCAATAGCAGGCTTTAGCAAGTAGTCAATTGTTTCCTGCCCAAACATATCATCTAATCTGGTCTTTGATTGATCCAGAGAAATGGTTTAGGAACAACACCCTAATCTTTCAGTGGTGCTATAATGCCACAGCACTAATAAAGAAACAGGACAAAAAAGGGCTTGCTATTTTTGAACCAGAATTCCTCTGTGACAACTTTAAGTGCTTGGTGTTATATTGCCAGCTGTGCTCAGCACTATTTCCTCTGCAGCTCTTACTGAGAGGTTCAAAAACTCATACACCTACTGCTCCCAAGTAATTTAATCCAACAAATCATTAGGAGTTTAGCCTGTCTTTAATTAAAGGATATGTTCTTTCTAATCATTAACATTGATCATTACCAAGACTATTAGCATCAGTTAGTTTCTGTATATGTTGCCATTGTACAACAACTTGCCCTTGATCAGATGAGGCTGATTTACTGAGCACAGCTGAAACCAGGCCATGTCATAGCTCTGCAGTCTTATGTTGCAGGCTTATATTTCTGGGAATTCTGATTATTATTATCTATGAACACCATGCACCAAGCTGTTGTCTTGATATCAATAATATGCTCTCAGGTCCTACAAACATGTCTTAGGTCATTATAAGCATAATATTCACCATTCACCATGTTTATACCATGTTTATAAAGAGTGTTTATCGGAGTTACCGTAGTTCCGTCACCTCAAACCAGTCTGGCCATTCTCCTCTGATGTCTCTCATCAATAAGGCATTTTCTGCCCACAGAACCACTGCTCACCGGATGTTTTTTGTTTTCCGCACCATTCTTTGTAAACTCTAGTGACTGTTGTGCATTGAAAATCCAGGAGATTACCATTTGCCCCATTCCGATGTTTGATTTGAACATTAACTGAAGCTCTTGACCTGTATCTGCATGACTTTATGCACTGTGCTGCTTCCACATGATCACCTGATTGGGAAATTGCCTGAATGATCAGGGGTACAGGTGTTCCTATTAAAGTGGACTGTGAGTGTATATAAAATCCTGCATTCTTACAGGGCCCTCTGGTGGCTCAGGGGCCTTAAGCGACTACTTATACTGCTTTTAGCTAGAAACAGCAATGCTGATAGGGTTTAATTCAATCCTGACACATGTACCCATTCCCCAGAGGTGTTTTTGTGATAGATGAGACACTGTGGGCACAGTGCTTTCCTGTATCACATTGTGTCCAGTGTAAATTTCAAAGCTCATGCAAATCATTTCCCCAGGCAACTATTTTCCCATGTGGGTTGCTTCATGCTATTTGCATATGATTTTACTGTCTTTACATTTAAAAATCAAATAAAAGGTGAAATGTTGTTGGATTGATTGATTTCCCAAGAATGCAGCTGTTGCAGATTAAAATCCAATTGCAGCTAGACCAGCTGGAGCCAACCTCAGGAAACAAATCAGGTCATGCATTTTAACACACACACACACACACACACACACACACACACACACACACACACACACACACACACACACACACACACACACACACACACACACTATAGCAAAGCTATAATTGTGGTTCCTTTTAATGGCATAGATAAGTAATAAGTAATATTAAGGTTATTGATATTTGTATTAAGTGATTTTCTTTTATTATAATTTAACAAATAAGTCAAATAATGAACAACTGTTTACATCAACCATTATTTATTCCATCCATGATTAAAAATATGTGTACAATGACCAATCTGAGTCAACATGTTTGCTAGGGTAATTAGTACAATTAATTGAATTGATATTAAATTTAAAAATTTTGCCAGGAGACATGAGTTAAGTTAAATGTCAGCATTTTGTAAGAAGCTGTAATTAATGTAGACTTATTTTTAGCTATGGAATAATGTAAGGAAAGTAAGGAATAAAACACAAGAGATCATGAGTTCTCTCATAACTAATGCCTTAGAATGATTTATTCTGCAGATACAACTGCAACTAGCAAACAATTACATATTTTTCTTTATTAAAGAACAACAACTTGTACTTTTTTAGCTATTTATAGATATAGTTAGTGTTGTGGCAGATCTGCAAAACAAATTAGCCCCTGCTATCATTTACATTATAGCAGCTTTAAACAGTCTAAACATTAGGATTCTTGCTTTCTCTCTTTCTTTCTGCCTTTTTAGTCTCATATACACTCAAAACCCTGGCCTTTAGTGATATACATTTCTTGGCAGTGTTTTAGGCTCTGCATCATCTGCATAACTTGAAGCCTTCAAATTGTGTTTTGCCTAGATGCACACATTCATGTTTGGCATGATACATCCCGATATGCAGGGTGTGACGTTAAACCTTTCAGTTTGTTTATCACCAGTGTCTTCTCCTTACGTAAGCTGCATTTTCAAAGTGTGCCACATTTATGAACTATCGCATCCAGTAATCCCAGACTTTTCCATTCATCTAATGAATGAGCTCATCCTCATACCATTTCTGATTACAGGATCACATCTCCTGTAGTTATTTTATATTGACATTAGCATTTCCTCTTGTTGTCATTTAACTGGCTTTGTTATTTGGTTGACATTATTTATGATGGATTACTGCTGAAGCTGATGCTGAGTCAAAGTTAATTAATGCAGAAAATAATGTTAGAGAAGGCAAAAATGTAAATTAGCAGTTATATTCTGCAAAGCATTATAGAGTTTCAGTGTGACATTCACTCCATTGTTACCTACACATACCATTTCCTGAAGCAATTTTCACAATTATAGCTGAGGTGTGACTCTGGATGCATATGCTCATAAATGAATAAGGTTTCATCATTATTCTCAACATGTTCAAGCACACTAAGTGATGCTAGCAGCAGGGGACAAAAACACATTTTTTTTTTGTTTGGTTTTTGTTTTTTTATCTAAACAGAATGCAAGCAGCAAAGGTCAATAAAGAATGTGCTTTTATTTGGGAATCTTTCATTATGGCTGGCCCCATGTCCTCATTCTCTAGCATATTAGTTTTAGCCTGATGGCAAAGTGTAAGTGCTGAATATTTGTTTTAGGCAGGTATTCAGTTATCCACAGATAGCCTGGACATAAATTCAATTTCTCTTTGCCTTAGAAGAAAATAGTCCTTAATTATGTCAGAAATTGGTTCCACCGAGATGGTTTCATTTTGGAAATTGGGTTTTGATCCCTGTATCACATGAGGACTCTATCCGCTCACCCATCCTTCAGGCTATTTTCGTTTCCCAAATAATCATTTTTCAGCATAATCTTAATATTTCCAGCCACAGCATGTCAAGGTTCAGATGTAGGTTAAGCACATATTTATATCCACACAATGTTCCCTTAGTTGTTTATTTTTGCTTGGGTGAAAAAAAGAAGTGCTGTCTGATAGAAGCTGTACAAAAGTTGCAATCAGCAACTGCAATGCTGTTGATTTTACATTGTATCCTACTAAATATTCTATACTGTAGAAAGCAAGTAGGGCTATGTTATGTTCATGTCACTAAGATTAAAGTGAAGCACAATTCTTATTCATTTTCTTATTTTCCAGCTATAATTCTGCTTAGCAAAGACCCATCAAAGCAGACTTCAAAGAGCCTCATCTCCCATGTTTCTCTCAGTAGTATTAGTATACTATTAGTATAGAATATTAGAATATTAGTAGTAGTAGTAAGTATTATTTTTATTCCTCGTGCTGTTCTGTGGTAACACAACTAACCTATTTTCTGAAGAAAAAAAAAATTCTTCCATTAAAACAGGACAAAGTGTTTGAGTTCTGGGTATGATCCTAAATCTACATCCATTAGGATTGTTATAAGATCAAGAGGAACTTAATAATCATTTTGTCTCTTTGTCTTACTCACACACACACACACACACACACACACACACACACACACACACACACACACACACACACACACACACACACACACACACACACACTGTTTTAAAATCTTTTCCAGTTTTATCCCCATTTTTCAAATGGCTTATTACAAAAATCCTATGCTGCTGCTTAAAAATCCCATCCTGTCATATTCCTCTGTGTCTCATGTCTTTCTCTCACCCTCATCATCATATCCCTCCAGTCTCCAAGCCTTTTCAGTAGTTCTATTTCTCCCTTTTTCTCCCTCATTATTGTTTTCTCACAATCTCTGTATTATAATAATGTACTTTCTGTACCCACTGCAGTTTCACTACTCAATCTAGACCTTTCTGAGATCTTGCTGTATTGATAGCAGTGCTATAAATGTACAGCACAACTCCAGAAGCAGAGATCTAATCAGTATTACTTATCTGTTCCATAATGTCAAGCTTTGTGATGACCTTTATTTTAGTGATAAGTTTTATAAACGCATTACTTATGACAGTATTACAAATAGAAGTGGAGTCATTCTGGAAGCTTGGTTGGTGTGTTTTTTTTGTAATGTGGATTCAGACTAAGGGGGAAAAAATTGATGAAATACTTCATCAATCTCTAGCTGCAATGTGGTAAATGTCTCCTACCAGCTCTTAAGCATGCTTTTTTAGCAATAGATCGTTACACTGTGTAATGTATATTTGTGTGACTGTTGGGGGTGATGGGAAAATGAAACACCCTCTGAGCATATGCAAATGTATATGTGTATAGACAAAACGCACAATTTATTTGAGCAGCCAGTGTCTATCTATTGGAGTAGCACAGAGTGTCTGTCTAAGTAGGTTCCTGTGTAGGTGTCACTTTTCTATGGGTGAATGGTTTATGGTAAGACAGTCCGTACAGGATTTCGCTGAGTTTTTTTTTGAGTGCTGCAGCCAGAAATGTTTCATTTCGCTGTGGCTTTTTTCAAAATTTGTGATTCTATTTGCAGAGTTTTTTGTGCTTTATTTTTTTTAAATTTTTTTTTTTTTAGGGAAAACTCATTGAATTGGCGAAATTACAGTTGCACGAAATTGTTTTGCGAAGAGGGCTTTGGCTGAATGGATGTTGTGATGATGTCACATGACACGTTTTGGGCCAAATCTGCAGAAAATCTGTAGAAAATCTGCAGAAATCTGCAGAAAATCTGGTAATTTTGAAAAATTGCAAGAGCCTCCAAATATTGCAGTGTTTCCTTGACTTTGCATTAATTTCTGAAATCGCTAAATCCTGGAGGGACTGGTAAGAGGAAAAAGACTGCACCTCATACTCTACTGCATAAGCAGTCCATGAATTACAGAATTTATTTCCTTGTTTTCACAAGCTTTTGAGAACAAGGTCGATAGGCCTCTTATTGTAGAGGGGATGAAGTGGAAAATTGGCCATTTAGGGAAGAATGCTGTGGAAAATGGAGTCATTATTGAAAGTAATTCTATAAAATCCTGCCTGACAAAGGACACTAAGTCTCCCACTGACAACCCTAATTATGTAAAATTGTCTTTGAGAAATCCTCTTTCAGATATTCGAGTGCTTGCAGTGTACTAAAAGAAATATGGTGGGCAACACCGTACAGAGCACAAAAATTTATGTGCTAAGTTAAAATATTTCCACAGAAAGTACTCTTAAATAAAATGTATTAATTAGTTTAAAATGTGTAATTAGTACACTGTGTCTCAAAATTACTTTCAAAAGACAATTAGAATCAAATGTGTTCTGATTTAGTAATTATTCTCCTCCAACGTATGCACTATTAAAGATTAACTAAGTCTTTTTCTATGCCAGAAGACTTGCTGAGTGACCATCTGCTAGCATTTCTGGTTTTAAGAATCACTGAGCACAGTGACAGGCCAAGCGCTCTCCAGATACAGCATGTTGGCAGGTTCTTTATGCAGAAGAGAACTGGCAGTTATTCAGAAGGCTTCACTCAGCAATGGGCCTTCCATTATTCTGTCATGTTTTAAGAGTGGGCTAATAGCAGGGTAAATAAAACAATCATTTGAATGGCCTGTGTTGGGTAAATCTATCATTCAAATAAAGTGGGACTTGTCAGTGCATGACAGCATGCACCTGGAACCAATGAAAGGCTGGGTCAGCCCAAGCTAAGGGGCAAATCTTTTAGTGCTTAATCAAAAGGACTCTTTGTATTCAATCTCACGTAGTGTCTTTTACATTTGTCAGTACAGTGAGACAGCAACTTGTCCATATCACAATGAGTTTCAGCTTTAAGGTATTTAAGAGAGTATATTTTCAGAAACTAATGAAGAAATATTCTCAAATACTTCACTTCCATAGCTTTCCAGTCCAGTGTGGTCTCAGTACACGATTGTTAGTAAATGTATGTCATGACCTTTTCATCACTTATGATGGTATGTAGCAGACGATTCACTCCAGATCAGCTAGTTGAATCAGTGAACTGTGTGGGCTAACATTAGTATTCCTTTTTGTTAATAGGTATTTTCTTACGTTCATAGTTGTAGCCTTTCTCCAGCTTGCTAGCAGTGGTTTTGCACTGGTTTTCGTACATTGACATCATTGATGTTCATCTTCAGGAGCTCTTGCAGACACTGACTGCAAAATATTGTGATTGTGATTACAGTAAAAGAACAAGAAACACAGGAGTAGCACTAAGAAGAACACAGAAGTGTTTGTGTAAGGAGCCCATTGGAGGTACATCTGTTCAAATTTGATCACTTGTGACCCTTAGATTGATGTTAAAAATCTGACACCACTGATACATTGCTACTTTGTTTCTTGTTTTACTTAACAAATCATCAGTCAAACTAAATATCAAAATTTTCATATCTTGTCTGCCTAAATGATCGAAATTAAATTGACAAATTAAAATGTGTTCATTCAATTTAATGTAATGAGTTCAGTTAGTTGCCCATACTATAACTTAGTTATACTTATAATAATAATAATAATAATAATAATAATAATAATAATAATAATAATAATAATAATAATAATAACAAAAAACAAAGTCATCAAGTAAAAGTAATCTTAAAGAAATATGTTTTAAGAGAAGATTTAAATACAGTAGAAGACTGGTCTTCTCTAAATTTCAGATGGTAGTGAGTTCACAAACCAGACAAGGTGTGTCCTTAATATGGAAATGTAAGTGTGTCATTGAGTTCATACAATATCAGTACTTAGTTCAAAGCAGCTCTGAGTAATCCTGCCTTTAATGGAATGGATGAAATTTTGCTTTGTTTAAAGGAGAAATTAAAGGCATTTATTTGGATCTAATTTTCAGTGTATAATGAATACTTTTTATGTAGACCTAAAATACATTGTAACTAGGAATGTGTGTGTGTGCGTGTGTGTGTGTGTGTGTACTGCACAGTAGCTGCCTGTAAAGCAACGTGGTGTGAAAACATCAACATTGGCCTCTAAGCAAAGGACTTTCTCTCATCAACATTGGAGAGGCATTTTTGAGCTAACATTTTTGGGTCACTGGCCATAAATAGGCACAGCAGGCAGTGCTGCAGCCTCACAGCTCCTTAGTCTCTGGTTTGATCCTGAACTCAGGTTACTGCCTGTATGGAGTTTTGTATGTTCTCTCCATGTCCACATACGTTTCTTCCTGGTTCTCTGGTTTCCTTCCACCTCCCTAAAATGCTGGTAGGTGATTTGGCTACTTTATATTGCCCCTAGGTATGCCCTGCAAAGAAAAAGTGTACCACCCAGAGTGTATTCCTGCCTCAGACCCAGTGTTCCTGTGATATGCTCTGGATCCACCACAACCCTGACAACCCTGTATTGAATATGAATGAATGAATGAATGAATGAATGAAATCCTGAGAAATACCATCAAATTTGCTCATGGTACCATTTAGTAATACATGTTTATCTTCAGTGATAACATTATATTATTAACATACCTACATGAGATACTTAGCTGTGAATTTCTTTAAGGGTCATATTTCATAAATGTTCATAATTTTCCTGCTAATGCTAGCTAGATGGCTAACATAAGATAACTTGACAGGATATTTCTGAAAAAAAATTTTTTAATGGTATCACAAAAACACACCTATTCAGAAATGTTTGAAGAGCATGTAATCCGAGTCCATATATGGTATATCTCAAAAACATGCACTGCATGTCTGCAAACAGCCAATTCTCAGAGGGTCTGCATAAAATAAACATTATTTTCTTACTTTAGAACTCTGACAGGATTTTTGGTTGAAACATGCAATATCATGTCTGAATATGGTACATTAGAACATATATTACCCAGTTATTTATTAAATGGGAAACAACAAGAAATAAATTGTGCCTGTATAATTATGGAAAAACATGGGACTCTTTAAATCCTTTATTATTTTTTATTACGTTCCAAATGTTTATTCCCTTTCATTCAGGCTATTTTCATGGACTTGTGGGTCGGTCTAAATGCCTAATTTTGGTCACATAGTACAACAGATTCTTCACAGTGCGAATTACTCTCACTAACTAACAGCATACTGAGACCTGGAATGGCCTTACAGTCTGTCTTAAATGGCCTGTGAAATAATAGTGGGGTTCAGTGTGTCAGCTGTAACTTACAAATGAGCTAGATAACTTATAAATGAATCAGGGCACAGGCTTATAAATGTGAGCCATTCGAATAAATTAGCAAACAGCACTCTCAGCAAACTGCTGCTCCCAGATTGTGGACACAACACACATTCTTCAGGAACAGCACAGCAGCTTTGGCTAACATTCCCATCGGGGTGATCAGCTGAGTCTACACTTTGTGAATAAAGCTTGTGTGGTGTACTCACCCAAGTGAAAAATATGAGTAGGGAATTTTTAAAACACACAAGCCTTGGGGGCCATCTAAATCAGACACTATACCGTAGATGAAGATTTGGATTCAAAGCTCTAATGTTTGATGAGTATGCACTCACTTTAATTGGCTATTCTTTTTGTAAATGCTAATTAACAGGCTGATCCGGAAGTCATGCATTATTAATAACATCAGGCCTGACAATTGATTCGAGCTAATGTATCTCAGTGGGCTTAGATAAACAGGACAGCATGGTAAAATACACCCTGGATGGATGCAGACGGGCCATTTTTCTCCAACCTTTGTTGCTTTTTTTCTTCTGCACGCTGTCTGCTGTTATCAGTTCAGAGAAGCTTTTTGTTGGTTTCGCAACCTAGGACCTGAATGGCATGCTGAACTCTACCACATCACAGGAAATGAGTAATCGCATTTATAACACTACAGTGCTATTTTGTTCTCAGACTTGGTATTCAGTAATGTTTGCATTCCCCCATTAGTTCTCACCCTTCACACGCCATCATGCATTAGCAGGACATGCAATAGAGTACTAACAAATCAACCAGTAATGATAATGTTATCTTTCAAATTCACCAGATAACATCAGCAGCCAAGCTCAAAAGAAATCACAAATTACATCTGTCATTAAAAAAAAACAAAAAACAAAAAAAAAAAGTCTGTGATAATGGGTTGGTGTTGGGGGAGTGTTTTTGTTATCATGATTTCTGTGTATTGCTGGTTAATATGTCACTTTCTACCAACAGATTTAGGTTTTCTGTTTAAATATGTCACATACTGTACTAAATTAGAGACTACTTCTCCTAACTCTTAGAGTCTGTAAGTCACTATCTCCCTCTAGTTGCACTGTTTGCCAATCATGTAACTTACTCAAACTTCTAAATGAACTGTTTCTGTTAAGCATTTTGATTTAGCAGCATTTGGTTTATAGTGTAATAACTGCCACTATCTGTATCTGCATCTGTGTATTCTTATACATGGCATAAAACAGTTGGTGTTTTGTTGCTGCTGCTGTTATTGTTGTTGTTGTTGTTGTTGTTGTTGTTGTTGGTGGTGGTGGTGGTGTTATTTTAATTAAAAGTGAACCCTAACCCTATGCCACTGGAAACATGGGGAAAAGCCCAAGAGGTAGAAATTTAGAGACCAAATTTAGTTGGTTCTTTTTCCCAAAATATAAACAGAATAATAGCCTAATTTAAAACACTTTCAACCCTGACCAGGCAGTAACTAAGGATGAATGATTGAACACTAAATGCATCGTGTAGTGACTCGCATTCACACATTAATGTTAATGAATGTGGTGTTTCTTTGTTTCATAAGATTCATATTTGACTACTCATTTGCACCCACAAACTTCATATCTGACCTCCCAGTCAAATGACATTTTTTCTTGCATCCTGTGGAATCCCAGTCCAGAAAAATAACTGACATGACCAGTTTGCACCGATTAAAACCACAGAGAAGCTCTGGTAATTATTACATTACCCCACATCCCCACAGAACACTGATGACTCTTCCATAGGAGCAGAGCACCACCGTTTATATGAACCGATCAAAATCTGTTCATAAAGTCCTCATTTACAACTACATACATTTTCAATTTTGTTGAAACACTAATTATGTTTTTTGAGTAGCCAATGATTTAAAAAAATGTTGCTATTTGATTTGTTTTCCTTTCTAGATATTGAGCAATCAGGGGTTGCATGCTCACTGCTTTTATCTCCATACAGTAATTTACGCACCAAATGGTCAAAAATGGGAATTGCACCAAGCACTGATAGAGACCCATTGGGGTAGGAATCACGATGCCCAGTGGTCAAAGGAGAAGCAGAGGGCAGGACAATTAATGACAGGGCTGTCAGATTGGGATAGTTTTAAAATAAATAAATAAATAAATTCATGATAGCCAAGATCATCTTTTACAGCAATAATCAGGATTACATCTGATAAATTTCCACAAACAAAGGTACCCTGTAAATGCAGACAACATAATATTTACTAGATTATAATAGTATTATTCACAAAATACAGTAGTATAAGTGTGATAGCCTCAAAACTTAATTTTGTTTGAGGCTATGTTGTTATTAACGTCATCCTGGCCCACCAAAATTTATGATCATGAGCCCCTGCTGAATGTCTTTGTATTTGGTTACATCCTTATTAGATGGACACAATTTGCAGAAGTATCATCTCATATTATTTTCCACATACTCCCTTTTGTACCAACACATCTTCATTGAGCTATGTCTTGGTACGGATGGTGTTACATAAACAAACATGAGAAAGGAGGGACCCATTTGGGCTTCTCCCAAAGCGCTCATACAGCAATAACAGGACTGAAGCCAGTTCTTCAGAGGCATATTCTGGAAATTATTCTGACAGAGAATTCTAATACACAAACAGACCTGAACCTGGATCCTTCAAACCTCCTGCATGGAATCAAATGTGTTCCTAGTTTAAAATGGTTTAAAATGGTTTAAAATGGTTTCCTGGTTTACAAGAAAAAAAAGTTGCTGTTCCAGATTATTATAGGTTATTCTATATTTGGAGCTAATTTTTAAAGTCCCCATAAAATCAAATTGAAGTTTTGTGGCTTTTAGTATGAATAGGTTAGCCTTAATGTTTACTATATATAAGCTATCTATAAGCTTATAAGCTTATCTATAAGCTAGTGTGCTCCAAAACATTTCCAAAATTTAGAAGATATATGCATTCAAAATTTACAATCTCTCTCTACCACCAATACGGATCAACAATTTTGATGACATCATTCTGTACTTCAGCTTCTCATCAGATTTTCTGCCCAATCAAGTGCTCTCTAGAATCTGAAGTGTCCCACCCACAATATTATAAAAATCCCTGGTACTGTCAGGTATGGCTTAGAGGTAAGCTAAACGCTATTGACTATTTAAAAAGGGAGAGGAGCCACTCGATATGTCCCGCCCTGACTTCCTGTTTCAGTGGAAATTGTCAACACATCAAATAACACACAGGGATTTCACAGGGACTTTAAATATAGCTTTGTTTAGTGATGCTATGGATGGTCTTCAATACGCTATCCTGAAGTATTTCTTCTGTTAAAAAAAAAAACTGACATTTTTGCTTCATCTAACCACAAAAAGCATTTCATTGAATTTCACACAATAATCCTCTCACTGCATTCAGCCTCACACACAAGGAATTAAACCAGCCTCTAGCGTGTGGTCTGTACAACCTGCAGTCTGAACTGCAGCAGTCTGTGTGTGGAAGTAAGACAGGCATTGTTCATTTTCACAAAATCCCTCTTCTCTAAACCTCTTAGTGGTTCAAAGACACTTGTTAGTTTCACTCCCTTATTTTCAAGGTCTGATGTAAACGTATGCCTCTAAACTGTTTGTCCATTAAACATGCCAAGGTTTGCTGCATTATAACTGGACAATTTAGAAGGTGACAAAAAAGGCAGCAGTGCTTCTGGAGCACAGTGTAACATGTACAAGTAGCATTCTGCCAGGGCTCTTTTTCTTAATGATACTTAAGAGTCTTCCACTGCACGGACTCAATCTTTTACCAGTCAGTCCTGAGTCTCTTTGCAAATCATCTCTCTCTGGAACATATGTTGATCCAAGTCAGCTGAATTGCTATGTTTGAAAACTACCATACACATCTTACTATGTTTGGGGGATAGAGAGTGCTATCTAAATTTGATTTATAACTGTACATTTTTGAACATATACATACCTTCATATCTAATAGCAGTCTTGATGATTTCCAGTATACCCCCAAAGCAAAGGGAGAACATGCAAGCTCTTCACACGCAAGGTGGTGGTGGGAATTGAACCCTCAACCTTGGAGGTATAAGGCAAATGTGCTAACCACTAAGCCATCAAATTTATTTGTAGCAGAAATATTGTGAAAATGGTGATATTGGCTTGTTCCACTGTATCCAGAACAGTATTATAACAGGAACACAGGTACAATACATAAACCTTCTCTAAAAGTCTACCCAATATTATGCAGAGAACACAGCATTATACACATATCAAACACTGTACTCACTAGATAGGCCTTTGTAGCTCACAAATTAATAATTGGTTGAATATTCAACTGATAGGAAGAGTTTTTTTTTTAATCCAATCCAGACATGATGTTCTCTTCACCACCTTTGAAAATGCATTCAAAGCATTTTCAGAGACTTTTTCTGAAATTCACTGCAAAAACCAGCTTATGAACAAATGAGCATTTTGTGGTTCCAGTTCAGAGTGGTACATTTTTCATTTGGTGACTCAAAATTTTGTAAATGTGTTAAATTAATAGCAAATGACATTCTAATATAAAATGTATGTGAATTCAGTGCACAGTTTCTTTTTAGCACAAAACAACACTTTGTTTTTGTTTGTTTCTTTCTTTCTTTGGACAAATTGTTACGACATTTTTCTTTTTTTTTTGGTAATGAAATTAATCCACTTCATAACTCACTCACAAAAAATGGCCATGCCAGTCAGGGTCACAGTGCATTTGGAGCCAATTTCATGAGCCCAGGAGGCCATAACCATGGGTTGGGAATGTGTATGTGCATGGAGCTGTGCTATGGAAGGCAATTTACTTCAGCTTCCATGTTTTGGCAGATGGGAGGAAACCAGAGAACCTGAAGGAACTCCATGCAGGCATGGGGAGAACACACAAAACTCCACACGGACAGTAACCTGAGCTCAGGATCAAACTGGGGACCCTGGAGCTGGATCTGGGTATGTGTGTTTGTTTGTGTGTATAAACTCACTATAAGGTAGGATAATGTACAATAGAACATACAGAATCTAAGCTAAGTAGGAAGCTGAGCTAATGAGAATGACAGACACAGCACAGTGTTATTACAAAAGTCGGCTGATTTTAGCTCCTAAATGTGCATGGTGTTTAAAAATATAGATAAGGTAAAAATCTCCAGCACTTATTTGCCCTGAGGATGGCTTTAGCAATTTTTAGCAGAAGATGACATGACTCAGTAAGAGGTTAATTCTCAAGCCTCATGTGATTTCAATGACAGGCAACACGGTTTCTTCAAGCAGGTTATATATCACTTTTTTTTTTTTTACTTTATAAAAGTCTCCTAGCTAATTTTTAGGAATACCTACAAATTACAGTACATTTGGTAGCTCAGTTCTAGCTGATTGTTAGCAGCTAACTTTTGCAGTTAAATATCCTTGTTCACTTATGTCTTCAGGTGTGTCACATTGGCTATGGTATAGTTAGATAAATACAGCATACCTAATTCTGTTACATTACAGCATTTGTGATATTTCCAAACAAGTTGGTGTGCTACAAAGTTGGGTAGCAGTCTAATCTTTCCAGTAGTTCCCTGCTGCCTACTAATTGCATTATATAGATTATGCTTTCACACCATATGTAGTGCACTGTATGTCAAGAATTAGCCCTTTGGGATTTATAGCTTGTGTAGTTTCAGTTAGTCTCTTAATGGTGGGAGCTGCTGCATTAGCTTTACAGATGTAGTTTGTCATTCTGAACAGGAATATTTTGCGTTATGATTCTCACTAAATTAAACACTACAGGATCCAAAACAACAACAACAACAACAGCAACAACAACAACAACCACACCACCATGCAAGAACATGCAAAACCATATGATAAGAGCTTGGAAGCTGAAATTTTTTATTTTATTTTTTTAAATGAATTTTTATGTATTTTAATTATATACTGACATAAAATATTTTTTTCTGTGGTGTATTTAATAAATATACATTTTTAAAAATGTTTTCTTTGTTTTGCTAGAGGTAAAAATGTTAGAGTTTATTTAAAAAAATGGCTTTAGCTGTCTTCTTTAATTATTTACTGCAGTTGCCTGATCTATTTTTAAAATTATGTACTGTAGTCCTGATTCCATTCCATTTTCAGGTGCATAAATACAGAAGCATGCTTCAACACATCTTTTCTTCTTGACTTTGGGTACACTGAGCAAGCATGCAGTACTAGAGCTTAGCGAATGATTTGGAACACATGGAGACAGACTATGTATTATTTATTATGGTGTTAATCTATAATCCATCTAATAATAGCGGTTCTTTAAAATCTATCTTCACTTAAAAGAGTCTGTAATGTAGCCAGGATCTGTGTAATATGTTCTGTCTTGTGTGTGCCTGTTAGAAACCGGGGGGCTGATTAGCTCGATTAGCCTCTTTGGCAACCCAGTAAACAGTGAGTTACAAATTATATATATATATATATATATATATATATATATATATATATATATATATATATATATATATATATATATATATATATATATATATATATATATATATATATATATATATATATATATATGATTTTAAGCTTCGATCAGAATCAAGAATTACACCAAAGTTTCTTACTAGAGGTTTAACCCTGTTAGGACACGTGGTGTGGGAGAGAAGAAGGATGCACTTGCAGGGGAAAGTGGTCAGTTTATTAGGAACAGTTCAAAATTAAGTGAACACAAAAAACTTCATCCAACATAAATCCACAAACAGAAAGGTCACAGTAATCCAAAATAATATTATACTTGGCCGCAGAGGCAGTAATCCAAAAAAGGGTACAGTAATCCAAATAAGAAACACAGTAATCCACGACGGGTAGTAAATACAGAAAACACAGGGAAATATACGCTAGGCTAGGAGGTGGTCTGGAAACCACAAATTACGAGCTACGGAAATAAACGCGCATCGCTAGGAGGTGGTCTGGAAACCACGAATTACGAGCTACGGAAATAAACGCGCAAGGCTAGAAAGGTGGTCTGGAAACCACGAATTACGAGCTATGGAAATAAATGCGCAAGACTAGAAAGGTGGTCTGGAAACCACGGAAAAAGAGCTAAGGGAAAAACGCGCCAGGTTAAACACATCTAAGCTAAACTAAACTAAAGTAATACTCCACCCCGAAGCGGAAACGGAGTGGCGTATTTAAACACGTCAATCACATGTCCAAATCAAAAACACTTGACATCAATAAACATGAACCAATGTGAAATGAGGAGGCGGAGACATAACACGAACGAAAACATAAGCACATGGGGAAACACAGGAGGTGGAGACATGACGTGAACGAACACATGAGGACACATGGCAAAGGTAAACAAAACGTGAGTTCATGAATGAAACGTCCATCGGAGAGTTTTTGAATAGCGCTGGAATGCGCGCAATGGAATGCAGAAGTATGCCACTCGCTACTCCTTGCAGCATAGCGAGAGCTGGAGAGGAGGAAACCTAACAGAGCCCCCCCCCCAAGGCGCGGCTCCCGAAGCGCCGCAAGTTCCATCCACTTTGGTGGACCTGGGCCCCTGGGCAGGATCCTAACCTCTGCCTTCCAGGACCTGAGGCTGGTTATGTCCAGTGTCCCGTAACCAGAGCAGAGCGTGTCGGGTTTTCCTTTGAAACTTGGACGAGAACTTGGACGAGAACTTGGACGAGAACTTGGACGAGAATTTGGTCTGGTGCTTGAACCAATGCCTGGTCTGGATCTCGGAGCTGCGCGTGACCTGGTGCTGGGCCTGGATCTCGGAGCTGCATGTGACCTGGTGCTGGGCCTGGATCTCGGAGCTGCGCGTGACCTGGTGCTTGGCCTGGAGCTTGACCTGATGCTTGACCCGAGCTTGACCCAGAGCTTGACCTGGAACCAGGATCGGAGTCAGCTCTGGAACCAGGATTGGAGTCAGCTCTCGCACCTGGATCGGAGTCAGCTCTCGCACCTGGATCGGAGTCAGCTCTGGCACCTGGATCGGAGTCAGCTCTGGCACCTGGATCGGAGTCAGCTCTGGCACCTCGATCAGGAACAGCTTTGGCACCTGGATCAGAGACAGACTTGGAAACAGACTCGGAGACAGACTTGGAAACAGATTTTGAGAAAGGCTTGGAAACAGACTTCGAGAAAGACATGGAAACAGACTTCGAGAAAGACATGGAAACAGACCTCGAGAAAGACTTGGAAACAGACCTCGAGAAAGACTTGGAAACAGACCTCGAGACTGGACCGAGAACTAGGTTAGACCAAAAACCATAGACATAATCAGAGACAGGGTTGGAGACAGGGCTGGAGACAGGGCTGGAGACAGAGGAGGAGACAGAGGAGTGAGCTGGGTTGGAAACGGAGCTGGAACCGGAGCTAGGAGTTAAATCAGCCTCTGAACTGAGAAGGAGAGCAAAAACATATCCAGAAATGAAACCAATGTAGCTAGCAACTAAATCAGGAACTGGACTAGGAACTGGACTAGGAACTGGACTTGGACATGGAACTGAACTAGGGACTGGACTAGGAACTGGGTCAGAACCTGGACTTGGACATGGAACTGAACTAGAAACTGGACTAGGAACAGGGTCGGAACCTGGACTTGGACATGAAACTGAACGAGGAACTGGACGAGGAACTGGACTGGAACTGGGAATGGGAGCAGGACTGGGAACAGGATTGGGAGCAGGACTGGGAACTGGATCAGAAATTGGCCTTGGAATAGGGCAAAAATCTGGACATGGACTTGGACATGGACTAGCATTAGGGCAGGAACCTGGACATGGACTTGGACATGGACTAGGACTAGAGCAGGAACCGGAACATGGACTCAATTTTGCACTAAAACATGAGCTAGGACTTGGAACGGAGGTCATCCCTTGGACCTCGGACATGGACTGAGCTTGAGAAGAGGTCATCCCATGGACCTCAGACATGGACTGGGCTTGAGAAGAGGCCATCCCGTGGGCCTCTGACATGGACAGGGCAGGAGTGGAGGTTTCTTCTCGAACCTCTGATGAGAACATGGCTTGGGCGGAGGTCTCCTCGTGGACCTCCGGTATAAGTAGGCCAGGAGAGGAGGTTTCCTCTTGAATCTCTGGCTGCAGCTCGGGGCTGGAGGTCACCATGTTAACCTCCATGAGCAGCTCCGCTGTGGAGACCTCCTGCTGGGCCTCTGGCTGGAGCTCGGGACTGGAGGTTGCCACGTTAACCTCCAGGTGTAGCTCCACTGTGGAAACCTCCTGCTGGGTCTCCTGCTGGAGCTTGGGGCTGGAGGTCGCCATGTTAACCTCCATGAGCAGCTCCGCTGTGGAGGAGACTTCCTGCTGGGTCTCCGGCTGGAGCTCGGGGCTGGAGGTCGCCATGTTACCCTCCATTTGCAGCTCCCTTGAGGAGACCTCCTGCTGGGCCTCCTGCTGGAGCTCGGGGCTGGAGGTCGCCACGTTAACCTCCAGGTGTAGCTCCCTTGAGGAGACCTCCTGCTGGGCCTCCTGCTGGAGCTCGGGGCTGGAGGTCGCCACGTTAACCTCCAGTTGTAGCTCCATGGAGGAGACTTCCTGCTGGGTCTTTGGCTGGAGCTCTGAGGGTGCCCTCCTGTGGAGCCACTTATGCACCCGCCAGCTACCCTTGAAACAGCCTTGGGGGCAGAAGTAGCTGCATCTGACTCCCTGGTTCCTGCAGGTGGGACACTGCAGGATGGCTGGTCGGGTGCATCTCTCGGTGGCACATTCCTGGGTTAGGGGATGAGAGGTGTAGGCCGCCACGTTAGCCCACTTACTCTCATAGTACTCCAGGAATGTTTGACTAGGTCGGTCGCCCAGACGATCCTTCCCCAAAAAGGTCCTGATGTCGGGTTGGAAGTCTGGGCTTCTACACCTGGACCAGTAGATCCACAAAGCCCGAAACTGTCTGGAGCTTCGTGGATCTACTGACGAGGTGAAGCTCCGCCCATTGGTGAGCAGAGCCCACCAGATGAGAGAGGAGGAACCCCAACCACTCCTCTTCGTCAGGTTTGGGGTCCTCCAAACTCAGAAAATAAATCTGAGCCTGCAAAAAAAAACATTGAGGCCAAGTGGCAAAGCCATCAAACTCATCTGGAGGATAGATGAAAGTCCACTGAGGAAAAAACATAGAATTAATTGCAGGTATTTTAATTGTGGCGTGGCATGGCGTGGCGTGGCGTCGCTTTCCCCGCTGCATTAATTTTTTGGCGGAGTATTCTGTTAGGACACGTGGTGTGGGAGAGAAGCAGGATGCACTTGCAGGGGAAAGTGGTCAGATTATTAGGAACAGTTCAAACATAAACAAACATAAAAGACTCCATCGAGCATAAATCCACAAACAGAAAGGTCATAGTAATCCAAAATAATACTGTACTTAGCCGAAGAGGCAGTAATCCAAAAAAAGGGTACAGTAATCCAAATAAGAAACACAGTAATCCACGACAGGTAGTAAATCCAGAAAACACAGGGAAATATACGCTAGGCTAGGAGGTGGTCTGGAAACCACGAATTACGAGCTACGGAAATAAACGCGCATCGCTAGGAGGTGGTCTGGAAACCACGAATTACGAGCTACGGAAATAAACGCGCAACGCTAGGAGATGGTCTGGAAACCATGAATTACGAGCTACGGAAATAAACGCGCAAGGCTAGAAAGGCGGTCTGGAAACCACGGAAAAAGAGCTAAGGGAAAAATGCGCCAGGTTAAACACATCTAAGCTAAACTAAACTAAACTAATACTCCGCCCCGAAGCGGAAACGGAGCGGCGTATTTAAACACATGTCAATCACATGTCCAAATCAAAAACACCTGACATCAACAAACATGAACGAGGACGTTTCAGTCATTGAACACAGCCACGTTGTAGACATAAAGGATGCTGGGTGAACTTGTACCCAATTTTGGGATAATTCTTCTGTAAATAGGGATCTGGAGTAGCAACTAATTTTCACCTCTCCATTTAAAAGAAATGGTCCATTTTCTTTTTCTTTTTTTTTTTTTTTCTTTTGAAATGAGGAGGCGGAGACATGACACAAACGAAAACATAAGCACATGGGGAAACACAGGAGGCGGAGACATGATGTGAACCAACACATGAGAACACATGGCAGAGGTAAACAAAACGTGAGTTCATGAATGAAACGTCCATCGGAGAGTTTTTGAATAGCACTGGAATGCGTGCAATGGAATGCGGAAGTATGCCACTCGCTACTCCTTGCAGCGTAGCGAGAGCTGGAGAGGAGGAAACCTAACAAACCCATGTAGCTAAATTTCCTAATTTGGCCATCTTTTTTTTTTCTCAGTTTGTGAAGAGTGTCTTCATAATTTTGTATAAAAATAATGCTTGATACACTATGCACGCATATGTCTTGATATGTCTGTCAGGGTGTTTAGAGTAATAGTAATAGTGCAGTCTGGGGAACAGACATGTATAGCTGTGTGTTGGCTACATAGCTTGTTAATTATTTGACCCAGTGTCAGAATAAACCAGAAGAGGGCTGAGTATGAATCCCTGTGGAACACCAACAGAATGTCCTTTTTTGTTTTTTAAATATCACAAGAGATTTCTACTCATAGAGTAAGCAACAAAATACTTCAGGATGTACTGTTTATGTAAAATAATTAACTATGCGATAATGTATTACCACCCTAAAGTTGATTATTTTCCAATAACAGCACGTAAAAGGTTTCATTCCTATAATTCTTCAGTAATTTGCCAATGTTAACAAGTTTTTATTTATTAAAGAAGGGCATCTTGCACTTTTTACAGGCTTGGTTTTGCAGCTTGTCATGTTATCAAGAAACAGGAATGTGCAAATACCTAGAAACACTAGGGCATACTGACGCCCTGTTGAACTTTCTGGAAAACTTGTCGTTTGTGTAATGTGACTGAGCTATTTTTCAAAGCAACAACTTCCTTCCCAAATCAAGAAACTGTTACAGGATTTACTTTAGTTTTTTGATTTGTTACATTTCAGAAAAATCAGAAAAGAAAAGAAGAACTAGGATGCACTTACAGTGCTGCTGTGAGTCAAAATGATATCCTTTTATTGAAATTTATTCGCTTTGTTTTATCATACCCGTATGATTTTCTGAGAACATTTTCTTTTATTGGCATTGGAGAATGATCAATTAAAAACAACAAAAAAGACATTAATTAAATTAATTAAATGATTGTTTTTGAGATGAGCAGAGAGCCAGCAGAGGTATGCAGCTCTTTGCACAGCAGTACTAGTAGTATGTGCACAGTAGTAATATATATGGTAAATGCATATTTATTTTGTTTGTACAGAAATACAGTCCCCTCTGAAAGTATTGGAACAGCAAAGACAATTAAAATGTTTTTTGCTATATATTGATGAAGACATTTGGGTTTGAGATCAAAAGATGGATATGAGATGATAGCTCAGACTTTCAGCTTTCATTTCCTCATATTTACATCCAGATGTGTTAAGCATCTTAAAACATGTCACCTTTTGTATCAGACCACCCAATTTTTAAGTGAATGGATAGGAACGGATAGTCCTAAAGTAAATTAAAGTAAATAACACTTAATATTTGGTTGCATATCCGTTGCTTGCAATAACTGCATCAAGCTGGTGACCCACATACATCACCAAACTGTTGCATTTTTCTTTTGTGATGTTTGTCCTGGCTTGTACTGCTGCTTCTTTCAATTGTTGCTTGTTTTGGATGGTTTCTCTTTTCAGTCTCCTCTTCAGGAGGTGAAATTCTGCTCAACTGCCTTATGGTATGGTGATTAACTTGGTCAGTCTAAAACCTTCCATTTCCTCCCCCCCCCCCCCGATGAAGTCCTTTGTTGTGTTGCAATGTGTTTTGGGTCATTGTCTTGCTGCATGATGAAGTTCTTCCCAATTAGATTGGATGCATTTCTCTGTAAATTGGAAGACATTGTTTCTGTAGACTTCTGAATTCATTCTGCTGCTACCATCATGTGCTACATCATCAATAACGATTAGTGAGCACATTCCAGGAGCAGCCATGCAAGCACAAGCCATAACACCACCTCCACCATGCGTGACTGATGAGCTTCTATGTTTTGGATCATGAGCAGATGCTTTCTTTCTCCACACTTTTGCCACTCCATCACTTTGGTAGAGGTTAATCTTGGTTCCAGAATGTTTGTGGCTCATCTCTGTATTTCTGGCATTCCGATTCTTACTGCTGATGAGTGGTTTGCATCTTGTGGTATGGTCCCTATATTTCTGCACTTGGATTGTGATACCTTCTCCCCTGCCCTGTGAAGGTTGTTGGTGATGTCACTAACTGTTGTTTTTGGGTTTTTCTTCACAGCTCTCACAATGTTTCTGTCATCAGATATTGTTGTTTTCTTTGGCCGACTTGTTCCATGTCTGGTTGTTAGTACGCCAGTGGTTTCTTTCTTTTTCTCACAATCCTTGTGCAATGGCCCTGACAGATTTTCCCTGTTTTCTCAGCATCAAGGCTTGCTTTTTTCCCATAGACAACTCTCTGGTCATCATGTAGGTTTATCCTTTTTAATAACAAATGCAGTCTTCACAGGCAAAATCTAGGGCTCAAACCAAGAGTAGACATTCAGAGCTATTCATTCTTTAAACAATCAATCTAACAGGGCACACCTAGGCAACAAGAAACACCTATCAGTCACATATTTCAATATTTTTGATCACTTAAAAGAAATGGCTGGGTTCAAACAAAAGGTGCCATGTTCTAATTTGTTTACCACATCTAGATGTAAATATGAGGAAATGAAAGCTGATCTGTCATCTCATATTTTGATCTCAAACCCAAATGTCTTCAATGTATAGCGAAAACAATAGAATTGGCCTTGCTGTTCCAATACTTTCCGTATGGACTGTATAGTAGGAATATGGTTTCATTTTGAAGCTCAGTAAAGCAGTCAGGCGAAAACCAAATAGTTCCTCTTCCATTAGTATCATAATGACCATGCTGTTTTTTCATTTCTGTGAATGCCAATTTCTGCATGTCTGTGTGTTGCAGATGTATACTGCAATTCAGAAATTCACACCACTTTTTACCTTGCTTCCCCCAAAATGACAAAAAGAAAATGCATCTACCTTTTCTTGTGAACTTTTTGTGCATTTTTTTTTTCAGTTGTGGTTGGTATGGGAATTTTGCTGACACCTTTCATATCTGTATTCGTATTTGGTTACACCCCTAATGTCAACTATTATAGGTTTTTCTTTGTTACATCATTTTTAAATTAATTATTTATTAGGCTTATATTACATGGAGCCAAGTCCCTTTGAATGAGCTGTTACAATCGAAACAATAATGTTTTAGAACAAGCACATCAATATAAATCTTTGTCTTCCCTTGCAGCCATCATTATTGTCGGAGCCGTGCTCTTGTATAAATTTAATTAACACCTTTTTGAACAATCAGATATCTAGCACTGTGGTGTTAGAAGGAATTAAACCACTTTTCAAGTCTGTCTAGAGTAGAATAGATTGATGAACAGTACCAAAGGCAGCAAAAAAATCTGACAGTATACAGATACAGATGAGCACCGAGTCTGAGGACATTGACTATTCTCAGCGGCACTGTGTATAGCCGCTTGGTAAACTAAATGGACTCACCAAAAAAAAAAAAAAAAAGAAAGAAAAGAAACATGCCATTCTCATGTCAGTGTCACTGCTGTGTTGGGAATGGCAACTGAATAATACCACTTAATGGCACCTAAATAATATCACCTAATGGCACCTAAATAATACCACTTAATGGCAGCTAAATAATATCACCTAATGGCACCTAAATAATATCACCTAATGGCACCTAAATAATACCACTTAATGGCACCTAAATAATATCACATAATGGCAGCTAAATAATATCACCTAATGGCACCTAAATAATACCACTTAATGGCACCTAAGTAATATCGCATAATGGCACCTAAATAGTATCTGGTCAGGTGTCAGCTGAGTGATGGGGTAGAGGGTTGGTTATAATAAGTTAGAGCCACCTGATAAAATGGTCAGTGGGTGTAAGTTCATGGTAGGTATCCCTAATGAATTGTCAACTTGACGTGTAGTGTATAACTCACTCTAACACTGTAAAACACCCTAACAGTAGGGTACTAAATTAGGGAATGTCCTACGCTAGAATGACTTTCCCACAAAGATCATTATTATAAGTTTGTGAGTGATAAACGTTAGATGAGGGGTCTGTTTGTCCCTATCAGTTCTGCCATCGATCCATCCATCCATCCATCCACCTATCTATATCACTAACTTATCAGCCTTCAGGAGCATATCTTTACCCAGAAGGCATTGTAGTCTGATGTGTTTTTCAATATTAAACAGCGCTCATACTGTTACCGTTTTACAAATTGTACTAAATGCACTACTGAATGAAGTCATTAGGCTCCATGCTACGCCTCCTTCTATGCTAATGTATTACAGTAATATCAGAAGCATGGGAAGCACACACTTCTTTCTACCGTCTGAAGAAGGCTGGACCGGAAACGCTCGGGGCGCTGTAAAACACGCTGTGAAGGAAACAAGCAATATATGCTGAAAACTGTATTTAAAAGAGTGTTGACGGTAAGCCAGGGCGCTCAGCTGGGACGGCCCTGATTTTTTTTATTTATTGTTCTTCTTCTTAATTATTCTCCCAGCTCAGCACACGCCTCTCTGCGGGCTTCGTCTCGGGACCGTTTGTGACTTTGTGCTCAGCAGGAAAAGGGCGTCGGGTGCGTTTATTTATTTTCATTCTAAGAAATAACAGCAATAAATGAACACAAAGGAAGTACAGGCTGATCTGGGACACTATATACGCGGTGGCTTCTGAGGACCCAGAGAAGCTCCAGGATAACAGTGCATACATGGACGGATTGCGTTTCGGCTTTCCAGAGCAGGCATGAAGCGCTCTCTCATCCCAATTTTGAAGTCTTGGATGGTGGGAGGACTGTGCGACGAATGCAGGTGACAAATGAAAGCGGGACCTAACTGTTTTCCTCGGACAAAGATATGCAAACAGCAGGACATGTGCACGAAGCGCAGGTGGATCTGATGAAGAGACGCGTTTCGGTTATGCGAATATGGTTCCACGATCGGACATTTTTATTTTACGAAAACGAATAAAAGCGCACATTCTGTGATGCCTTTTATTAGATATTATTTATGCATGTATTGTTCTCTTTATAAAAAAGCATGCTCGGTGTTCCAGAATAGCCCCAAGTACTTCAAGCATTTTGGTAGGAGGGATTTTATGGACTGCAGACAAACATTTAAACATTCCTTCTTTCTGAAACCCAACATCCCTTCCAAACTTTAATTTATTAAATAGGCCTTTTATTTATTGCACCCTATTAACACCATGCCAGACGACTACGACGCAGCTCAAGCCCTCTACATGGGCATGGAGGTGGTGATCGCTGTGTCCTCGGTGATCGGAAACGTGATGGTGATTTGGGCGGTTAAAATAAACAGGTCCCTGAGAGACACAACTTTCTGGTTCATTGTGTCTCTAGCTGTGGCTGACATCGCGGTGGGAGCTCTCGTCATCCCGCTCGCCATCACCATCAGTATCGGACTCCAGACTCACTTCTACAGCTGTTTGCTGGTGGCGTGCACAGTGCTGGTGCTCACTCAGAGCTCCATCCTCGCCCTGCTCGCCATCGCCATTGACCGATACCTCAGAGTAAAGATCCCGACCAGGTAACTCACATCCTACTCATTCTGCTGTAGTGCAAAGTTATAGTGCAAAGTTAAAGTCGAATAAATTCAGTTTTCTAACGGGCACTGCTTAAGTGGTGTTCTCAGTTAACTCCCAGATGGCTTTTGTGGGTTTAGATGTTGAGTTGGGCTGTGGAAAACCAATATTTATCTGATTTTACTGAGTGACCCCTTTTCAAATTTCATACTGTTTATAAAGGCATCCAGCTTAAACGTGAGTCTAACCTAGAAGTGAACTCTAATGAGTGTCACATTGATAAATTTCTTAAAATATTACACAATATATTTTTAGTAGAAGTTAAGTGTCAATTGAAACCACACCCTTAAACTGAAAAAAGAAAAGGAAAAAAGAAGAAAAGAACCTTGTATCAGTTGCTATAAACATATAGGTAGTGGCTTAGGGCCCTAAGCCATCATCAGGGGGACGAGTAAGACTACAGGATTTAAAACATCAGTCTATCAGTCTGTCTGTCTGTCTCTCTCTCTCTCTCTCTCTCTCTCTCTCTCTCTCTCTATCTCTGAGATGGGGTTGACACTCTTTAAAACCCCACAAGTACAGAAACAGCCCTGAATGCATGAACCCATGCAAGAAAAAAAATGCAGCTGTATTATTGAAATAAAAAACATATGCATATTGTATTGATCAGGTTCAGTGCTTAACACCGTTGCTTTATTGCCACTAACTCTTTAAATGTACATTAGTCTTTCAGCAAAACAATTAGCCCACCAACATTTACTGTATGTTGTTAACAAGCAAAGACCTGGGGGGGAAAAACCCATCAATTAATTTACCATTTAAACACATAAGCAGTAGATATTCTCTTGTGGAAAAATTCTTTTCTTGTTTGCTCTTTTGTTTGCACAAATTGCATCTCACCTACCACATGATTTGTTTGCACAAATTTCTTTTCACCACTACCAAAATACCACTGCCTCAGTGTTAAACTGCAAGAGGTAACCTTTTGATCCAAAACATGCTGATTGCTGTGAGTTCTACAGCAGCCACTGAGTCTTCTCTGCTCCAAATATACTGTAATTCTCTGGGATATTTATAATAGCTGCGCAATTTACATTAGGGTGGAATGGCATTAAAACCTGAAAGGATTACAGTAATGTGCATGTAAATACACTGGGCATAAGCAAATATGGTTCTGGAACTGATGTGTAATTATGATATAATCATTAACAAATTATGATCTGTTGACTCGGGTATTAATCATTAATTTTTTAGTTTTATTTATAGTTCATTTATAGTGCCTCACTAACTTGATTGTTTTGTGCAATATCAGATTAATATGATCATAACCTAATATAGTTTACTGCTGGCAGCAATGATGAAAGTGGAAATTAAACAGGAAGGTAAAACTGAGAACCTTATTTTTAGTTCTGAAAGTAGGTGCTATTCATATTTAGCTCTGTTTCTTTGTGTATAGTAGTTAATAGAAAACACTGACAGCTCTGTTTGCTGATGTCTGGAAATATTATATAAGTAAGTAGTCAGATAACAAGC
Source organism: Cranoglanis bouderius (assembly GCA_023630585.1). Lineage (NCBI taxonomy): Eukaryota > Metazoa > Chordata > Actinopteri > Siluriformes > Cranoglanididae > Cranoglanis > Cranoglanis bouderius. Next base: position 6,798,610 of record CM042556.1, on the reverse strand, counting down.
TAAGAGTCATATGCAGCCTAATGAAGCAATAAGCAAAATTCACATCCGTCATCAATTAGAAAGCTGTGCATAAACCCTTTTATCTTACAAGGGTATCTTATTCTTATCTTGTAAGAATATCTTACACTGGCGACTTTTGATTACATATTGAAATTCTGTAGTGTGAGAAATAAAAGCATGAGAAATAAGTAATGTCCATTAAGCCATACAAATAAATTTCTATTCAAACAAACAGACAAACTGACAAATTTATCTTTGAACAGGAAATTATAGTCCTTATTCTTATATGTTCTTGCATAATACTATTAAGTAGGCGAATACAAGGTAATTACTTAATCAAAAAGGGTGAAAGTAATTTCCCAAATGCTCTGATGTTGAACGCAATGCTACTTCTAATTGTCTAATATTATATACAGTGATCAAGTTTTTAAAAAACAGTAAGGGGGATGGTGGGTTTGAATAATGGAGGAGGCTGCAGTTAATGTAATAGCATATAACTTCTGCAACATAAAGTAATTAAATCGTACACCATATTACCTCAGAATGTCTTACATTGAATGCATGTTGGTCATCATATCTGTTTTTAAAGAAAGTTCACAGATCTTGTTGTAGTGGTCAGTTGGCCTTTTCTGAAGGTTGAATTAGGTTTCACTTTATTATTAAACACTCCACTGCGTTATTGATGAAAAGTGTACATTCTGTGATTTACATTTTGGCTTGACATGAACTCCTAATACATTTCAGATATAGATGGAATTAAAATCTGAGTAATTAAAATTTAAATAGGGCAGCACAGTGGGGCAGTGGGTCACAACTACAGTAACCCCCAATTTGATCCTGCTCTGAAATTACTGTCTCATGTGGGGGTGCTCTGGGGTCTCCGGTTTGCTCGCTTCTCCCAAAAAAGATGCCAGGAAGTGGATTGGTGACTCTAAATTGCCCCTAAGTTGAATGAGTGTGTGAATATGTGTGCGCATACTGCCAAGTGATGGACTAGTGTACCATCAAGAGTGTACTCCTGCCTCATGCCCAGCGAGCCTGACCAAGATAATGCAATTATTGAAGATGACTGAATGAGTAACATTCATCCATCCATCCATCCATCCATCCATCTATTTTCTGTACCGATTATCCTACACAGGGTCATGGGGAGCCTGGACCTTATCCCAGGGATGAGTAAAAACATAACATGATATTTCATACCGTGAATCCAAACAGGATTGAAAATGGGCGTTTTATAAAGAGGGGGATTTTTTTTGTTATTCTTTAAAATGAAGAATTTTCCTGATTATATAGTAAGGCGAAGTAATGGCTTTTTGTATTCAGCTCATATGATTATAAGCTCAAAGTAATTTATTTATTTCTTAATTGATTGAGGCTAGTAGCTCAAGTGGAACATGTTAGAGTTAATAACACACAGGTGCCTTTGCAGACGTAATTGCACCAACCACTAGGAGTGGGAAAAGAACATAATCTAGAAATAACCCCAGGACCAGAGATTTCATCTCCACCCGGAGACAGCTCGATTTAGTGAAGTATAAGTGTCATTAAATTTCCTTGTTTTCCTAGAATTGGAGAACTGACTAGAGGAAGATACCTAGTGGCTGAGAAGGGAGCTGTTTAGCCCATAGGCAGGACCCTATTCTGCAGACTTAATTGTCAACTATGGTAGCAGCTGACCCTTAAAAGGGCAGTGTAGTTATTCAACAAAATGTCTCACTGTTTATGGGGCATTAAACTCAGACAGCCCCACCATATTTCTTATAAAATTTATAATTTAGAGACTAAAATATAAACAATTGCGTTGATCCGAAAATGGACAGTCACTGTATCATGCAGATGGTTTGATTTCTTGTAAATAACTGATCATACTGATTGATGGTAACAACACTAAATAATGTCATTGAATATTGTTGCAGTTACAAACGAGTGGTCACTCCAAGACGAGTGGGATTAGCGGTGGTCGCATGCTGGGCAGTAGCCTTCATAGTTGGCATGACTCCTATGCTCGGCTGGAACAAGTTACACAACCTCCAGCAACAAAATGGCTCACTCAGCAGTGACTTCATCATCACGTGCCAGTTTGAGAACGTCATCAGTATGGAATACATGGTTTACTTCAATTTTTTCGGCTGGGTTCTGCCACCGCTGCTCCTAATGCTTGGCATCTACGCAGAGATCTTCTACATGATTCACAAACAATTGAACAAAAAGGTGAGCACGAGCCACACCGACCCAAACAAGTACTACGACAAAGAATTGAAGCTGGCAAAGTCACTCGCTCTCGTCCTCTTGCTGTTTGCTGTCAGTTGGCTCCCGCTTCATATCCTGAATTGCATAACACTCTTCTGCCCCAAGTGTGAGAATCCCATATTTCTCCTCTACATCGCCATCTTACTCACTCATGGCAACTCAGCAGTGAACCCTATCATCTATGCTTTCCGCATTAAAAAGTTTCGCATTGCTTTCCAAAGGATCGGGAAGCAGTATTTCTGCTGTAAGGAGGCTCCTCCCATCGAAACACAGATGAGTGAACGAGTAGATAAGGATAATTACAGCCATGCTCCTCCACCTGCATTTCCAATGGAACACAATAACATTTAACTGGAGGACCAGGGACTTACTGGGCAGGCTGGCATTCTGTCACATATGAATGTAATATGAATGTAAATCATATGCTGACTGCCCCCATTCTGCAAATCAATATTAAACATTATTGTTACACTGGGATGGACACAGGGGAGGGAAATTTAGATCTTGAAGAAGATCTGGAGTATGACCTGTAAAGAAAATCAAAAATGTTTTATACTTGGATGTGTACTGGGTGATCAAAGGCCAGTCAAACCACAGTCAAAAAAGTATCACGCAAGTTTTAAAAAAAAAAAAAAAAACGCTATATATATATATATCTCCCCACACTGGATCATTTTGCACCATTGTGCTATCCAAAATGTGCAATACACTCTGAAATGGTGCATCATCTCTTACACAGATGATGTACAATTATATGAATAAATGTGAATGTTTACAGGAAAATGTAGTTTGATATACTGAACATTGAAGCACAGATATCATAAGAGAATGTTAGGAATGATAAAGAAAAGGAATTGTATATATTTCAATTTCAATTTATTTATATAACCGTTTTAGGAATAGTCACAAAGCAGCTTTACAGAAATCCTGATCGAGGCTGAAGCAAAAATGGCATTCATGAGGAAAACCCCCCAAAGAACGTTAAGCCCATTTCACACCAGACATGACATGACATGGCATGTGCATCAAGCCACGATGCTTTTTAATTCACACTGGGCACAGTTTGAGCAGCTGACCAGAAGTGAAGCCTCATGTAGGTGAAATTTCAAGCGTTCATTTCTGTGCTTTCTCTCCATTCATAATTAAATATATCTTGCAACTGTCTGTACTGATCATCAGATTATTATGAACATGCATTACCACTGTATAATTTATTAACCCAGTGAGATTTTCACTCCTATATAGAACAGTAAAACAGGTTTCACAAGGCAAAGGAAGTAAAGACTGAGGCAGACATCAATCTGCCAACCGGACATTGAACAAGTTCACTAACATTTAGTGATGCACCAATATTAAAATTACCAGACAATACCAATACCCAATAATGAAAATAAAAACAGTACTGGTAGCTTGGTGGTCCTGATTCGACAGTCACACACATTTATTTATTTGTTTTTTTTTTTTTACAACATTTCCTCACTTTTCACTGAGTAATATATGAAGCATGAAAAAAAAAAATGCTTTCTTGATGTATGCAGAGTGCAAATATTTTAACTGAAACAAACTCTTGCATAATGACTTAAAAACAGACTGATACAAAAGAAAACCATAAGCTTTACATTTTCTCTTTAGCATGGAATTAAAATGAAAATTATATTACTAAACCCAGAAGAAGAAAACTGCATTGCTTTCTAAAGTGAAGAAAATAACCAGAAAGCGATATAATGATTATCATCATTTTGATGTTTTTATTTATTTTTCCCCACAGAGTTTATTCATTTCCCCAAATCAAAAATGGCTTCACTTTATATGTTCAATAAATTGACTGTGACATAATGGTATTGTCCATTCTAGTGCACTATATGTCTAATAGAAGGCCACATGAAATTTATTTACAGAAAAATATTCAGCCATAGTTAAGATTATCACTGATCAGCCAGCATGTTTCAGCACTGGGCTATCATTCAGATGGTCAGATGGTGAACTTCAACTGCAAGGGTGTCTGCTGATGCAGCAGGACTATAAGTTGAAATGTGGCTTATATGCGGTTGTGATTATTGGTTGAAATACATACAATATACATGGCATGAATATCATATATTGTAATGTTAACAAGGTTACGCTCCATAGGACATGAAACTTACATGTATAAAAACAGCAGCAAATCTGTCCTGCACAGAAATCTATTTAGATCATGCACTCCCGCTCTATACTTTACTCATTTTATTTGAAATCTGTACAATATGATTATGCGGCCTGTGGTTGCAGAGCAAATTGTTTGTGCAATTGTGATACTAATTACACCAAAATGGGGAACCAGAATAAACCAAATATGCTGTTTATTCAATGACCCACTGTCTCATGTCATATTTATTAGAAAACAGTATTATAATTAGCTCATCTAATCTGGTACATCTGGTATTATGTGATATAGGAGCAGATTACAAGCAGTGCTTAAATGTCTGTGGTTCAGTGTCTTAGAACGTTACACGTTACAATATATTATAAGGGCTACAAAAAGAAATGTGTATTAAGTGAAACTATAAATCTGACTTTTTGCTCGTTATGATACAGTAAAAGATTTGTATTTACAGACAGCATCATTTGGAACATAATGCAACACATATGTTAATTTTGCTCATCCCGAGCAACACATTACAGGCTTAGAAAAATCACAAGTGACTATTAGTATATCAGTATTAACTATTAATAATTATCACACCTTACTGTGGGCCCCTGTATAGATTCACAGCATTGAGCAAAAGTCTTAGTTCTGTGACTGTAAGTGTTTATTTGTTTGTTGTTAAAAAAAAAAAAAAAAAAAACACTATATGGCATTATAATAAATGTACACAAACATTAATACAATAAAGGCAAAATTGCAACAATTTCTTGTAATTTCTAAAAATTGTTTCAGATGGCCCCCATGGTATTCCATATATTTGTGCAAATCGAGCACCAGTACATCTTATTCACCACAATAAGCCACTGTTGGTAGAATTTAACAAATATGTGGGTGTATAGGCTATAAATAACAAAGTGCCTTGTAAAGAGGTTTAAAAACACTTTGACAGATTTAAGTTTGTGCAATAGGCCCCCTAATAAAAATGTGAAGATGTAATGTTTACATTTTGATGAAACTGGGTATGTCAAAACAGAAAATGCAGTGAAACAGCAAGTAAAGAAAGAAAGAAAGAAAGAAAGAAAGAAAAACATCACCAGCTGATGAATGATAGCTAATAGTAATTAAGAAATCTAGACAAATGCATTCTAAGCATCTGGCATGCTCCAGCTGTGAACAGATATCCTAGAGCAATTATTTTGGATAATTTGGAATGCAAAGCAAAGGTTCATGCAGCGATTGTGATATTAGGCATTATTGGGCATGTTAGAAGCATGTGTAAGTGTAAGTGTTAGTGTAAGGCTGCATGTCTGTAGGTTTGTATGAAGCACATTGACAGCCCTGTCATGGTTTGGGGTCTATTTTAGATAATAATGTACAGGAATGGTTTAAAAAAAATCAATAGAGTGATAAATGTTGACAGAGGAAATCCAATTTTGACTCAATATAATGTACCTTTGGGAAAACAACAGAGTTGTAAAAGCTCTCACCATGATAATGACACACCGCAAACACAATTAGGACCTACTTACAGCAGTAAGTCAGATAAGACAATTAAAGCCAAAAAAAAAAAGGTATAACAACCCCTTAAGGAAGCTTGTAAATACTGAGCACTATGCTAACTACTGTGCATTTAATTATATCATATATCATAATATAAAGGAGAAAAAAACAACATTGCACTCTTTTTTTCCAGGTTGCACGAACAGTACAGTATATTCTGGGGGGACACAGGATTAAAAAAAAAAAACAAAATCTGGAACATGACGTTACAGTCAGTGCTGTGTGTGAGACAGAGGGAGGGAGGGTGAGAGAGAGAGAGAGAGAGAGAGAGAGAGAGATAATATCTGCAGGAGATGGTGGAAAAGGCACTTAACCACTTAATTCCCAGGTCGCAGAATCAGCAGGTTCAGACTATCATCCTTCACTCTAATAACTACCTTTCCTTTTCAGTCTCTCTGTAGTTACTCAATATTTCATAGTTGTTGCTTGAAATATATTAAAAAGGAATAATAAGGCAGGAATTTAAGGCTATAGGATGTAAAAGACAGCGGGGTTACTGGTCATTTCTTTGCAAAATTTACAGCCATTTAATTTAAGGGTCAAGGTTCCTCCAAACCAGTATACACACTGTATTATCTATTAGTATAAAGGGAAACCTGGAGCCATGCATTCACGTGATATTTTAAACCTTCTCTGTCATTTTCTGCATACATTGTACAAATCCTTTTTGTAAACATAAATTACAGTGTTTAATAGTGTTACTCAAATGACTGTACGTGATGAGACATTTGCAAAAAAGTAATAAAAGAGTCACTTCTGTACAACTCGTGTATGAACTGTTTTGAATTAATCACATGTATGACTGTAATTGTTTGAAAGCAATGGTCAAATTACCAATCATCTGTATATAATTTCTGTTGCTGCATAAATGGGAATTTTAATATTATTTATTATTTAAAATCTTTATTATTCTTATTTATATATTTCTATATAACAAAACATTTTTTTTATAAACATTGAAACAAACATTTCATCAAAATTGCCACATAATATCTTTGTGAAATTGAAGTAGAGGTCACATGATTAGTTTGTTAGACTATAACAACATAAAGATGAGGTAGCACACTTTGGGTAAGTGAGCTAGCTTTGTATTGAGAATGTACAGTAAAATACAATATAAAATGACCCTTAAAGAGCTGAAAAAAGTGCATGTTAACAACATAAATAATAAAAAGCTTTAGTTGTACAAGTGATATTTAACTGCGATCTACAAAAAAGCTTGCATTTATTAACCCCATTTTCAGAAAAGCTTATATCTAAAATATAAAAACCAATATATAAAAACAAATATCTGTGATTTGTCAAGTCTCTTGAAACTTTAATTGACTGACAAAAGTACAAAGAAAAGATATTCAATGTTTTCACTGGCCAACTTAATTGTATTTTGTAAATATAAACAAATTTAGAATTTGATGCCTTCAACAAACTCAAAAAAAAAAAAAAGTTGTGACAGAGGCAAAATAAGACTGAAAAGTTTATAGAATATTCAAGTAACACCATTTTGGAGGATCAGGTTAATTTCTAACATGGGAGGGTATAAGGATTGGGCATAAAAGCATCCACCAAAAGCTCAGTCTTTGCAAGCAAGGATGGGTTGTGGCTCACCACTTTGTGCCAAACTTCATGAGAGAATTGTCAGTCAGTTCAAAAAGAACATTGCTCAATGCAAGATTGAAAGTATTTAGGTCTTTCACCATCTACAGTGCATAAAGGTTCAGGGAATCCAGACAAATCTTATTACGTAAAGGGCAAGGCCGGAAACCACTGTTGAATGTGCGTGACCTTCGAGCCCTCAGGTGGCACTGCCTGAGAAATCGTCAGGCTACTGTGATAAATATAACCACATGGGCTCAGGAGTACTTCGGAAAACCGTTGTCACTTACCACAGTCCGCCGCTGCATCCAGAAATGCAACCCGAAACTCACATCAACTCTATGCAGAAACGCCACCGAGTTCTCTGGGCCCAAGCTCATTTCAGATCGACTGAAAGACAGTGGAAAAGTGTGCTGTTGTCAGAGTCCACGTTTCAGCTTGTTTTTGGGAAAAACGGACATCAAGTTCTCCGTACCAGAAAGGAAAAAGACCAACCAGATTGTTATAAGCGAAAGGTGCTAAAGCCAGCATCTTTGATTGTATGGGGGTGCATCAGTGCCCACGGCATGGGTGACTTGCATATGTGTGAAGGTACCATTGATATATTGATATACTGGGATTTTAGAGAGTTATATGCTGCCATTAAGGCAACGTCTTTTTCCCAGGAAGTCCATGGTTATCTCAGCAGGACAATGCCAGGCCTCATTCTACACATGCTACAACAGCATGGCTTCGTAGACACAGAGTGTGTGTGCTTGACTGGCCTGCCAGCAGTCCAGATCTGTCTCCTATGGCGCATCATGAAGAGGAGAATCAGACAATGGTGACCAAGGACTGTTGAGCAGCTGAAGTCTTGTATCAAGCAAGAATGGGCAAAAATTCCACTTGCAAAACTGTAACAATTAGTATCAACTGCAACTGTCCCAACTTTTTTTGAGTGTGTTGAAGGCATCAAATTCTAAATTTGTTTATATTTACAAAATACAATTAGTTGGTCAGTGAAAACATTGAATATCTTTTCTTTGTACTTTTGTCAGTTAATTAAAGTTTCAAGAGACTTGACAAATCACAAATTGATTTGTTTTTATTGCATTTCAGAAAAACACAACTTTTATGGAAATGGGGTTAGTACTTTGAGCTGATGTGCATGGATGTCTTTTTTTTTTTGTAGATGGCTTTACTCTTGCAAGTGTAATTCAATGAAATAAAACAATTCAATGGAAAACTCTTTTCACCATCTGTTTGACTCTGTGTGAATCAGGCAGCAGGACTGGGAGCATATGCCTCTGCTAATATACTTGCCTACTGTATATAGTGAACTGTAATAATGGAGGATATCACTTATAATGATAAAAGGAAATGAATTTTCTTAATGAAGCACAGACACAGCAGGGCACAAAGACATGAATGCATGGATGCTTAAAGGGATAGTTCACCCAAAAATGTAAATTCTGTCATCAGTTACTCACCTTCATGTCGTTCCAAACAGACTTTCGTTCATCTATGGAACACTATGCCTGCCATATCAAAACACATCTAACTGTTTATGTTGTTACCGCTAGCAATGCAAACATGCCGTAGAGTTGTTGCTACACCGCTAACTTGCACTAGTAACTGGCTGCATAACTACATAATTAATCAAATTAATTCGGCCTTTTATTTTTAGGCAAACCAGCCTAGAGTTGCAACTTCATCCATCTGCTGTATCTGGCCAGCTAGATCCAGTGGTGCAGATGCAGGGTTACTCCCTGTGACATCTTGCTGTCTCTTTGTACTCTGGTTAAACCACAAAGAGTCCATTGCTTTAACTTCTTCTGTGTGCCCGAGATGTAATGATGGTACCCAGTCGGGATCACACTCTAGCATTTCATCGGCTCGTTTGCCTAAAAATAAAAGGCCAAATTAATTTGATTAGTTATGCAGTTATGCAGCCAGTTACTAGTGCAAGTTAGTGGTGTCGCAACAACTCTACGGCATGTTTGCATTGCTAGCGGTAACAACAAAAACAGTTAGATGTGTTTTGATTATAACTTACCTTTGTGAAAAATGTCAGGGAATATTGTTGAAGGTGATGTTTTTCTGTCTTACTGCTTCTACCCATTAGATGTGACGCGGCATCGTTAACTCCGTGACCTGAGATCCAAGGTGCTGTTTCAAGGCGGAAAAGCTGAAAAATCACACTCCATTTGAGATTCGGTTTCGATGCCGGTCATGAGTGCGATTATGGCAGTTAATTATACAACAAACGTTCACCATTGTAAGGTATCTTTAGCTGCATAATACAAACTTTAGCGCCAATTTCCAATACAACACAGCATCCACCGCAGCTTCCATGTACTAAAGTCCCAACATGCATTGCATTGCTGACGTCATGTTCCCATTCTCTATAGAGGCACTGCAATAATGTATATTATTTGACAAATAATGCATTTTGTGAACATTAAAACATGGTAACCTATTTTATTACACCCAATAAACAAAATAATTAACGTTTAAAAACGTTTAAAAATCATGATATGACACCTTTAAAGAAAGCAGCATATTACGTAAGAGACACTTTTCAGACAAAAGCACAATGAAGGCTGCTGGGTTTTGCTGCAAAAATAAGAAGCAAGTGCGAAAGTCAAAGTCTCCAAAAGAACTGTGGCTGATTCTGCACGATGCTCAATAAAACTTACCAGCTCATTTCCTTATTAAACTGCACAAATTGTACCGGAGACTACTATTTCTATTTTTATTTTTTTGTCACACCAAATATTGACTTTGTTTCATTTACTACTGTTTACTGCTCTTTATTTTTTTATTTTATTTATTTTATTTTTTTGCTTTACAGCATTTCTCTGCATGTGCCTAAAACTTTTCCACAGTACTGTAGGTGTTGTTGAGCTTCACAAAATGGGAAGTGGCTATAAGAAAATAGCACAAACATTGAAAATGCCCATTTCCACCATCAGGGCAATAATTAAGAAGTTCCAGTCAACTGGAAATGTTATGAATCAACCTGGAAGAGGACGTGGGTCTATATTGTCTCAACGCACTGTGAAAATGATGGTTCAAGTGGCCAAAAAATCTCCAAGGATCACAGCTGGAGAACTGCAGAAGTTTGGGGTCAGAAAGTCTCCAAAACTCAATCCGAAGTCACCTACATCACCACAAGTTGTTTGGAAGGGTTTCAAGAAAAAAAGCCTCTACTCTCATCCAAAAACAAACTCAAGCATCTTCAGTTTGCCAGACACTACTGGAACTTCAAATGGGATCAGGTTCTATGGTCAGATGAAACCAACATAGAGCTTTTTGGCAATAAACACCAGAGGTGGTTTTGGCGCACACAGAGCGGTAGCCATATGGAAAAGTACCTCATGCCCACGGTTAAATACGGTGGTGGCTCTTTAATGTTTTAGGGCTGTTTTTCTGCCAGATGATCTGGACATTTTGTTAGGATACATGGCATCATGGACTCCATCAAATATCACAGATATTAAATGACAACCTGACTGCCTCTGCCAGAAAGCTTAAAATGGGCTCAGGTTGGATCTTCCAGCAGGTCCATGATCCAAAACATACATCAAAATCAACACAAAAATGGTTTACTGACCACAAAATTAAGGTCCTGCTATGGCCATCCCAGTCCCCTGACTTGAAACCCATAGAAAACCTGTGGGGTGAACTGAAGAGGAGAGTGGACCTCGGAATTTGAAGGATCTGGAGAGATTCTGTATGGAGGAATGGTCTCTGATCCCTTGCCATGTATTCTCCCACCTCATCAGGCATTATACAAGAAGACTCAGCGCTGTTATCTTGGCAAAGGGAGGTAGCACAAAGTATTGACTAAAAGGGTGCCAATAATTGTTGCACACCTATATTTAACAAAGATTTTTTTTTTCATAAACCTGTGTTGTGTTTGCAATTGTTTGATATCCATGAGAGCAGAGTATTTTTGTGTTTTTTTTTTTTTGTTTAACAAAAGATCAAAAGGTTAAATAACAATAGACAATTTTTCACAGCCTTCTTTGCTCATATTTACCAAGGGTGCCAATATTAGTGGAGGGCACTGTATATTGTATATTGGTAACAATATTAGCATATGAATCACTCCTGCAAGTTTACAGATATACTGTACTATTATTGTGAGTCTTGTTTCCAAATACACATTAAATAAATTCAAAAATACTAACAAAAATGTAATGATTGTTTATTAAAGCAATTCTTTTATTTCAGTAGCTTTTCCAATTTTGCTAGCTAAAATTGCCAGTTAAGTATTTTATGATGCAGGCACTAGCTATTGGCAGAGGCTATTTACCTCGGCTGTTAGATGTTGTATAGTTTAGGTGCATGATAAAATGATAGTCTAGCTCATTATCAGTGAGAGAATATAGTTTTGGGTGTGAAGTTGGTCATAATTTGTATGTATAATACAAGTTTTTTAAAGCTAGTTTTTAAACTAGCTGGCTACTAGTTAGCTGAGCTAACATGTATCCTCCTGGATTTCCCAGGTATCCTCGCAGCTTTATGCCTAGTTTAAACTTCTTTCATTTAGCCTTATTTATTGACATTACATTGACATAGTTTTATCAAGATAAAGTGGGAAATTTATGTAAAACTAAATGTGAACTAATGTGAAAAAGGGCAAAGGTCCTTTGCATACTGTATATATTACTGGTTTATTACAGCAGTCTTATAGCAGCTCTTCAGCGGCGTTCTTTTAAACAGTATAATCTATAGTGCTGTGAAAATGTATTTGCTATATTTGATTTATTCTGTTTTTGTGTATATCATACTAAATTGTTTCAGAAATTAATACAAAATCTAAGATAAAACAAAGGCAACCTGAGTAAACACAAAATACAGTGTTTAAATTATAATGTTATTTATTAAAGCTATTTCAGAGGTTCTGGGATTCCAAAGAACCACAGTGAGGGCCATTATCTCCAAATGGAAAAAAAACTGGCACAGTAGTGAACCTTCCCAAAAGTGGCCAACCTTCCAAAATTCCTCCAAGGGCACAGCAGCTACTCATCCAGCAAGTCACAAAAGTGCCAAGGACAACATCAAAGGACCTGCAGGCCTCTCTTACATCACTAAATGTCACTGTTCATGACTCCACTATCAGAAAGACACTGGACAAAAATGGCATCCATGGAAGAGTGGAAGATCCTCAAACCTTTTGGGAGAATGTTCTGTGGCTTGACGAGTCGAAAGAGGAACTGTTTGGAATACGGGTCCCATTACATCTGGCGTAAACTAAGCACAGAATTCCACAAAAAGTACATCATACCTACTGTCAAGCATGGTGGTGGCAGTGTGATGGTGTGGGGATGCTTGGGCAACTTGCTGGGCAACTTGCAATAATTGAGGGAAACATGAATTCTGCTCTCTACCAGAAAATCCTGAAGGAGAATATCTGGTCCTCAGTCTGTAAGTTGAAACTCAAGTGCAACTGGATTATGCAGCAAGACAATGATCCAAAGCATAGGAGTCAATCCTGGTCTTGTGAAAGACTGATCTTCAGTTATCAGAAGCGTTTGGTTGCAGTTATTGCTGCTAAAGGTGGCACAAGCAGATTTTAAGTTTAAGGGGGCAGTTAGTTTTTCACATGCGTGATAACCTATTTTGCTTCAATAAAAAATAAATAAATAACAACTGTATTGTGTTTATATTCAGGTTGCCTTTGTTTTATGCTGTATTTCGTTTGAAGATCTAAAGCTATTTAGTATGAGACAAAAACAGAAGAAACTAGTATGGGGGCAAATACTTTTTCACAGCACTGCACACCGTGTGTACAAAACATTTAAAAAGCTTGATGCCTGGAGACTCACTGATATGCCTTCATTAGTACACAAACCTTTAAGCACAAGCTTAAAAAAATTGTTTGGCTTGTTACTATCCTGACATCAGATAACATACTGTACGTTGAAATGACACAACACTTCACTTCCGTCGCAACTTGCAGTTCTTATGAAAACTGTATTAATATAATTGGCGAGGAATATAGCTGTGTTTGCCAGTCATGCTTCAGAAACGCCCAGGTCAAAGTCAACCCACTGACAGAAGGTGAACTTTTCCTGACCCCAAATGCATTCACTTAACAATATGTCCCTATTAAAGTTTCATTGTGGCAGAGATACAAATGGCTCCATACTCCCTATATAATTACACCACATAAGGTATAAGATAACGACGTTTATACCCTAATAAGTGCACTATATCTACCAAATAGAGTCATTTGGAAGGCAGCATTCGGCGCCGCGCTTATGTTTTGTCTCCCTCTTGTGGTTACTGCGAGGAACACCATACTGCAACATAAATATCAGATGATATTTGGTAATTCGTTTAGATAGAAGATAGGGAAGAAATATATATTTGTATATATTAAAAATATAGGCTAGTTGTTTTTTTACAATGTGAGTTTATTGTCAGTGGAAAGCATAAAGTGTATGATTATAAAACGTCTCATAGTGTTTTGTCTACCAGCTGTCACACACAGCACACGTAGCCTTTATTCAATAACAAACAGTTTTATTAAAATTTCATAAATTAATTTAATTTAAATAAGTCATTAAATTATCAAATGTAATGCACTGTTTAATGGCTCAGCTTCTATGTTACCATTGTGGACTTTTAGTGATGATGTGCCTTTAAGGCCTGCATCAGCCAACGGAAAATGTTTCATTTCTTCTTGGCGGCCCAAACAAATCAGATACGCAGCGAGACGATGTATTTACTGCTTCTTATGCATCGGGATTGTGGTTTGTTTGAAATAAGGCACTGTGATGATAACCTGGTGCTTTAGACATTAGACTGCGAATGCACGATTACTGTAGCTGGCTAGTTTAAACCCGATAGACAACGCTGGATTTTCACCACACTGCATTGCTAGCTAAGCTGGTTAGCATAATAGCACCTAGTTTTTTTTTCTTCAGTCATATCTCAAAAGTGCGGTACTAAAAATATTTATATTCAGGCGTCACACATTTGTTTGTTGTAAATTTGTAAATAAATGCATAGAGTGCCATCACACTTAGCCTTCGCTAGCTACAGCTAATGAGAAATGGTTTATGTTGACTAGCCGAACGGCAAACCCTGTATACATTGGAGTGTTCAGTCCATATCTTACTATGACAACCCTAGAGAAGTTTCTATCTGGTATAATAAGTGAAATAACTAAATGGCTGCTGCAAATGCTTGAGTAAATGCTCTCTACTCAGCAGCACAAACTTGCCTTTTTGAAACTCTTGAGGTTTCCCCAGCAGCAGAGGAGATGAATGGTAAAATCATTCCTCACACCCCCCTGGCTGTGGACTGCTGGCAGCTTAGGAAGTGCAGCCATGTCCGGCTTTTCTTCCTGTCACACATGCACTCAGATCACACCTCTGGCCTCACGTCCACCTGGAGCCACCGGCCCATATACTGCTCTCCTCTCACCGCCAAGCTCCTCAAACTCAAACTACAGGTGAGTCCTGAGTTTCTACACAGGGTATACTCTCAGACTTCCCTGCTGAAGAATCCAGTTCAGTCCACTTTCAAATACAGACCGAGTTTGTCAAACTGGTAGACCATCTTTGCCAGCTGGTATGTGCTTGTAGAAGAGAAACTGGACAGTTGAAGACTGGATAAAGACCAAGTGAGGTTTTTCTGATCTTCAGCTGGCTGACATCCACCTCAAGGTTCAACATGCTGTGTATTATTCTGAGATGATTTTCTGCTCACCACAGTTGTAAAGAGTGGTTATTTGAGTTACGTTACCATCCTATCAGCTTGAACCTTGAATCTGGCCATTCTCCTCTGACCTTTCCCATCAATAAAGCATAACCTTTGCAGAATTGCTGCTCACTGGATTGATTTTTGTTTGTTTGCTTGTTTTTCCGTCTCTACACAGTCCGTACAGGATTTCACAAACTTTTTTTGTGATTGTTGCGGCAAAAATGCTTGATTTTGCTGCGGCCTTTTTCCCAATTTGTGGTGCAACTTGCAGAGTTTTTTGTGCTTTTCTTGCAGAAAACTACTTGAATTGGCGAAATTGCAAGTGGTAAATGAGACCTTTTGTTTTTGTTGGTAAATGAGACCTTTTAGCTGTCCTCATCTTCAACGCACGTGAATCGAAGAGGGCTTTGGCTGAATGCGCGTTGTGATGACGTCAAACGATGCGTTTTGGCCCAAATCTGTAGAAAATCTCCGGTAATTTTGAAAAATTGCAAGCTCCTCCGAAAATTGCGGAGTTTGCTTGATTTTGCATTCATTTCTGCAATTGCAAAATCACAAGGGAGGGACTGACTAGATACTTGTGCATGATGTGCAGATGTTGGGCATGAAAAATCCAGGAGTTAAGCAATTTCTGAAATACTCAAACTCAAAACATTGCAGTGCTGCCACATGATTAATTAGTTGGGAAAAAAAAAAAAAAAATTGGTACTGGTGTTCCTAATAAAGTGGATGAAGAAAATGTAAGAAAATAACATGATTAAGGCGATTAGAAATCTCAAACATGCAGTGATTTAGTCAAATTGAAAGGAAGCTGCAAAATAACATGGTCAATCAGTCCAACTTGGTCTGTGTTTTAGCAGCTGGTACCCGGTGAGACACGGTTGGATTTTTCTGCAGAGTCATGAATCTACTGTGGGATTTTTGATATACGATATTATATTCTATATATTTCTATAGTTCTCCACTCAGTCCTGTAGGCCCACTTCTATGTACATTATCGAGTTTTTCCTGCTTTCACGAGTCTTTCCTGAGCTGACTGTAGTGTTGTTTCAGTTTAAAAATTTCATGGTATGATAACCTAGTCTAAAAATGTTATGGAATTACAAATTCATGGATATAACAAACAACAAAGGAAGAATCAACCCTCCACCCCCCTGCCCCCCACATACAAGGTTAAGAGCTTCAGTTTATGTTCACATCAAAGATTAGACTGAAGAAAAAGGTGTGATCTTTGTGACTTTGGTCATTGGCATGATTGTGGCATGGTCGTTGGTTCCAGATGGGGTGGTTTTGAGTATTTCAGAAACTGCTGATCTCCTAGGATTTTCACATACAACAGTCTTTAGGGTTTACTCAGAATGGTGTGAAAAACAAGACGGCTCTGTGGGTGGAAAAGCCTTGTTGATGAGAGAGGTCAGAGGAAAATGGCCAGATTGGTTCAAGCTGCCAGGAAGGATATAGTAACTCAAATAATCACTCTTTACAACTGTGGTGAGCAGAAAAGCATCTCAACATGCACAAAACATCGAACCTTGATGTGGATGGGCTACAACAGCAGGGGACCACATTGGGTTCCACTGCTGTCAGCCAAGAACAGGAACCATGTGTACAGGCTCACAAAAACTAGCCAGTTGAAGATTAGAAAAATAATCACCTGGTCTCTTTCCAGTCTTCAACTGTCCAGTTTCAGTGAGTCTGTGTCCATGATAGCCTCAGATTTCTGTTCTCTGACAGAAGTGGATGTGGTCTTCAGCTGTTGTAGCTCATCCACCTCAAGTTTTGATGTGTTGTGTGTTCTGAGATGCTTCTCTGCTCAGCACAGTTGTAAAGAGTGATTATTTGAGTTACTATAGACTTCTTGTCAGCTCAAACCAGTCTGGTCATTCTTCTCTGATCTCTTTCATCAACAAGATGTTTCAGCCTGCAGAACCTCCCCTTACAGGATGTAAACTCTAGAGACTGTTGTATGTGTTCTGATTTTCATTGCGCTGCTGCCACATAATTGGTTGATTAGATAACAGCATGAATGTACAGGTGTTCCTAATAAAGTGTATGGTGAGTGTATAAACATACAATGATGTGTCTTCTGATTTAAGTTTTCCACAGTGTTGTTGCATTTGTTATTCTCTGTTATGCAGGTGAACGAAAAATGGATCCGGCCTCTGGAGGTTGGTGAGCCGCACATGTTGCCCCTGGATGACATTGGGAAGGAAAAATTGACCGTTACCCTTATTGATGCCAACCACTGTCCTGGGGCTGTTATGTTTTTTTTCGAGGGCTACTTTGGCACTATTCTTTACACCGGTACACTTTAGTTTATGTTTAACTGAACACGTTATATGTGAGTAAAGCAGTCTGTAAAACAGTATGCAGAAAGCTTATTTGCACTCAGTTATTAACCATTTTTCCACTTGTCCAAACAGGTGACTTTCGGTACACTCCGTCAATGCTGCGTGAGCCGTGTCTCAGAAATAATACAACTATTGATGTGCTTTATTTGGACAACACTAACTGTGACCCCACACGTTCAATTCCTACTCGCCAGCGAGCCTGTCAACAGATGAAGGAGATCATACGAGGCCATCCAAACTACACTGTGGTCATCGGTGAGATTCACCGTTTATAATCTTAAAATGTGTCACATGCTGTGTTCTGTTGTACCTTTTAAAGCTTCATTAATTAGGAGCTCAGAAGAGAAAGAATAAGATGATAGGAAAATGCAAAAAAAAGCAATATATTATATTCCCACCATCCACTTTAATAGGAACACCTTTACACCTGCTCATTTATATAGTTATCCAATCATGTGGCAGCAGCACAATGCATAAAATCATGCAGATACAGGTCAAGAGCTTAAGTTAATGTTCACATCAAACATCAGAATGAGGAAAAAGTCTGATCTCTGTGACTTTAACTGTGGCATGGTTGTTGGTAACAGATATGCAGAGTATTTCAGATACTACTGACCACCTGGGATTGTCACACATAGTCTCAGGGTTTACACAGTCTACATCAGAGTTTACACAGAATAGTGCGAAAAACAAAAAACTTTGAGTGAGCGACAGTTCTGTGGGTGGAAACACTTTGTTGGGAAATGGTATCTCATTACGTGCATGCAAAAGAAAAACCTGTACTTTTTAAAACATTATATATATATAGATGAAAATGCCTAAATTTGATCAGGTGAAGGGTATTTCCAGGCCACCACATACATCTTGTTGTTGGAAAGTCTGTGATGAATAATACATGAATTTCAGGCTCCTGCTGGGAGTTAATTTCTCAGGTGGATACAGGCTGAGGTTAAGCAGTATAGCAATTTTTAATGTATAAAATATGAATATAGTATTTTTCTGCACACAGGCATGTATGCTCTGGGGAAAGAGTCTCTGCTTGTACAGTTGGCGCTGGAGTTTAAGACCTGGGTGGAGGTAGATGTGGAGCGTCTGGAGACCCTGCGGGTGCTGGAGCTGCCTGATGTGTTCAGCACAGAGCCAGGCTCAGGGCGTGTTCGTGCCGTTGCTCAGTCCGAGGTCACTGCGTCCAACCTGTTGGCCTGGAATAAGGAGCGGCCTACCATCGCCATACTGCCCACCAGCCGGCCAGTGGTCTCGTGCCACCCTAACGTCTATGTCGTGCCCTACTCAGACCACTCCTCCTACCAGGAGCTGGAGGACTTTGTTTCAGCTTTGCGTCCTTTCTCTCTGGTGCCGATTGTGGGCAGCTGCATGCCGAACTTTTCCACTCTTCTGTGCCAACGCAGGAAGCGACACGAGGTGGTGATACCTGAGTCAGTACAGCGCTACATGATTGCAAAGGCTAATGTTCAGCCTTTTACTTTCACAAGAAACTTTCTTCATCGTTCTTTGCACAGAGTGCCTCGAGGGGTTGTGTTCGAATCACCAGGAAAGAATCCCAGACTCCCTAGCCATAATGATGATGAAGATTCAGATGCTATGGAGGCAGAAGATGATGTAGCAGAAGTCGATTCTGAACTGGATGGAGACTCTGATTGCATTCTGTTAGACATGAGCACAGACCTAACACATGATGTTAACACTCAACAACCTAAGAGTCTAAACCTGATTCGGGTTACCTCAGAGGATGCAATCACGATTGACAGTCTACCTGTAGACGAGACTGATTCCCTCATTGCCCTTAAAGGATCACGGTCACCTAATGTTAATCGCACAAGCAAAGTCACACCTTCACCCTGTGATAGAGATACTGCTGTGACCCATAATAAAAATTCCAGGAAGAGGAGCCCCCAAATGGGAAACATTAACTCCAGAGTGATATGCTCATCAATGGACAGCATTAGTCTCCATGACAGCAGCTGTGTAATGGCTTTGGCAGCTTTAACACCACCTGAAACACATCCTGATTCATCTGATGCATTTGATCCAGTCGAGAGAGAGGAGACAGAGCAGTGGCTACTCAACAACTTCACTATTCCAGAAGAAGAACTCGCATGTCAATATGGAGTCATTCAAGGTCTACACGAGGTGTATCCACTCACGCCAAACAATATGCCAAAAGCCGAGGGTGATCCGTTTGAGGCTGCAATACAGAGATTCAAATCCAAATAGGTATCGAAAACATTTAGAACAATGACAAAACCAAGACATATACTGTCCATCATCATTACAAGTAACAGAAATTGTCAAATAGTGTATAAGACATTAATAGTGAAAAGTGCAGTTGAATGTGATGTAAATGTATTCTAGTAATTATACTCACTGTTTGCCTTCTTTGAATCAGATCTGGAGAACGCTAGAGTGGCAGAACTTCTTTCCTGTGGCTCAGTCTAAGCCTTTGTGTTGATTTTGCCACAATAACAACCACTACCCTCTCCAAAGCTCTCTAATACAGCTTGCTTAATGTACAACAATTTTTACATAAAGTGTTAAAACTCTTCTCTGGTGTGTTCGGTATTTTTCCACTTATTATGATGTAGCATAATGTAGCACTTTTTAGACTATGTTCTTTCCTACTGAAACATCATGTTTTGAGTTGGGTTCTTAATGTACATCAAACCAAATCCGTTTTGTGTCTTGTTATTGTGCCTAAATGGGTGTTAACTGATTGTCTTTTCAACAGTATGGAAACCATTTTGGTATTTAAATATTAAATGTTATGCTTTTGCTATTTTACAAGTTAATTACTATATATAATGTTGAAATTGTACACACAGAGTGTTTTTTGTTTTTGCAAAAACTTCAGATGGAATTGTAATAAAAGATCAGAAGGTCGTACGTTTTGGTTGTCATTTGATCATTACCGTTGGTCACATGGTCAACATCAGAGGAATATTTTGTTGATTGTGTGTATTGTGTTGTATGTTATATTAACTCAGTCATTTACAACAAATGAATATAAGGTGCATAACTGTAACTTGACACAGTAGTGTGTTTTAAGACCTGAATTTCTATGAGGTGAATTCAAATTTCTTTAAGAGCATGAAGTTTTTAAATTCTAGTTCAGATTCTAGTGAATCTAATTTTACCCTATCATAGACATGGAAAGGGATGTTATTTCATTCATTCATTCTTCTTCAGTAACCAGTCAGGGTCGTGGCCTATCCGAAGTCTGTCCTGATAACACTGGGCGCAAGGTGGATGGGACACCAGTCCATCACACAGACATTCACACCTAGTGGTAGTTTTGCATAGCCAATCCACCTAACTACATGTTTGTGGACAGTAGGAGGAAACCCACACAAACATGGGGAGAACTCCACACAGACAGTAACCCACACTCGGGATCAAACTGGGAACACTGGAGCTGTGAGGCTGCAATGCTACCCACTGTGCTGCCCTAGTGATGTTATTTATTTATGTAAATTGAGTTATGCATATGTGTATCTGGAAAAGAGCAACAACCTTTACTTTAAATCTGAGGTTTCTCAGTTCCAGTTCTGGAGAGTTGTTTTGGTGAAGAGTTACAAGCAAAGGGACAAAGTTTGTGTTTTGTTTTTTTTTCTTCTATGTACTATTACTTTTTTTTTCTCATTTAGTTGAAAAATCAGTCAGGAAGTTTTTAGTGTTGAGTGTTATAAAATAAGGACAGTACAGTATATTGGATCTGTGCATTAGGTCTTAAAGTGACAGCAGTCTAATAAACCTGCTGCTGTCTGTGTCATTAATGTTAATCAAACAACAAAAGACAAAGAGTTAAAAAAAAAAAAAAAAAAGACAATCACTCACTCACTCATTTGACCGAATAACTTTGGTAAATTTAATAAGAATCCCTTTATATGTCATACAGTGAAGTCTATTTTATTTTACATTTAATTGCTTTGTTCAATTTCCGTAGTATTTCTTACTTGAATACTACTGATAGACCTACCTGAGAAAACGTATCGTTATCGTGAAATAAGATTGTAGTCATATCGCCCACCCCCAAACATTAGCATTTGGTGATTCCAGTCTTGAATTTAAGGTAAAATGTGAAATGTACTTCTTAATGTAGTAAATATCATAAACCCTGCTGATAGAGATTTATTTAAAAAAAAAAAAAAAAAATTTTAGGAATTAAAATGAAAAAAGTTAGAAGAACAGAGCTGTGTTCAGAAATGAGTTTGTCCTTCATAGACAGATTAAAAGCAGTAATAAAGCATGAAGCTTCTTGTTATGACATGCTGCTAAATGTAACTCTCTCTCTCTCTCTCTCTCTCTCTCTCTCTCTCTCTCTTTCTCTCTCTCTCTCAGCCTATATAACTGTAGGGGAGAGGCATCAAATAAATGAAATGTCAGCTCAAACTGGAGGACATAATATAGTGTGATACAATAACAATACAGGTTAATTTGTATTTTCATACTCTTGTAATTTAATAAAAGTTCTACATATACCTCTATATCCCTTTTT
Source organism: Cranoglanis bouderius (assembly GCA_023630585.1). Lineage (NCBI taxonomy): Eukaryota > Metazoa > Chordata > Actinopteri > Siluriformes > Cranoglanididae > Cranoglanis > Cranoglanis bouderius. The sequence continues at coordinate 6,776,514 of CM042556.1, read as the reverse complement.
TCATTGAAACCATTTTTTGATAGGAAACTAGTTGAGGTGCTGATGACATGAAATAAAAATATTTAATGGCAATGGCAAGATGTAATAGTGGTATTTTTTGTTACATTTATGTTGCCATTGGTTTGTGAAGGTTAAAATATTGATTTAACAGCTCAGTGTTGTTTACAATTGCAATTTCAAATCTTTTTTCAATTTAAGTACTTTCTGGACTCGACAAGGACTCGGACTTGAGTCTGACTCTGCCCCTTTTGGACTCGGACTCAGACTTGGACTCGATTGGTTTAGGACTTGGTCTCGACTTGAACTCGACAAAGGTGGACTCGGACCCAACACTAGTTAAAACTATAGGATGAGCAAGAAAAGGATGACTAGATTTGAAGAGTAGGGAGAAATGCATGGATCTTCTAAATACTCTCAAGATTTTACATTTGAATTAACTTCATTTTCTATAATTTTCAACTTGTGCAGCCAGCAGCTTTTTTTTTTTTGCCTAGAAGATCTGTAAATCTAATGGTTGGTCAGTAGATGGCAGTAAATCAAGGCAATGTCATGATTTAGTCACCCTTTTCAGTCATTTTTCCCCGTCTACAAAGAATAGATAAATGTCTACATACTCTGTGCGCCCCCATAATGCTTTGTCTGCACATTTCACACAGGCATGTGAATGGTTTTATGACGCTAATGACACTTTTATGACGCTAATGACGCTAATGCCTAGTTAGTGGAAAAATAACAGTATTGGCTGTATTAGCTCTATTTAACTAGGAGATTTTGTTTTCTCACCAGGACAGACACAGTTTATAAGCACTCCGTGGAAACACTGGATCACTCCCCTTTTCATCCTGGCTTTCTAATGGATGTTTCATAATGCGTTCATTTAGCACAAGGCTCATTTACAATTGTGCAGTGCTATCGACCTCCAACAACGTCAGACACTAAGAAGTCTTTAGCACAGCAGGACAACAAGCTCTGCACAAGTAGTCTAAAATAACACCACTTATCTCTCTCTCTCTCTCTCTCTCTCTCTCTCTCTCTCTCTCTCTCTCTCTCTCTTTAACTCTGTCTCTTATCAGCACTTAACTAGAAATAGTGTGTAGTACTTTCAGACTATGCAAAAGCTAGCCAGGAGCTTTGTACTCTAATTTTTCTTGTCCAACGAATATACGATACCATTAGTTCATTACCGTATTGTACTGTTTGTTTGTGTTGTAAGTTATATGCAATTATGCATATACTGTACTTGATCAGGAATTAGATGAAGACTATCTTTGTCCATCATTGGGATTCTGCATTAAAATACACCATCCAGTGTTTTAATACACAGTATCTCACAAAAGTGAGTACACCGCTCACATTTTTGTAAATATTTTATTATATCTTTTCATGGGACAACACTGACGAAATGACACTTTGCTACAATGTAAAGTAGTGAGTGTATAGCTTGTATAACAGTGTAAATTTGCTGTCCCCTCAAAATAATTCAACACACAGCCATTAATGTCTAAACCGCTGGCAACAAAAGTGAGTACACCCCTAAGTGAAAATGTCCAAATTGGGCCCAAAGTGTCAATATTTTGTGTGGCCACAAAATATTTTCTAGCACTGCCTTAACCCTCTTGGGCATGGAGTTCACCAGAGCTTCACAGGATGCCACTGGAGTCCTCTTCCACTCCTCCATGATGACATCACAGAGCTGGTGGATGTTAGAGACCTTGCGCTTCTGTTTGAGGATGCCCCACAGATGCTCAATAGGGTTTAGGTCTGGACACATGTTTGGCCAGTCCATCACCTTTACCCTCAGCTTCTTTAGCATGGCAGTGGTCATCTTGGAGGTGTGTTTGGGGTCGTTATCGTGTTGGAATACTGCCCTGCGGCCCAGTTTCCAAAGGGAGGGGATTATGCTTTGCTTCAGTATGTCACAGTACATGGTGGCATTCATGGTTCCCTCAATGAACTGTAGCTCCCCAGTGCTGGCAGCACTCATGCAGTCCCAAACCATGACACTCCCACCACCATGCTTGATTGTAGGCAAGACACACTTGTCTTTGTACTCCTCACCTGGTTGCCTCCACACACGCTTGACACCATCTGAACCAAATAGGTTTATCTTGGTCTCATCAGACCACAGGACATGGTTCCAGTAATCCATGTCCTTAGTCTGCTTGTCTTCAGCAAACTGTTTACGGGCTTTATTTTGCATCATCTTTAGAAGAGGCTTCCTTCTGGGATGACAGCCATGCAGACCAATTTGATGCAGTGTGCGGCATATGGTCTGAGCACTGACAGGCTGACCCCCCACCCCTTCAACTTCTGCAGCAATGCTGGCAGCACTCATACGTCTATTCTGCAAAGCCAACCTCTGGATATGATGCTGAGCACGTGCACTCAACTTCTTTGGTCGACCATGGCGAGGCCTGTTCTGAGTGGAACCTGTCCTGTTAAACCGCTGTATGGTCTTGGCCACCATGCTGCAGCTCAGTTTCAGGGTGTTTGCAATCTTCTTATAGCCTAGGCCATCTTTATGTACAGCAACAATTCTTTTTTTCAGATCCTCAGAGAGTTCTTTGCCATGAGGTGCCATGTTGAACTTCCAGTGACCAGTATGAGAGAGTGTGAGAGCGATAACACCAAACTTAACACACCTGCTCCCCATTCATACCTGAGACCTTGTAACACTAACAAGTCACATGACACCGGGAAGGGAAAATGGCTAATTGGGCCCAATTTGCACATTTTCACTTAGGGGTGTACTCACTTTTGTTGCCAGCGGTTTAGACATTAATGGCTGTATGTTGAGTTTTTTTGTGGGGACAGCAAATTTACACTGTTATACAAGCTGTACACTCACTACTTTACATTGTAGCAACGTGTCATTTCGTCAGTGTTGCCCCATGAAAGATATAATAAAATATTTACAAAAATGTGAGGGGTGTACTCACTTTTGTGTGATACTGTAGCATCAATAATACATTTTATTACCAAGTAAAAGTACCTTCAGCAGGAAAAACTGTAAATGTATTATTGATGCTATATTAAAACACTGGATTCTGAATGAAAATACACCATCCAGTGTTTTAATATAGCATCAATAATACATTTACAGTTTTTCCTGTTGAAGATACTTTAACTTGGCTGGCTTAAAATTTTATTCACATGCAGGCAGACTTTAGTTCAGAGTTTGTCGACTTGTCCCTCATTCCCATGCATTTTATATGCGCTGCTTATAAGGCTGGCTACTGGGAAACGCGAGGACAGTGGTGTTTAATGTAGTTCCAGCACAGTCCCCCTGTGCTCATAAAGAATGAATGTGCTGAGGCTGTCTTGGAAACTCTTTGCGTTCTTTGTGAAGTTGCTTTCAGATTATCACACAGACCATACTTTGTGAGATCAGCTCACATACACATTGATATGCAAGGACCATTTTATGATAATGTATTCTACTTGTGACACAGCTACCATTATCGTTTACTATTATCAATGTGTACATACAGTAAAATAAGCATATTAAAATTTAATTTTAAAATGTACAGTCACTGGCTACTTTATTAGGTCATGTAATTATCTAATAATCCTAATTATTTGGCAGCAGCACAATGCATAATATCCTGCAGATACAGAGTTTCAGTTAATGTTCACATCAAACATCAGAATGGGGAAAATGTTATCTCACTGACTATGGCATTGTTGCTGGTGCCAGACAGGCCTTTTTAAGTATTTCAGAAACTGCTGATCTCCTGGAAATCCGTTGAAACTGGACGTCTTCAACTGTCCAGGTGCTGTGAGCCTGTTCACACTCCTCCTCTACAGCAGCACACTGTAGATTCCTGTTCTTGGCAGGCAAGTGTGATGTGGTTTTCTGATGTTGTAGCCCATTTGCCTCAAGGCTTTCACGTGTTGTGCTTTCTGAGATGCTTTTCTGCTCCCCACAGTTGCACCATGGATTTGCACCATTCTGTGTAAACTCTACAGACTATTGTCTGTACCAACAGCCATGCCACAGTCAGAGTTAGTCAGTAAGATAATATGACAACCTATGCAAGTTCTCCCATATCACTACATTGCACCAAATTGGACCAGTCCCCACCTACCTGCACCATGTTCTTCCCAAGCCTGTAGGATGGCCCAACTTGATGCACCATTCCTCAAGGTACAAGGAAGACCAAACAGCTGAGTCACTGGCTGTCTTCAAACAAAGACTGAAGACCTACCTCTTCACCAAGCACTTAAATGAGCACTAATTAAAAAAAAAATAAAAAAATTAAAAGCTAATTACAAGAATCCTTGGCTTATCTTATCTCTTTTCTCTAAAAGGGTTTAGATTATTAGTATTCTTAGACCTATTTGTACTGCCTTGAAGATATGTTTTTGATGGCCTCTGGATAAGGCCATCTGCTAAATACTACAAAGGTAGTACACTAGTTATAAAGTTATGTCAGTTTTCTGGAAGAGCATATGTAGGGTTCATGTAGCTCTATGAATTCTGTCCTTAAGTAAAGTGTTACCCCTTTTTTGTACAGTATGCACAGAAAGACCAATCTGAAATATTGCCATCCACGGAGGACTAGATCTTGAGATAATATTATGAGAAAAGATCAAATATCTCAAATCGTGATTTTGGGCTTAATAGTTTTGTTGCTTAATGAGAATAGTTGCTTTTCAACTTCTACAGTAGTATTTAAAAAGTTCATCAGCTCATACTGTCTTACTGTTGATGTTTATTATATATTCTATTGATGAACAATTAAATGGCATTGTTATTAAAGATTGTTTAAAAAAAAAAAAAACTAGCATTCAACCAGGAACTACTAAAATTTTTCTGTAGAAAAATCTTTTGTAGAGTGTTTTTTTCATCACTTATACTGCACCATTCGGAAGCATACAGCTGTGTTTCGCCCATAGTATAACTCACTTCCACAGTGATTGCTTCCTAGGCAGAGCTGGACATCTAAAGGTGTATTGGAGAAGTGGAAGATAAATGAAGGCAAACTGCAGATATGGCTTTTATCCACAGCAGGGCAGCAGGGTGAAACCTAATGGCTTTGTTTCAAACCATTTCACTTTACCCTTGTTTTCAGAGGCTGAGGGCCCAGCAGTATGAGTGCTTCTATGCCACAGGCGGGTGTGTGCCAGGGGACAAATCCTTGCTGAATTTCAACCAGGCAAAATCAGCCGCCAGAAAAGTCTGATATGTGCTGAATATGCTGCAGATATGCTGCATTTGAATGATGTCTCCTGCTCCTGTAACAAAATTTCCGTCCGACTTATGAATCCAGACTTCAGTATTCAAATATTTTTTAATGTAATTTTTCTATGATGATGCAGCAGAAATATAACAGCATCCAAAAGTATTTTTCCAGACTGAATTCCTCAGTATTATTCTGACTATGTGTATGCTTCAAAACTTTACATTGCATACTTAGAACATTAATTTTACCAACACTGCACCACCGACAGTCTCTATCTCTACAGGGACCTCTCTCTGATCTCTAATCAGAAAATAAGTGTCAGAATAGCACGTCGGCAGTGCTCATCCATGCATCGTCTCCCACCCCTCCTCTCTGCTTTGACACGGCACAGCGGCACCATTATCACAACCAGAGGGATGCAACTCAAGCCTTCTTCTGAAAATAGGACATCTTACAAAGCTAAATTACAGTGAGGGGTTGGGAGTGTGTTCATGGGCATATCAATAAGGCATAGAGCAGTGGCTGTCTTCCCTGCAAAGCCCTAAGATGCGCTCTATACTAGGGGTTTCTACACAGCATAAATTAAGACATGATACATAATGAGCAAGGATGCAAGGAAGGAAAACGAGTGAGAGAGAGAGAGAGAGCGAGAGAGAGAGAGAGAGAGAGAGAGAGAGAGAGAGAGAGAGAGAGAGAGAGAGAGAGATTCAAAGGTGCTGCCACAGTCTCAGCTTATTATTCAGTTCATATCAAAGCATATTATTTAGTAACCACAGTGAAACTAAGTAAAGTGTGTTGTTACATCGGTGACTCACGCAAAATGGCTTAATTTACAATTTAAATCAACAATATTCTAATTATATATAAATTTCTCATTTCAAATCAAGTATAAATTTATTTTTCAGTCAATTTACTTCTAAGTATAAATTTACTGCTCAAACTCCAGCTGGATAAGAAATGTTAAGAGTTTTGTACCTTGCTCATGTTACCTTGCTCAAGTTACAGTACTATGCACCTGTAGATGCATTATACATTATTTAAATTTACATCTAAATTGGTGCTACCTCCAGGATTTGTATTAACAACTTTTGGCAGATTCCAATATCTACATCAGCAGCACACTACAGCAAAGCTTTGAGGTAATCTCCTCCCAACTCAGCAAGTTTTACAGCATCCCTATTCTCCAGACACACTGCAATATCGTAACTGCCGTCTAAAGCCATTTGTCTTAGAAGTAATAGACACCCTGCTTGGCAAGGAAGACATCAGCTACTACTATTCAGTTTTTGAATTTCTGCCATTAGTCAAAATTTGTAAGAAAAAAAAATTGTTTTTCTGCTTATTACATACAGTCATGGGGAAACGTACACCCTCCTCCAATTCTATGTTTTTATTTATCAGGACCTGAATAACAATTGGGTGGTCCTCACCAGCTTCTATAAACAAACAAATAATGTCAGGTGACAACAACAACAACAACAACAACAACAAAAACACAACAGATTTCAATATGTAGTCATTTTTCCCCAAATTTGAAATTCACCATTCTACAGTGAGAAGGATTGATTACAAAAGGAGAGCCTTTAACAGAGTTGCCAATCTTCCCCGGAGTGGGTGTCCAAGCAAATTCAGTCCAAGGTCAGACCTATTAATGCTCAAAGATATAAAGAAAAACCCAAGAGCTACATCATGTGACCTACAGGCCTCTGAACGCATGTTGAATGTTAATGTTCATGAAAGCACAGTCAGAAAAGCATGGAACAAGTCTGGCTTTCATGGAAGGGTGGGTAGGAAAAAGCCCTTTCTTTTCAAAAAGAATATGGAGCACGACTTAGGTTTGCAAAATTGCAATATCCTTTGGACTGATGAGACTTGTTTAGATTTTTGGTTATCATGCACAGCGCCATGTTTTGGCAAAAACCAAACACAACATATCACCACAAACACTTCATACTAGCTGTCAAGCATGGTGGAGGACGGGTGATGATTTGGGCTTGTTTTGCAGTCACAGGACCTGGGAAACTTGCAGTCATTCTCTATACCACTCTATACCAGAATATTCTTGAGACAAATGTGAGGTCATCTGTCCAGCAGCTTAAGCTGGGCTGAAATTGGGCCATGCAACAGGACAATGATCCCGAACACACCAGCAAATCGACATCTGAATGGCTAAAGAATAAAAAAAAATCAAGGTGTTGGAATGGCCAATCAAAGCCCAGACCTTGTTTGTTTATAGAAGTTGGTGAGGCCCACATAATTGTTATTTAGGCCCTCATAAATAAAAGCATAGAACTGAAGGAGGGTGTACTGTCTTTTTCCCATACTTTCAAAATGATGTAAAATCCCTGGCAAAAATTATGGAATCACCACACTTAGAGGATGCTCACCTGGCTTTTTTTACTTCATAGCAAATAAACAAATCACAGATATGACACAAAACAAGTTTTGTTTAATAGCTGAACATTCTGGCTTCATGAAACATACATACATGATATTGGTAATAAAGAGGGTTTTTTGTTGTTGTTTTTGTTGTAGTTAGCACTATGAAATGGTCATCTGTCTATTAGGCTTAGCCAGACCTTATTGATATTTGCAAATATAAAATGTATTCAGATTGCAAAGCTAAGCCATAGCAATATTTTTGATTTAATAAAGCTTCTTTATTCTTATGTTTTAATGTCAAGGTTTATCCCTCAATGTCTGAAAGGTATTAAACAATCCAATATCTTCATTTTATTGTCATACCTTTCAAAAAATCAGTATCAAATTAAAAACAAACACTACCATGATCTCAGTTTCAGTAATTACAGTTCATTTAATGGACCCTTTCAGAGTGTAATGAACAGTGTGTTGATGTAGTTTATGTTTGCCTATGCAATCAGCACTGTCAGCTGGCACACCAACATACTCTATCATTAGGTTTATCATTATTCATACACCTGACAGTGGCACTGCACTGCACAAAATGTATTTGTCTCTAGACATCATTGTTTATTATTCTCATTCCCTTTTCTTATCATTCACATGAAATGGAATTCAGCATGTACTCTGTATATTTTGAACTGTTTGGGGCTAAAACATTATTTGATTTTATGTAATGTATAGATGTGCACTAGTTATATTTCTACAAAGCATAGCTGTCCACTTGGACATTATTAAACATATTCTAGGTACTGTTAATGTTCACATTATTTAACCCATATCGATTATGTACACCTTATTGTTATTCAGTTCACCTCTTGTCATTTTACACCTTATTACACAATGAAATTGGTATCTAAATTAGAGTAATTTCTTCTGTGGGGTGCAGAAAATGAGTGTGCTGCTGGGCCTCATACAAAGGTATTGCATATCCAAACCCATCACCATAGACAAAAAAAAAAAAAGCCACGTGTGAAAGATGTCACCTGATCTCCAATAGCGGGAGGCTGATTATCAACTCAAACCCACTCCACTGGCAGCTAAAAGGTACTTATAAGAACACTGCCGGTTTGGATGGAAAGAAAGTGTCAACAGATGTTCTCCAGATCATTTAAATCACACACTAATTTTTGCTTTGTTCCAACCATACAATGGTGTGAAACCAATCTTCCTGGGCATCACTGTCTCACATTCTAGCCACCGGATTTCACTTTCATCAAGCAGCACCACTCAGAGTCTCTCTGTCTCTCTGTCTCTCTCTCTCTCTCTCTCTCTCTCTCTCTCTCTCTCTCTCTCTCTCTCTCTCTTTCTCTCTCGTTAACGCTATATATCTTGCCTCCTGCTATAAGATGCATAGGGTTAACGCATCAGGCAAATCTTCACACTTTTTTTGTAATTAGACAAAGGGAGACCTTTGAATCACAAGGTACTATTTGACTAGTGTTATTTACATGACACTCAATTTATATTTTTATAACAAAAAACTGCTTAAGTATAATAAATATAAAGTTGTGTATACTTTGTAGTTTTATCAAGAGTCAAAATGTCATGGCTTAGTATCTTAAAATCACAGATATCTCACATATAACCTTATAGAACTTTTGAGTTTTTGAGTTATCTGCTTAGTAGTCTTGCAATTGAATTATCAGAAAAATCCATCCATTTTCTGTACAGCTTATCCTACACAGTGTTGCGGGGAGCCTGGGCCCTATCTCGGGGAACTCAGGGCACATGGCGGGGGGCACCCTGAATGGGGTGCCAACCCATCATAGGGCACAATCGTACACATAATCAAACATCCATTCACACACTACAGACAATTTGGAAATGCCAATCAGCCTACAATGACATGTTGGTGTTATATCTTTCACTTGGATGTTATAAGTTGCACTGAGTAAATACAGATGGATAAAACAAAAACTGTGTCCGTCTTCATTTCAGGCTGAAAAGCAACAAAATGTGATTATTTTAAAGGGGGGTGATTCTTTTCTATACCCACTGTAGGTCTTTTGATTGGGGGAGGAAATGGGAGTACCCGGAGGAAACCCCCAAAGAATGGGGAGAACATGAAAACTCCACGCACGCAGGGTGGAGGCAGGATTCAAACCCCCAACCCCATAGGTGCGAGGCAAGAGTGCTAACCAAGAGTGACCCCTTGTCAGAAAAATCTCTACAGTTAATTTTGAAATTGTGTCACTATTATCTTCATTAATTATGATAATATTATCTTCTGTATTACATACATCTTATCCTTCAGATCTTTCAGAACATATTTTCCTCTTTTTAAAAACAACAACAACAACGCAACAAAATAACAATTGAGCATACATGATGATTTGATCAATGCAGACAGTTAGACAGAGATATTTATGAGTACAGGAATGAGGTTTGACAACAGGTATTATAGAGGGTTTAACACATATTATTACTGTTTATTTTTAGAATTAGATTGCCCTAGATCCCAGTTTACATTGGCCTGTTTCTTCACTTCTCTATCTTTAAGTGCTTTTCTTTATTGTGCTTTAAAAGCACTAGTGGCTCATGGGCATTTTGATAAGGAGCATTAGGGTTTTATAACATTATGGATTGTTTGAAATTCTCTCCTTTAGCAAAACATCTAACTGGGCCACAACACTACAAATATTACAGGCTTAAATAAATGTCAGTATTTCATATTTGCAAATACAGTATTTATGTATTGGTGTAGACAATATCACAGATCACAAATTAAAGGAAAATCCAACATAAAGTATTTTAAGAAGGTGTTGAGATACAATGAGGCATTAGAAATTAGAAAGCTTAAAACGCACTGTGGGCTCTGAAACTGTATTGGAGGGTCTAACATGATTCTTCCTAAAGATATCCTCTCAACTGGTGGTGGAGAGAGCACCCAAAAGCTTTGCTGTTTAATTGGATTGAGAACTGGTGGCTGTAAAAGATATGGCATATAATTTATATCAAACCATTCACTGAGTCACCATGTCCTGTAGATGGGGAAGGGGTCATCCTGCAAGAGATCACTCCCATAAGGATAAAAATGCTTCATCATAGTATAAAGGTGATCAGTCAGAATAATTTTGTATTGATTTGCAATGACTCTTTCTGCATATCTCTTGTTAGCAAAATACAGCATAACAGAACCACCAGGTTGTCACTCATCTATAGTAACTGGGTTAATGGCTAATTGTTTATTATTTGCATAATTGATCAGATTTAATGCCCAATGATTAATTATGATCTTATTATAGTCTATGCAATATGATTGTCATATATCTTCCCTCATTCCCATGAAGAGTTTATTCAACATTTTCCAGATGAACAAATCAACCTGGCAGTATTTCTCTCTTGCATATCAGGCTAAAGCTTCATAAAATGGTGTTGTTGAAAATGGATGCTTTTTGGAGCTTTTTCCACAGATAATCAGTCGAAGTAATTATGCATGAATACCTGAAACTGCTTGGCTTTGACCTTTACACAATGCTAATCAAAAATCTTAGCCATGCCTAGTATATCAGCCACACTGTGAACAATAAAGAGTGATTTTGGTGAGCTTCTCAATACAGAACATCTGCAGAGAGACTGTGGACACCGAACTGTGAGTTACTTACATTAAAGACAACTCATCATTCACTTAGACCTGTCTCTACTCAGAAGAGTTTGACAACAGGCTGTCATCAGGAAAGTTTGCTTGTGCTTGCCAGTCAGAGAGAGAGAGACTCAATTTGGCATAAGGGACTTTTACTCCAGTTGTTTCAGTGCGGCATTGGAAGAAAAACATACGACATCATCAAATCTATGTACACAAACAACAAATTCGCAGTTAAAATTGGTGACAAACACACACATTTCTTTCCTCAGAGTTGGGGAATGAGGCAGGGCTGTAGCTTGAGTCCCACCCTATTCAATAGTGCGAAGAGCTTTTTACGCTATTAAGAAAAATATAAAAATTGACATCCGAATCAGAATCTGGCTAAAAATAATTAAATCAGTTCTAGAACCCATTGCGCTCTATCGATGTGAGGTCTGGGGTCCGCTTACAAACCAAGAGTTCAGTAAATGGAACAAACACCCAATATTGTAGAGACTCTACAGGCAGAATTCTGCAAAAATATACTACGAGTACAATGAAAAACTCCAATAATGCCTGCAGAGCAGAATTAGGACTGTACCCGCTAATAATTAAAATTCATGAATTTCAAAAAATAGTGATACAGAGACCCTCCATCACAAAGCACTGAGATACCAAGAGCTAACCCCAGAGGGAAGATTCCTCAGCAAGTTGGTCTTAGAGCTGACTTCACAATCCAAAACATGTCCAGCCAAACCCCAGACCAAAACCCCAGACAGACCAACTCAAATTATTAAAACACAAAAAGAAAAATATCTAAAACACTGAACAGAAGCAACAGCTCAACAAAATAAATTAGAATGTTATCTGCCCCTAAACAGAGAATATAAATTGGCAGAATACCTGAGCACAGTGACTGACCCTAAACTAAGAAAGGTCCTGAAAGAACTTTTTTTTCCACCAACTGTATTTGGTGCAGCAGTGTTTTTTCTCTTACTTCTTCAGCTAAAGAGGCTGATGTGTCAGAACTGAACCTTATTACATCCTGGAGATGATGTGGAGGAGGGGGCTCAGACTGAACAGGAAGTTCACACTAAAATGTTCTGAGAACACCACTTAACAATGACCACTGACATTAATAATAATAATAATAATATATATATATATATATTGTATACATTATGCTTTTCAAAAGTGGACTTATTTTTGAACACTTCATTACATTTTAGAACATTCCTTCAAAATTTTCATTTGAAAAACATTCAAAAGCATGGAAGTGGCGTAAGAAGCACTAGTGTTGTTTTGCAGAGCCCTTTTGTTGAAATATCTTTTCCAACCAAACTACTGGCACACCACATCTGAAAAACACGCAATCCAATAAATAAGAATGAGACTACTTTGATTTGTGAGACAGTGGTGTGCAGGGTACTTATTACCAACCATGATCCAATTTATGTTCATGCCTATGCATCAGCAGTAGTTTTTCCCAATAAAAACTCAATATTACAACTTAGCATGTTAATAAATAAGAATAGATCGAATGAATTTTACATGTGGCATATTTATCTGAGCAGCTTAAGCAACTAGGAATCAATTTCTCATCTTTCAAAAAAACAGAGGTACTAAATGTACGCACTTGGCTCCAATATAATTGCTGCACTCTCACTTTCCACCTTTCTACAATCTTAGTGTTTAGTATTGATTGTTGCTGCCTTATTAATGAACACACAACCAGTATTTATACCCTTTGCAAAAGTTGCCACTGTTTTTTTTATTCCTTGTAAGGTAATCCATTACAAACTTCACAAAAACCATGAAAATGACAACAGCAATGCTTTAAGTTTGGTTTGGAAAACTGTTCATCATGCATATTGACTGAGATCTAGAGAGGTGTAAAAGAGAAAAAAGCACAGAAAAGGAAAATCAAGCCAAAACAATGAGTTGGGTCATGCTGAAAAGCTGCACTGGATGACCACTCACTGTAGTGCCATACACGAGAAGGAGGAAGCAGGTTTCACAAATCCTTCAGATTTTTTAGTCCCAGCATGCACATCTCATAGAGCAAGCATTGGCATTGATGGGTGGCACCTTGTCGAGGAAAAACTCTGGTACTAATTTGTCTCTACATATCTTGTGTAATTTTTCAGTTCCTTATCTCCTCAAGCAGATGTTCACTGTTTGAAAAGGCTGTGACTAAGTCAGTATCTAGTGATGAAAGTATTGTCTTCTTAACCAGCACGTGAATTTATACAACAAAAATTCATACAAATCAAGAACTCATTAAAATCAAATTATAATACAGCAAATTTGACAAAAAAGAGGACTAAATTCGAAACAACCAAAAATTCAAGAATTCAACAAAACAAACAAATGCACTGAAATGACTAACAATTCATTCATGCATTTTCCTAGTAAAGGTTTACCAAAATAATGTGCATGACTGCTTAGTATCAGTTGGCCAGGTAAGTCAAAATACTATACATGCTCACTGTAACTGAAATGAAACAAAATTGATTGTTGAAAAGGTACCCTCTAAAGTAAACCTACCATTTTGATCAAACACACTTTCTGAAGTTTACCAGATCTTTTTCAGGACTAGGCTAACTGCAAATAGCAACAACATAAGGCAATTTAACATGCATATCCTTATTAAACATTTATGAGACATCAATTATTGCACCCAATTTATATCAAAACATCAATAAAATCATCATATAGGGAGGGGGAAAAAATCAGCTATTAGGTCAGGATGTCAAATGCACAGGTCACTCTATCAAGCAGACCTTTGATTTAATGGGCTAATTGCAATGAAATCAAAGGTCATACTAAACCATATGAAGCCAGTTTTGCATGGAATTGGAAAATTCCATGCAACTAATTAAATTATTATAATTTATGTTCACAAATAGATTGAGTCTAGCTTTCCATAATTCAATAAAAGTGCCTCTGTCCAATCTCACAGTCTATCTCACAGTTATCACTGAGGATTTGAATAGAAAAGTGAGAGCTCAAAGTTTAAAATGCATAAAAACCGGGCGCAAAATTCCAGCATTGTTGGGGATGCACATCAGAATATGGCAGTGAAAGCGATAAAGCCCTGCTGTTCATCAAGAGTGTTGATGCACTGTAAATCACCCAGTAAGCACCTATTCTAACACTGATGTATACTTAACTGTCAAAAACCACAAATAAGAGTATTAACAATTATATTTTGCCTAGTGAATTCAACATGGGTCTTTGTGTTAAAAGTTTTTGATGAAAATGACCAAAGATACCAAGAACCTGCAAGATTTTAGTTAGTCTGAACTACAATTGTACCTCTTGAAGCATATTCTGTGATTTATAATGTTCTAAGTATATACTGTATATTTATGTTGCTTTAGAAATTTTAATCCATTAAAAAAACACTAAGTGCTTTTCATGCACTTGGGTTTATGGATTTTGTTAAATGATCTTTTGATACCTGAATGCATTTCCATATTTTCTCAAAATTGTAAACTAAGTCTGCACTGAGAAACCACCTTGAAAATTTTACTCATAATTTCCCAAATCTCAGAAACACCATTCCCCAAATGTATCTCCAAATTAACACAATGTGAACAATCTACTATATTGCAAGCCTATCTAGGGCATTGTACAGTTAAAATACATCTGATATCTTTTCTGCAACCACTAGTAGTCGTCTAAATTATTCTCTCCATGGCATATATTTGCAAACCCTATAGCTGGATGACATGCCCTGGAACATTACTGTGTCCTAAAACAGTGATATTCTAAACCTATCCTGATGCTGCTGTGATGTGCAAGCAAATAAATCAATAAAAATAAAAATGAAGAAATAAGGCAATTGCCTCTGGAGAGTGTCTCTTACTTAGGATATACAGACTTCTAAAAAGATGTCTATAAGTCTCAAATTTTGTAGAACACGTAGTGAACAAGCTCCAAAATGAGAAAGCAACACTCGAAAGAATATCCAGGTCTTGTCCAAGTATTGACATATTTTTAAAATCCAAAAGTGTTCTTACCACTGACACAAATCACATAAACTCAAATAGAGTGTCACTGGTTGTTGTTCAGACTCTGATGGGAGTGTGAGCCATACCCTGTGGCCATTGCTTGATTCTTTGAGCTGTATAGCATGTCCACCTGTAGAGATACTGCTGGATTGGTTGTGAAAAGATGTGGAGAGGGAAGCCTGTGACTACGGCCTGTTTTCCCTGGTCTGAACTGGGCCTGTGTAAACTCAGATAGTGGAGGTTGGGCTAAGCACAGCAGGGCTACAGTCTGGTGGAGTCTGGTTGGGTTTAATGCCTCTTGATTTCATGTAAGAGATTAACTGATCGGGAATCTCCGCCAGGACATCTTTGGCTAGTCGCGCCATGCTGAGGACATGGTTCCCTGTCCGGTCCATGTAGTCCCGGAATGGCACAAACTGTTGTGACACAATGAACAGTTAAATGCAGTTTGTTCCCGCATCCCTGAATTCAAATGAGCAAGGGCAATGTGGTTGGATTTTGTTCTTAGAAATTAATGCTGCATCTCAATTCGCCTACTATCTATACTAAATAGTATCCGAGATTAGAATTAGTGTGTCCCAAATCATAGTACAGTACTGTGCAAAAGTTTTACGCACATGCACAGACATGCTGTAGAGCAATGATGCCTTTAAAATAATGAAATTTAATGTTTCTACATTTAAAAAAAATACTGTAAAGAGCAGTAAACAGAAGTAAATGAAACAAAGTCAATATTTGGTGTGACAAAAAAATAAAAATAAAAATAAAAATAGTGGTTTCCAGTAAAATTTGTGCAGTTTTATAAGGAAATTAGCTGGCAAGTTTTATTGAGCATCTTGCAGAACCAGACACAGTTCTTCTGGAGACTTTGAATTTTGAACTTGCTTCTTATTTTTGCAGTGAAATCCAGCAGCCTTCATTACGTTTTTTGTCTGAAAAGTGTCTCTTACCTAATATGCTGCTTTCTTTATTGACATACAAACATTTTTCTGTAACATTTAATTTTGTGCTAGAAAACTAATGTTTGGGAATCTAAAATGTTTTTTGTACTGACCTGATAATGTTGAAGTCATAAAATAAAAAATCTATAACAAAGTTTGTACTAAAAGAAATAGGGTGCCTAAAACTTTTGCACAGTACTGTATGTTGGAATGAGTATCCCAAAGGTATCCGGATTGTCTACTATTTCCGGTAGATTTTCAAGTGTGGCTCCGCGGACACTTATTCAGCTAATATTGCCCACAACTCCTTGTGCGAGGGAAGGAGGAGGAGCTTTGTGACGGTTTGCTTTGCCGGATTTAAGGACACATTTTAGAGAGGTATAAATGAAATGTGGAATAATAAATCAAGAGAATGGTACATTAAATTATAAAGTATAAATTATATAATTAATAATGTATAATGAATGAAGAAAAGCTGAAATGCAACGAGGAGCTTGTTTACGGTGACAGTGTGCATATCTAGGCAACAACATTCTCTTCTGTTACATGACATGTTAGTATGTCCCAGTACTTGCATACTGTTTTGCTACACACTCAAAAGTATGTACTTTTTCTTCACAAAAAGAGTACATACTTTTCATGTATAGTATAAGTAGGTGAATTGAGATGCAACATAAATCTTAAGTAAATAATAGAATGCAAACTCCACCCCAGCAGCTGAAGGTATTTTTGGTTGGTAAAGGCAATGGGCTATTTCTTCACACACAAAAAGACTTCATTTGATGTTTCAAATGTTGTATGCCTAAGAGACCACAGTTACACTTGGTTATTTGTATCCTGATTGTAACCACATGCATTTACACTTGTAGTCAAATGCATCTCTGGTTAGCTAGACTGTTCCACCTAATTAATTGTGTATGGAAGTATTTAGAGTCAACATAAAATGTACAATTGATGCTTCTTCTCTTGTTTGTTTTTTGTGTTTGTTTTTTTTGTTTTTTTTTACACAAATAACTATCTATCTCTATAGAGACAAAATAGCATCCAAGAGGAGTGTAAGTGGTTTTATGTTGTAAAAACTATATGAGCAATACTACCTGAACAATGTCCCTTTCTGCCAGCTTCCCTCTTGAGGATATTCTGATGTCATCACCATCCAACTCAACCATGGCTGAAAAGATCAGATTATTTGTTATTATATTACCATGTCAACATTATTCAAAAAAAAATTTTTTTTAAAAGAAGGAGAAAAAAGAAAAAAGCATTTTCTCCTGAAAGTAATGAAAATGAGCACTGAAGGCAGATGGTGCTCCATGCTCATTACATTCAACAGCTGTGAACAAGTTGACATCTGCTTAGTTGCCAAAACCCCCAAATCTCCACAATTAGTGGATGTCTAACCCCCAAAATTTGGCTCCGATCATGGGAGCATGGCTGCAAAACTCAAGTTTTAGCTTGGAGTACTAAACTTTTATGGAGACTGATGTGTGAAGTGACAAACTTTAAGGATGCAAAGGGCTCTTCATTCTTACCATCAAACTCAGCCTGGCCAACTCCAACAATTATGATGGACATTGGGAGTTTAGCAGCCTATAAGGGGAAAGAAATTAAGAGTGACAGAAAGGTACAGGGCAAAAACTGTGAGTTAAGGCAACAACTATATAAATGGTAATAATTTTAATAAGAAAGTAATCATTAGAAACATCCAATTTAATTCTAATATAAGAACACATTTTACAATGGTAGATTTTTATTAAACAAATTGTTTAATTGGTAGATAGTCAATGTCACAATCAGTGCTCAAAATTTAGCATTGTAACTATAATGTTGAGATGTGGATTATAAAAGGTTGCCAGATTTTTCTTGAGTAGAAGCATCAGAAATGGGGTCTTTCAATAGCATCTAGACAACTGCGTTTAAACACAAGCTCTGGCCTTTAAGCCAAAAATATTTTGAGAGACATTGCAGAAATAGTGTTTTCCTTTCCTGTCAAATGTAATATGATATAACATAAAAGCAAGAGACAAATTGTAAATAAAAATGAAAAAAGAATAATACAATGATATATGAATGATAAGAAACAAAGCATTGAAATAAATATCTAATAGGAGTCTAGGATATTGCCCATATATTACTTCATGTATAGTCCTAGTTATATTTATCACATTAATCACTGTAGATCTGTTTTAATTAAAAACAATATGGCTTCCACCCTCATTATTCTGAAGCTTATAAAAATCCAGCACATCCTATTATGTTGCATTTGATTTTTTTTTTTTAATGTAATGAAGCTACAAGATACTAAATCAAGTTATGAAATTGCAATGTGTACCTAGGCTATTTTATCATGCTTTTAATTCATTATTTTAGTTTTCATATAAAGAAAATGGCAATGTTTGGGTTAATTTGAGCTCTCCTGTAAATAAAATGTGATTTGAATGATAAGCAGACCTAGCATCTGCTATGCTTGGAGCTCGCTTTAAGTATGTGTAGTTTAATTTTATCCTAAATTTAAATTATGCATACATTCCATACAACTGTATACTGTAGTGGTGCTATACTTAATACTGCTCCTGGCTTGAGACAATATCACACAATAATGATCACACAAAAAAATGAGCATAAGTCCAAGGTCTCTGAAGAGTAACTCAACTCTAAACAATGTCCTAACAAATGATCTTAAAAAAAAAACCAAAAAAAAAAAACCAAACACCTCTAAAATTGTACTATTTGCAATGGTTGTGCAACTTTTATAATCTGAGGAAAGCTCAGATTATTTGGATTTGGAAAAAATCCAAATGGAAATTAGCCACATGGATTCCATTAACAATTTCCCCATTAGTCTTTGTTGATTCTATTGGTTAATGGAAATGGAAATTTACACAATTATGTATTTTACTATAGACCAGGAAAAAAATGGAAGAATAGAAATCAGCTAATAGTTAGAGACTATAGTCTCATGATTTGTATATCGAGAAGACATTTGCAATTTTTCACTGGCCCTCAGAAGGACACTGTCTTTCAGAGATTTTTACAGTATAAATGCTAACTGCATGAATTAGTTTGAACTACAGAAGAACTAATCTCAGTATGCAGAGCTCCAGTATTTTACAAGGTACAGATGATTTCCAATTTCCAAACCTTTTTATATTAAATGGCTATCGAAAACCTCTTGGCAATTATGCTTAAAAGCTTGCAATTACTTATATAAATGATAAATGATGGCCAATAAAAGAGAAATTATACAAACCAAGTATATGAGAGGTCATAAGAAAATTGAGATATCTGCCCAAGTTTTGGACTGGATTTTTACAGACATAGCCAGAATACTTTTTGGCAAATAAAACAAGAAATTATGAGGGTGGAAGTAGGTCAGTGTTCTTGGAAAAGCTTTCAGGGTCCAGAGCTCAATACAGAGAGAAGAAAACACACACACACACACACACACACACACACACACACACACACACACACACACACACACACACACACACACACACACACACACACACATACACACACACACAAATATAATCTTTACTATGGCATTGCTACAAGCTTTTTCATTGCTGGAGCTATCTTTTTGTTGGTGTTGAAATTCTGAATCTCACACAGTGAACTTTACACATCAAAGTATCAATTAATTTACACAGTTAGTACAATAAGCATAGAGTAATAAAAAAAAACACCTTCAAATCATGACCATGGTATTATAATATATTACTATTCATTCTTAACCCAGATAGAACCTTATAATACTAAGGTTGGAAAATCTAAAATGCTGACATGTACATGAGATACACAAAAGCATGATTCTGCTTATTCATTATAACAACTTTCGTGATCAACTGCTCCAAGCTCTTATCAATAAATGAGCACAAGGAACAAATGACAGCAGAGCAATCCTTTTAAATACCTTGTGAAGCAGCAACGTTTTTCAAACTTAGGAATATAAATGAGTCCTTGGAAGAGCTGTCTCTGTGACATGTGGGGCAGTGAGAAAAGGAATGAGAGAAAGAAATAGGAGGGGGAGAGAAAGAGAGAGAGAGAGAGAGAGAGAGAGAGAGAGAGAGAGAGAGAGAGAGAGAGAGAGAGAGAGAGAGAGAGTTTCAGGATTGCAACTGGAACAAATGAATTAGGGTGCAGTCACTGATTCTGTCACCTTGGACTGTCAGGTCAGGAAATCCTTCTGCATAATTTAACCAACAGCTGTGGAGAAGAGAACAGCTTCACATAGCAAAGTGCCCAATTTAATTTACTCCACATAAAAAAGGCTAGAGAAAGGAAGAAGAAGAAGAAGAAGAAGAAGAAGATTAAGAAGAAGAAGAAGAAGAAGATGAAGATGAAGAAGAAGAAGAAGAAGAATTTTACTCAACGCTTACACTCTTAAAAATTAAAGTTGATACAGTCTGATACCATAGGAGAACCCTTTTAAGTTGCACAAAGAACCTTTTACTCTCAAGTTCTTCAGAGAACCATCTATTTACTGGTGCTTTAAAGAACCCAAAAATAGTTCTTCATAACATACATAATCATGTTAACATATGTTCTCTAAAAACCCTTAGTTAGTGCTTTAAGGAACCAAAGTAAGGTTATAAAGAGTAGTGCCAGGAGAACCTTTTTCAGTCCCACAAAGAACTCAGTCAAAGGTTTCACCTTAACCTGTTAAGGTAAGATAGCTTGAAGAACCAATACACTGCTCTGAAGAACCTATAAAAAAAAACCATAAAGAACTTCTTTAATCTCCAAAGAATCATATAGCTCAACTCAAGAACCCTATAGTAAGAAAAACGGTTCTTGACAAGAAGAACCTATGGTGCATTGAAGAACCGTTCATTTTTTAAGAGTGTAGCATATATTTACAATGTGATCTGCCCTGATCTAGGAACACTGAAGCTGTTTGTCATATAAACATAAATATAATCTAGTGGCCTAATTTAAACCAACAGGCAGTTAATAAGGATTGCCACAGGTTCATGTTAATGAACACAAACTTTGTTCCACAAACTTCATACTCGAACATGCATCACAAGAAAATAAAGCTCTTGCTCCACTCATGCGCCTTTTTGTTACTTCCCACAAGATCTAGTCTTAAATACTGTAGATTCCATTTCTAGCAAGCTTTCTGAAATAGAAAAAAAGAATAGTCCGCCTACTATTTGTATCTGTATTTGTTTGTTTAGGATGCATTATCTGTTCAATCCGAATAACATACTTGCTTCAGTTACATCCTTTATTGGAAATGTTCTTGCACAAAAATAAATATTTAATATGTCATTAAAAAAAAATCAGATTCACCATCTGTCAGATCTATGAACCTTAAAATGCATGGATCTGTTCATCAAGGATGATATTAAATCTCCTAGTCTTAGTCTGGTTGCAGAAAAGCAGGGTTGATAGATGTAAAGGGACAGAGCAGCAGACAAGATCTTAAAAGGAAGGTGTGGCTGTTCTAATGGTTTGACTAACAGTCGCAAATTCCCTTTAAATCCAGTCTGCTGGGTAACGGGTGGTAGGGTAGCAGTTGTCCTGGCAGAAGAGCTTCTGAAGGTGCAGAAGTTGAGAGAGATTTCAATCCTCCCAAAGATGATTTGGTGTAAAGGCCTGTTTTTTTAACATGATGCAATAAACTCAGAAACACTGACAGTTTGATAATCAAAGAAGGAGAAACAGACAGACAGAGGTGTGTGTGTGTGTGTGTGTGTGTGTGTGTGTGTGTGTGTGTATGTGTGTGTGTGTAAGAGGGAGATATGCACATGTAATTAGAAAATTACTCACATTGACGATGGCTTCTTTGGTCTGAGCCATGTCTGATATAACTCCATCTGTGATGATTAGGAGCACAAAGTACTGTGAGCCGTCTTCCACTACTGCTGCATATCTAATACACACACACACACACACACACACACACACACACACACACACACACACACACACACACACACACACACGCATACACACACACAAGAAAACAAGCATCAGCATACTCAAAAGTATAGAAAAGCGCCGCACCTAAAAAAAAAAGTGAAAGACTTAAATTACATAACAAATGTGTTTAACACTCGAATGATTAACCATTAATAAATCACATGGACAAAGAAAGGATCATGAAACAAACCAATGAACAGGGTTATAATCCATTTTACAGGCGGCCTAAAACCCATGCATTTTCTTCTTGGATGCCTGTTGATCTCAGATTCTGTATTTTATCATCATCAAATTCTCTAAACCACTTTGTGATTCAAATCGGTTCATGCAGGTTACAAAAAAAATAAAAGATCAGGCTGTCGATTAAACCTCTCTGGTGTCACAACTTATGGCAGTGATTTTGTCTCATGTGCTTAATGTAAAATCAAGCAGCTAGGTTTGATATGCATGCTGTCAAACTGAAACGAATGCAACTCAGAAATAATGTCAGCTTGTCTCATTAGTGTATGATAATGACCTTCAAAAAAATGGACACTGGGTCCCATCAGGTCCCATGGGGTAATATCTTTTCTGTCTTCTCAAGGCCTGGCACATAATGACATGTTTAATTAAAAGCTAGACGAGAGGATTAGGCACTCTCTGCAGCACCCGTTCATTTCAGTTAACTACAAGAGGCATTTATTTTCCATCAGTGGGCAGCAAACAACAACGTGTCAAGCTTACTATTTGACTGGCACTTTAATTTCTTCTTCATTTGTGTTCTGTGTACAAACTCAACTATTAATTATTGTTATTTCCATGTCTTTTAAATGATTAAACAGTGATAGTTTTTAGATGTGTCTGAATCTGAAACAATGGATCTATTATGTAGTTTTGTGACCATTTAATCTATTATTGCAAGTGTGAGGAACAAATACTGCAGATTTACTGTATAACCACAAAGTTGATTCTTTCCCGATAACAGCGCATCCCAAAGGGTGTTACTCCACTTATTCAACAACTATTTGACAACAATTAAAAGTTTTGTTAATGGCATATTAAAATGGCATGTGGTACTTTTGTTTCATGGAATGAAACAAATATAAATGAATTAAGTTAGTTCCTGTTATCACATATGTTATAGCAGCTATAAATAGTCATTCCCACACAGGCCTCTCTTTTTTCCCTCTGTGAAGGTAATGAGACAAAAAATGCAGCTTGTCAGGTTACAGAGAAACCGCAAGTCCTCCATCCTGAAGGCTTTCCTGTGGAAAACTTCAACAAGCAGCTTTACCTCTTATCTGACTGTTAGAAAGCATTGACACTGGAGAGCCCTTCCAAAAATGCTAAATAAACATCTCCTCAGAGAAAGCTGCACAATTTTACTGATTACATGCATTATTTTTTAACCATTTATGTGGAATGTCTACAATACAAGTCCCTGTGTAATTCATTACAGAGAATAGAGCAATAACATATTCTTAGTAGCGCATTAATATAAATCTTGCAGCTGGAATTACTCTCAGAGATGCTGTTATAGAAAATTAATCAGTCATAGCCAAGCGTTTAACAGCACTATGGTATAAACTGCTGTAACAGATTTTTAATTTATTTATTTTTTTAACTCACCTCGCTACATGATTGATGACTGGGGCAAAGTTAGTTGGTCCATAAAGCTGAACCGTCTTGAGACTCTGGTGGTATGCCTCTAGAATGCCCTCCATGCCATTACAGTATGGGTTATCTACATTACCATTCTTTAATTAAAAACAAGAGATCATACAATATCATACAGTGCATATTAGGTAAATAATTTGGAAAGTGAGTTAGAATGTCAATCATTCAATCAGTCAATTTGTCAGAAGGCACAGGAGAACAATAAAACAATCTGCTTGGCATAAGGCATAATTTAAAAGTAGAGTAATGCACTGAGCATATTTAAAAGTGCCTGGAATGGTGCAAATGTGGGAAGAGAGGGAGGGAGTGTATTAGTTCACAGATATGAAGAATGCTGCAATGAGAGTACTGAGCAATATAAGGGATTTTCTTTTTCTTTTTTTTTACAGCACTGTACGCATATATTAAAGATAAACAAAGAAATGCAGTCCTATAAAGTAGTAGTTTAACATACATATATTTAATAGACTGCAAACAAAATCTACACCATCAAACATTAAAAGATAACAATGCCATGGAAACTCAAAAATTAGACTAAATATACAAATATCATGCAACTATGCAGGGCTGTAAACATTACATTTTAATGCTATGACTATAAAGTAATGATGAGCAGTGCAGCTCTTACCAGGGGGAATTCGTGAGACACTCTGCCATCGGGGGGGAGTTTGGCTCCGAAGCCCAGCGCAGGGAACATCTTATCACTGTCATAATCCTGGATGATCTCCCCGACAGCCTTTAGTGCCATAGCATAGGCGTTCATCTGGTACGGGTTCATATAATGCAGAGATGTGGACTGAGATGGGTTCCCTTAGAAGAGAGAAATGAGGACATGAGGACATTTGCTGTTTTGCAGAGAATAAAAATGTGCAGAAAATGGCGGAAATACACCCCCCCCCAAAAAAAAAATAAAAAATAAAATAAAATAAATAAAATTATAATAAACAACAACAACAACAACAACAATAATAATAATAATAATAATAATAATAATAATAATAATAATAATAATAATAATAATAATAATAATAATAATGTAACCGTCTGCCAGTAATATGACATCTTTTTAGAATGGAGTCACATAGAGGCCACATCATTATACTGTATAAGGAAGAACCAATAGAAACCAGTGAGATCACGTAGCAGCCACATTTGGATGATCCTTTGTTCATTTTCTATCCAAACTAAAGGATCTTCATGCATATTGATTAACTAAGCTCTAACAAAGGTGAAATAATTCAGCACAAGCTTCTCAGACAGAGAAAAAGCATTAATCATCCTTCTTTAGTTAATTACAATGTATTATAAATCTAAATTTGCTCAAATGTATCATTTTAGATGCAGATTATTCTTTTGTTTTGTTTTTTTCTGTGCTGTAAGCCTGACTCAGCATCATTAACAGCACTTAGTCTGCAATTAACCATTCTGAGTGCTTGGTCATATACAGTAGAAGGACATTTGCCCGGAGAAAATTACTAACTATCTATAAAGCTGCATGTGGGTTAATGAACACTGTTAATGAGTAAATCTAGAAACAAGTAAGAAAATACCATAAAAACACAAAAAGCAATTCTCACCATTGGAAGCTGTGAAATCAATAGCCACGGTGAAATGGATCTGAGTGCTAGAAAACAGGGAGTTGGATAAGAAAGAGAAGAAATTACCAGAAATAAAAAAGAGAGAAGAGTTCATACCAAAAAACACTGGGAAAAAAAAAACCCTTGACAATGAGCATTAATCAATCAAGTCATCTGAAAGCATAAACTCTCCAGACATCTCTTCAGCACAGAGGCCATCTGATTGAGCAAACTAGTGCAATCAGAGGCTCCCTGTGGGCCTACATTGTGTTAGTTTGTTCTCCCACTGTGCAGTCTCTCTTTGTTCATCTCTGTCCTGTCATCCTTCAGTATCTACTTTGGATTTAGGACAGTTTTCCCAACCCAACCCATTATTTAAGCTGCTATGATAGTGGTTGCACAATGGATTCCAACCAAATCAGCCTGCAAAGGGCAATCTGTACCAGCACCTGCAAAATCTTCCTCTTTCATTCCAGCCAGCAGGGCACCAGTGTCAGGTCAGCAGGAGACGCAGCCTAGCTGCTGATTGCAGGTGCTTGTCCATCATTGATTCCCTTCACCTGTCAAAGCTAGCTGCCCACAGACTCATATAACAGGCCATTATAAATGTATGAGGATGTCAGAGCTCATGGAGATAGAATACTGCTGACGGCTGTCCAAAGTTGTGATTAGATCTATAGAAAGAGTCCATGTACCTCAAAAGTGCAATGTTTTTATTTGTTGAGAAAATGTTTCTGACTACAAGATTGCTGCTATTTAGGATTGTTAGGTCTATTTGTATAGATAGGAGTATATCATATCAGAAACCACACAAGCAAGTCTTTTGAGATGACTTAATAACTCAACACAGTTTGAGAGGAGTGTGTGATAATTTAGCCATGCTCTTTTTATGATGGTAAACCAGAGCCTGTAATGTTTTTTTACTTGCTAGCTTTAATAGCCTTGGGGTAACATCGGCTGGGGCATGGTGAGGACTATTTTCTGATATGCCCAGTTTTGTCCCCATGTGTGTTTTTTTTAAAAAATCTTTTATATAATAGCTCCATCGCATCTCCAGGGTTGGGGGTTCAATTCCCGCCTCTGCCCCGAGTACGTGGAGTTGCCATATTCTCTCCATGCTTCAGCGTTTCCTCCGCGTACTCCGGTTTACTCCTCCAGTCCAAAGACATGCACTGTAGGCTGATTGGCATTTCCAAATTGTCCATAGTGTGTGAATGGGTGTGTGCATGTTTGTGCCCTGCGATGGATTAGCACCCCGTCCATGGTGTCCCCCACCTTGTGCCCCAAGTTCCTTGGGATAGGCTCCAGATTCCCCATGGCCCTGTGTAGGATAAGCGGTACAGAAAATAGATGGATGGATGGATGGATGGATGGATGGATGGATGGATGGATGGATAATAGCTCCAAACACATAATAAAAAATCATATAATAAAAAAAAGACCTATTCATGTTGTTTGTTTCTTAGGGTGGTGTCTGTAATAAAACTCATACAACTGGACAGTATTAACACAAAACAATAAAGTTTCACGATTCCTTTTCTACAAGTCCACATATCTGTGTGATATGATTGCATTGCTGTATCACATTTATTTGCAAAACACTAGAATGGTATTGCAGCATATATTAAAAAAATTAAAGTGAGGCTTTATAGTATATATAATGTAGCTCATTATACTGGGCTACTTAAGCATCCCATGGTCTTTACTTTCTTCTAATCTAACAGGCATATGTTAAGTTATGGAACTAGATTAACCACACACCCCTCATTATGATCATGGTCCAACTATTCTATGTTCAAATAGGCTAATAAATATACAAACTCAACAGTAAATATAGTGACATTGATAATGGTGGATTGAGATTTCTACCATTGTAACAAAATTTTAAAATCGTGGAGCCTCTGGTTTTTACTTGGAGAAACATGGGTGTTGGTGGTGTAAACCAAATTTTAAAAGACATCCAAAGGATCCATCACTTCATTATTGCCTCAAGTGTTTAAAAAGCTGGTGTGCATTTAAACACTGGTTAAAATGGAAGGGTTTTTTTTTCATTAACCATAATTGATACAGATGAATAAAAAGTAATTGGCCCAGCATCTCATTGATTACTCAAGGTTTCCCATTATTGTTTCCTGTCAGCATTCCTGTCCCTAGCACAGTTGAAGTTACTATTGTGGCCTTGTAGCTCTTGTACAAAACAAAGATTTGGTGGATCGACTATGTTTAGGATTAGAGGAAAATTTTGTACATTTTATGTTTGCCATAACTGTTCTTTTAAGGGTGGTTTATTTTGCCCCTTCCTCATTGGGAAGTTAGGATGTGATGTTATCAAAATGGTGTTTATTTATGTTATCTTATACTTATTTATCTTCATTTCTAACTCTCAGCCTGCTTCAAAGTTTTTGGGTTATATCAAATTTATTACAATAGAGAGTCCGGGCTTGCACATTGTGTTATACTGGACATCTCCAGCTACCATCAAGCTGCTCTGAATGAATTGAGTTGTTTTGGGAAATGGCTCTACTAGAATCTTATTATGACATTTATTTCACTGGACGTATTCATGAATGTCACATTCTGTATAAGCTCGGCATCAATTTTTCACAGAGCTCATGATTGTGATGTTGGAACAGAGAGTAATGTTTTACCTACACAGAGCTGTCAGAGAGTTTTGGAAAAATGTACACAAGATAAATACAGAGATAAGGAATGATCTCGACTGCCTATTAGTCATTGATCTTTTTATAAACTGTAGGTTGAAGTTCTAATGTGTAACTCTCTCTCTCTTTCTCTCTCTCTGTCTCTCTCTCTCTCTCTCTCTCACACACACACACACACACACACACACACACACACACACACACACACACACACACACACACACACACACACACACACACACAAACATACATAATACTCAATTGATTCAGCATTATTGTACACATGACATCCATCCAGTTTGCTTTCTGAATGAATTATGATGAATTATGAGTACCGATCACAGTACACAAGCTCCATGTACATGGTTTCTGAGCCCTTTTGTCCTACATTTTAATCACCTTCTTTTTCATTTTACTCTTTACTCTTGAATGAGAATTATTTTAACAAATAGCACTGGAGTGGGTAGAATCCACCATATAAATTCAACAGCGTTTTTAGCACAAACAGCAAAGGTCATGGGAATCAAAAAAGGGGGATATAGGACAGGAAGTGATTTACTAGTGGACTATATCATGTTCAAACCATGCACATCGGAGACGTCAGTCCGCCATGGATCGTTTGAAAGGTCAGTCATATCCCTCACAGTGAAATTTCTTTCATGGTGTCACATGTTTCTCAAAACTCCCTCCCACGCCCCATTTTAAGATTGACTGACAAAGTAAAAGCAGAATTCTGTCATTAGGTGAGGTATAACTGTGAAACACCTCCAGGCATGGGTTAGAAATCAGGCCAGCTGCTGATCAGTAAGGAAATACATGCAGCACTGAGATAGCAGAACCATTAGGGCACATTAGAGCTGTTATCAACTACAGTAATGTGAGGCCAGTCATCACCCACATGCGGCTTGTGTACGTGAGTGTGTATAATTTATTTTCCTTTTCTATTCATTTTGTTTTTATTACACACTGCAAAAAAAAAAAAAAAAAATCAATATAGTCAATATAGTTAAACTTATCTAGTAGTTCCTATTATAAAATTATTATTATAAAACAAATATAGTTTAGTTATATTTAATTGTTGTAAATGTTTATTTATTTTTTAATTTTCATTTTAAGCATTTATTTCTAGAAAGAAGCAAAATTATCTAACAATAGAAGAAAAAATTCTAAAGCTTGAAATGAGAAGCAGCATCTAAAAACAGGCTGAAAAATCTTACATTTGACTTATAATAATCTCATAATCGGAAATATTAAATACATTTGCCCATATTGAAGATATTTTCACTTGCTAAGATATATTTTTTGCAGTGCAATACCACTGGCAGGTGTAACAATTTCTAGCTCTTGTTAAAATCATGCATATTACAAATAATACAATTTGATTATGCTCGCTTATTATTTATTCAGAAGGCACAGGTGAAGCTAGGCCATGGCATATTGTGAAACGAAAAATGACTAAATTGCATTTTAATGTGTGTCTTGTTAATGTCTAGTACAAAATGATGTTCTATAAGGTGCTGAGCTGAAGGTGGGTAGAAAAAAGCAGCATAGCAAGCAATATCAATTTCACAGCACACCAGTGTGTTAGGAGGCATGGGACGAACAGATTAGAGTTTTCCTGTAATCAAGGCCTCAGTTTTGAAAGTCTTTTCATCTTTTCATCAGGGCAAGCTAAAGAAGACCTGGCAACACAAAATGATGATAACTGTACTGATAGTAACAGCTCTGTTTGCTGTGTGTGGCTCTGCAATGCGTCTGCTCCTTATCAGTGATATCCACACAGTGCCAGCTATGTCAGTGACCTTCTGCTACTGAACTACTGTATAAAACTAGAACTGAATGTTTTGTGTTCTTTCACAGCTTCATTGTATGGATGATTTTTCCACACCATTTTCTTCTACCATTAAAGGGTGGTCTTTAAAAATGCTCAAACCTGTAAGAAGACAAAACTAGGGATTTTATTTCCTTAGTGTGCATGTTTGTTCAAGCGAGGATTTGTACTCACCCTGCTTTGATGTAATCTAGGAAAGTGTGTTCCGCCTCAACAGAGAATGAAAGCAACGTCACCTTGGGAATTAGAGAAATCAGCGCATTTACAAGACCTATGGATACCATATGCTCCACACTGCACACCTGCTTCATAACATGCCATCAATCTGTAAGCACACAGACACCTCTAACTATCACAGCAGTGCATTGTTGCTCATTAGTATAAGAGCTGCACGATATATCTTTTTTTTCCAATCATTATTACTGCAAGGCTGCAATGCTTAAATGAATCTCCTAGCACAGCTAACAAAAATATGTTCTGTGCTTTGACAATTCTAATCAATCTCAAACAAAACATATCTTGGCAAAATCCTGGCATTCACCTTATGATGGCAGATAATTTTGCTCAAAATAATCTTTAGCCATGTCACATTATGGGTTCTCTGGTGTATTTTAAGGCATCTCAGTCTCTACCAACAAATTGTAGAGTTGGATTTTTATCCATATTGTGCAGCTCTAATTAGTACCGTCATGATTACAGAGGGAGTCCCAATGTCACTATGCTACTGTAAAGCCAGATGTTGGAGTACTCATGCGTATAATTATACTGTGGTTTTCCCTCTTTCAGATAAATGTAGGGATTCTAACTGGATCAAAAGCCTCACCAGTAAAAACTAAACAAGAGATTTATTACCCATAATAAAGGGGAATAGGAGAAAAACTTTTTCTTAAAACAAAAAATTTCAAACAAGTCTATGTTTAAACTTAATGCATTTCATGGTGGTGCAATGCACCTTTGAGCTGTATCTGTAGCTCATGCTACTGATTCCTAATCTCAAAGCCTCCTGCACTACACATATTGGCTGGCACAGTCTGGTTGATGGCAGAGCATTTTTTTTTTTAGTAGTAGGTGGATTAAATAGCTTGCATGATGACAGATGACCTTTTCTGTATCAGGAACATGCAGATATGTCAAAACACTGACAAAACCGAGCAAAATAAAGTCGGACGCAAAGCCACCTAAACCTACTTAATACATGAAGTCACATTGTGCTTAAACATAGCGAAAGAAAATTAAGATGCTACTCAGACTCGATTATCATTTACATGTGATTACAAGAGAGAATACCAGTTCTCAGAGCTAAAACCTTATCCAATAACTTGATGTATGACATTAGAAACTTTGTTAGAAGTGGATAATAATTCAACTCATTTGTTTTACATAGTCTGTATTAATGCAGTTAACAATAGTGGTGCTTGAAGTTTGTGAACACTTTAGAATGTTCTTGATTTCTGCATAAATTTGGCCTAAAACATCATCAGATTTTCACACAACTCCTAAAAGGGAACAAAGGGAACCCAGTAAAACAAATTAGACAAAAATATTATACTTGGTCATTTATTTATTGAGGAAAATGATCCATTATTACATATCTGTGAGTGGCAAAAGTTTGTGAACCATTGCTTTCAGTATCAGGTGTGATCCCCTTGTGCAGCAAACTGCAACTAGTTTCTGGTAACTGTTGATCAGTCCTGCACATCGGCTTGAAGGAATTTTAGCCCATTTCTCAGTACAGAACAGCTTCAACTCTGGGATGTTGGTGGGTTTCCTAACATGAACTGCTTGCTTCAGGTCCTTCCACAACATTTCTATTGGATAAAGGTAAGGACTTTGACTTGGCCATTCCAAAATATTACCTTTATTCTTCTTTTAACCATTCTTTGGTAGAATGACTTGTGTGGTTAGGGTCGTTGTCTTGCTGCATGACCCACTTTCTCTTGAGATTCAGTTTATGAACAGATGTCCTGATATTTTCCTTTAGAATTCACTGGTATAATTCAGAATTCATTGTTCCATCAATGATAGCAAGATGCAGCAGTACAGGCTCAAACCATAATACCACAACCACCATATTTCACAGATGGGATAAGGTTCTTATGCTGGAATGCTGTGTTTTCCTTTCTCCAAACCTAACACTTCTCATTTAACCCAAAACTTCTATTTTGGTCTAATCCATCCACAAAACATTTTTCCAATAGCCTTCTGGCTTGTTCACGTAATCTTTAGCAAACTGCAGCAGGGCAGCAATGTTGTTTTTGGAGAGGGTAACAATGGTCTTGAATTTCCTCTATTTGTACACAATCTGTCTGACTGTGGATTGGTGTCATCCAAAACATTTAGAGATGGTTTTGTAAACTTTTCACGGTTGATGAGCATCAACAACTCTTTTTCTGAGGTCCTCAGAAATCTCCTTTGTTCGTGCCATGACACACTTCCACAAACATGCATTGTGAAGATCAGGCTTTGATAGATCCCTGTTCTTAAAATAAAACAGGGTGCTCACTCACACCTGATCCCTCATCTCATCTCAATCATTCATCCCACAGATTGAAAACAAAACTCTAAGTTCAGCTTCAAATTAACTGCTAATTCTAGAGATTCACATACTTTTGCCACTCACAGATGTACAGTTGCAATCAAAATTACTCAGCCCCCATTGTGAATCAGATTTATTGTCAAAATTTACAGACTTTCAGCTGTTTGAAAAATTATTCAACCCCCTAAATAGAATCCCTCCCAACAGCACAAATATGCAAAACAGGTGTTTTGCATACAACTAATCAAGGGCTTCATTAGTTGAGCTGGAACACATTAAATACCTGAACTGGCTAGGGGTTTGTTGAGTGTCATGTTTGATTGCATGTTATAAATATGGCAAAAGAATGGTCCAAAACGTTAAGAGAAGAGATCATCGCCCATCACAAACAAGGAACAGGATACAAAAAGATAGCGTAGGCACTGAATGTTCCAAGAGACACCGTATATAAATATATAAGTATATAAATGAGACACTGACATAGTTCGCAAGTTCAAAATTAAGGGAACAGTCGTTACACTACCTGGACGGGGCAGAAAAAGGAAGCTATCAACGGCTGCAATCAGATTTCTGAGAAGGCAAGTTGTGAAAAACCCTTGAGTGACTGCAAAAGACCTGCAGCAAGACTTAGTGGCAACAGGCACTGAGGTTTCAGTGAGCACAGTATGGCGTGTACTAAATGCAGAAGGAGGAAGCTGAAGCTTGGGCGTCACTGGACCTTCCAACAGGACAATGATCCCAAGCATACCGCAAATTCCACCAAGGCTTGGTTGCAGAAGAAGTCCTGGAAGAT
This sequence comes from Cranoglanis bouderius, assembly GCA_023630585.1. NCBI lineage: Eukaryota > Metazoa > Chordata > Actinopteri > Siluriformes > Cranoglanididae > Cranoglanis > Cranoglanis bouderius. The sequence continues at coordinate 6,743,398 of CM042556.1, read as the reverse complement.
TCTACAGGGCCATCACAGTCACCTGACTTGAACCCCATAGAAAATCTTTGGTGGGATTTGAAGAAGGCGGTTGTATCATGCAACCCCAAGAATATTACTGAGCTGGAGGCCATTGCTCATGAGGGACAGGCTAAGATTCCTCAGGAACACTGCCAGAAGCTGGTGTCTGGCTATGCATCTCATTTGCAGCAGGTCATAACAGCAAAAGGGTGCTCTATTACTAAAGATGCTTGCCATGAAGGGGTTGAATAATTTTGAAACTGGAGAAGTCATAATAAGTTGCATTTTCAGTTGAATTTGGGGAAACCACTTGAAGCATTCATTGTGTTGAGCTATTTCAATTGCTTTTGTTTGATTTGTTCATTGCAAACAGCTGAAAGTCTGTAAATTTTGACAATAAACCTGATTTGCAATGGGGGTTGAATAATTTTGATTGCAGCTGTATTATTGGGTCATTTTCCTTAATAAATAAATGACCAAGTATAACATTTTCTCTCATTTGTTTAACTGGGTTCTCTTTGTCTACTTTTAGGACTTGTTTGAAAATCTGATGATGTTTTACATCATATTTATGCAGATATATAGAAAATTCTAAAGGGTTCACAAATTTTCAAACACCACTTTAGCTAGTGGTTAATTTGGTACCCTAATTACCTACCACTTTTTGCTTAGTCAGTTATGTTTCCAGACAACCAAGGGCCCACCCTTGCATAATAATAAACAACACATCCTGGATATAAACAATTGTGACTACTCCATTCTCTAAACTTTAACACTGACCACAAACTGATGCAGGCCAATGCTGACAGTAACCATAAACCAACATAGTTTGTTCTTTATGTATCATATTTGCTTCACTCTACTGACTAGAAACACTGGATCCATTTAATGATGTTGGTCTTGCGTTTAGAGATCAATAGTACAGGGTGTCCCAAAAGTCTCCATACATAAGGGAAATTAACACTTTTTAGCAAAATGTCTTCCAAAATTTTTCATACCTGTTTTATATATATATCAGACAGCCTTTAAAAATGCCACCGGGAAGCTGTCGCAAGGTTGCGATGGACTTTAACAGGAAAGATGCCAAGCACACACGACACTGGTGCCAAAATTATTAACAAATTCAAAAAGATTTTTGTGGACCAACTGAGAAGTGTCCATCCACGAACATCCACTGACAAAGGCACAACTGATGTGGTGCTGGTATACTTAGTCCCCTACTGCATGGAGATTTTTGAGACACCCTGTACGGCAAGAATCAACAGCTACCATAGTAAATGTATAGTTTTTAATGTACGGATACAGACAAGAATATTTAGACATTTCCAGGCCAGAGACTCACTGTTCCAGAGTTGATGTATCTTCTCTTCTTTGTTTTCTTTTTGGCATTCACCACCTGAAATCATAAAATTACAAAATTTCAAAGCTATCATCATTAACAAGAGATCAAAAAATTACATTACTGAAATAAAGCATGAAAACAGAAATAACATGAATCTCTACTGAAAGAAAATCACAGATGTAAGACATGGCAGAGCTAGTGTGTTGATCTGATCTCTCTGGTCTTGCTGGGACTGTCACGCTCCATTACAACTGCTTTCACATCCAACATGGCCCCATAGGGATAATACTGTAGTACACCTACTACACATACTGTCTCTTTTTCCCATCCTAATGAACTGTTCAAAACACAAATTCTGATATTCTCAGCCCTCAGTCTTACTTCCTGCTTCCTTTCAAATGTATCTCTTCTGTATGTTTTCAGATAAGCTGGCGAAAAATTCACCAGTTATCAGCTTGTAATAGTGTCTGTACTCTTTTTGTTCTTATTCAGTATTTTTCTCTCTCAGGCCCTGATTTACTGTATTAAATGTTTGCTTTTGTAAAAATATGAACTTGATAACACCTGCCAAAAAAATGAGCAAGCTTAGTTACTAACAGGGTCTGAAGATGATTGTGTCTTTCACATGAACTAGCATGTCTCCAATTTGTATGCTTGCTTAATGATGTATTATGTGGCATTTCAACTTAAAGCTGCAGTACGGAACTTTTTTTGGTAAAAAAAAAAAAAAAAAAATGAACAAAAATCAATTATTGAGCAAGTACATAAAAAAAATCAGTGTTCAAAACTGTCTCCTTACCTTACCCCGATTCGCAGTGGTAAGCTTATAATAATGATATATAAAATGAGCTGTCGGGTCGGATTTTGTCCATTCGTCTTTGCGTGGTTACTTCACATTCGTAAACAGAAAGAAAAAGAGCCGGCTACTATATCGCACATGTGGGGGCTGAGGATGGTGGAGTGTTTGTAGTTTGCTTTTACAACAGTTGCTTAGAATTTGAACTTGATGGCTGCTTTAATCTGGATAGTTCTAAACGCAAGCATCGTTGACATCAGGGGAAACAGCCGTTGTCAAACCCCAGAACTCCGAAATATGAAGGGATGGAAGACTAACACAGAGATAGCTTTTTTCTGATGAACAGTTAAGACATTTCACTGGCTCAATAGGTAGCTAGCTAACATTAGCACACTTGTTTGCTTGATTCAGCTAAGTATCGAGTTTCTTATGTTTTTTTTTTGTTTGTTTGTTTGTTTTGCTATGGTCCTTGTGGCAAATTGAACTTATTTTCTGCTAGCTATGAGAGAGAGCAACTCACCTGTACTCCAAGAAAACTGTATCTGCCTCCACCTCCGTTGTCAAGTATTGGAGATAATATACGCATACGAATACCTCAATGTTGCCAACTCATGCAAGACAAATAAGCAACTGCAGCTTCAAAAACAAGCCCAATATTATAAATAAATGTATAAATATAAGACTTAAATACATGAGCCTGCAACATATTAAACTGAAACCATCAGCAGTTTGAAAAGCAAAAACAGAATTTATTTTATAAAAAATCATCAAACGGCAACAAAGCTTATAGGGAGGAGAGGCACTATTCACTCATCTCTGATCACCTGGGAGCAGAATATGATTGGAGAGATGGAAAAGGAGATTACATTAGAATCATAGCTACTATTAGTATATATGAGTATGTTATGCTTGTTTTTTTTTTTTTGTTTTTTTTTTGTTATAACCTGTAATAATTGTGGGAGGGGCAAAATACACAACAGCACTGATATTATTGTGAGGCTGTGAGCAGACAGTGTCAACACATTGGGGAAAATAGCGACCATAAATGTAAAAAGAAAAAAAAAAACGAAGCTCAAAGTCACGTATTATAAGTGGACTTGGCAACTCTGAGAAGTATACCTCAAACCATCCGATTCATGCACGCAGAGGAGCAGTGACGAAGCAAAACCCACGTAAAAACCCACGTAATAATAACTCCGCAAGTAACTTGCAATTTTATGTTTCAAACAGCGATGGCAATAGAGAGGCAAAAGTTCAGTACTGCAGCTTTAACCTTAACCTTTTTCATTTTAAGTGAAAAACACTTGGTGTCAATGTGAATCGATTAATTTTACACCCAAAATGCAATTCACTAAGCCTGAAAGTCACTTTGGTAACTGTAATTGTGTGTGCAAATTAAAATTTTGAGCATATTTTTTAATTTGTGGAAAGGCCATTCCTGTTAGTGTAACAACCATTTACTAGGAACTTTATATAAATTATGCCATTTTAAAATAATCTGAACGTGTCTCAAAAAAAACCCTTAATATTCCTATGGTGAAATTTGTTTATTAGATATTCACTGCGTATTTGCACCATTTAAACAAAACCTTATAAGTTTTCACTGACACATGCCTTATTAACATAATACACGCTCATGTCTACACACTTTTATTCATTTATTCATATCATATTTTTAACAGGTTTTCAACCTGTCATTCTGCCTTAAGCTGGTCTTATACTTGAGTTTCAGTTTCAATTTACTTTACATTCTAGATATGTTTGAGGCCACACAGGCCTTGATTGTCACTTGTCTTGACACAATGATGGTTAGAGGTTTTTTTTTTTTTTGCCTGCCTGCCTCTGGAGCTAAGTGGCCTCATTGAGGAGTGGAGAGAACAGCAGATACAAGTGCAGAGCTCTCAAGGAAGAAAAAAGTAAGTTCCTTTGACATCTTGTAGCGACAGGAACAAAAGTCGGCAGAAGACACCACTGAGCAGTCCAACTGAAGAGAAGAGAGTGCCTTTTGAGGATTAGAGGAGCTAGCAGTGGAGCCAAATGCAAGAGCTGTTAGCAGGAAAGCAACAGTGCATTGAAGTATGGAGCTCAGTGGAGCCTAGTACAGCGTCCTCACATACAGAGACAGCCCCTGATGTGCTATCAGTGCGTTTCATTCTCTAAACTTAAGGCCCTTTTTGGCAGAGAGCGCTGAGAGCTGGACATCAGAGCAGACTGAAGATTGTAATGAAAGACACAAGCACAGCTCAGCATCAGCACTGAATGCGTAAAGGCTGGACAAGTGCCTAATCCATTTTGTAGTACATCTGTAATACATATGGCTGAGCTATTCCCTAATGTACTGATTTCATTGATGAGCTCTATGTGCATTTAAAAGTGCAAGCTGTTGCTTGATAAAAGGGTAAGCATACTGGCTGCAATGCAGAAACACTAGGCTTGAGATCAATGTTTCTGGTAGAGAAACCCATCACCTTAGTGTATGGAAGTATTTTGCGGACAATTTTCAAAAGCAATCGCAAACTGTATTTGCAATTGCGTTTCCTAATTGTGGACGCATAAATTGTAACATAATGCAAATGAAAATGCAAATCGTGTATTACCGTTTGTGTTTTCGTTCACACGAACGTACAGTGTCTGCCAAATTTCAAATGGAAACGCAAAGTTCATTTGCAATTGCACTTCCCATGTCTTACGAGCTATGATCCTGTCATATCAAAATAGCAATAGCAATTACCCTGTTTGCTATTTCACTTCCTCTGGGTCACGTACTGAGCCTGACAAAATTAAAACGGAATATCAAATCCCTTTGAATTTGCATTTCCGATGCCTTGCACAGAAACCTGTCAATCAGTGTTGGGGGTGGGAGTATACTATGGGGCGTGTTTGTATTTGGAAGTGATGTTTTGAATATTGTCTGCAAAATACTTCCATATTAGCATACTACTCAAGTTTAGAATGAAAAGCTGCACTGTGTGTACACTGAATGCTGGTTTGTAAAGCATATGATGCATGGGTAAATACTGTATAAGTTGCATCTTCAATACAGTGGTACACTACTGGCCCTGAAGGAAATAATCTGTGCATCAAGCCATGGGAACCACAGAAATAGCAACAAATCACTGTGGCTGTTTACACAGTAGAGGAGACAAGTTTCAGTACAGGATTTCGCTTAGTTTTTTTTTTTTTTTTTATGATTGTTGTAGCCAAAAATGCTTGATTTTGCTGCGGCTTTTTGTGCTTTTTTGCAGAAAACTACTTGAATAGACAAAATTGCAGTTGCCTGAAATTGTTTTGCACGGTCTTTCGCAGTGATGTTTGTTGGTAAATGAGACCTTTTAGCTGTACTCATGTTCAACACGTGAATCGAAGAGGGCTGTTAGGTTTTCCCTTCTCTAGCGCTCGCTACTCAACAAGGAGTAGCGAGTGGCATACTTCCGCATTCCATTGCACGCATTCCAGCGCCATTCAAAAACTCTCCGATGGACGTTTCGTTCATGGATTCACGTTTTGTTTACTTTTGCCATGTGCTCATATTTTGGTCTAAGTCATGTCTCCACCTCCTGTGTTTCCCCATGTGCGTTTGTTTTGGTTCGTGTCATGTCTCCGCCTCCTCATTTGTTTATGTAGTGGGTTCAGCTGTTATTGATTTGGACATGTGATTTCTTTGCGTTTAAATACGCCGCTCCATTTCCGCTTCAGCATGGAGTATTAGTTTAATAATAGTATTAGTATAGTAGAGTTTAACCGTGCGCCTTCCCCCCCCCACCTTAGCTCTTTTCTCATGATTTCCAGATCACCTTTCTAGTTTAATATTAGTATAGTTTAACTCTGATGTTTGAATGTATTGATTTTGAATGTGATGAATCTGAGGAATCTGATGTTTCATGTGAAAGATAGTGACGAAGCAGTTGTTTCCTATGTTTTTTGTTAACCAGGCGTTCCCTGGTTCCTCCGGTTTTTTGTGTGTTTTTGTTTGCCCGGCATTCCCGGGATTTTGGATTCCGGCTTCAGAATTTCCTGGACTTTTGCACTGTAAGTGTTCTAAGACGTGTCTAACCTGTTTGGGAATTTTGCCTTGGTTATTTGTGGCTTTTTGATGGGCTGTCCCATTTCATTTGAAGGTTTTGTTTCTTTTATGTTCCTAATAAACTGAACACTTTCCCCTGCAAGTGCATCCTGCTAATCTCCTTCACCCTACGGGTCGTAACAAGGGCATTGACTGAATTTGCATTGTGATGACATCACATGACGCGTCTTTGCCACAATCTGCAGATAATCTGCGGTAATTTTGAAAAATTGCAAGCTCCTCCGAAAATTGCGGAGTTTGCTTGATTCTGCAATCTCAAAATCGTGAAATCCTGGAGGGATTGCAGTTTGGTTGGTTTAAATTCCACTGTTGGCGCTCGGTACAAACATTCTGCACCAGCTGTCACTGGTACCTACTGTAGACGCACTCAAAAAATTATTTCTTGCCTCTTGTTCAGTTTAATTAATTAGAATGAGCTAAAGTAACACGATTTTTGAACATTTTGTCACAGCTTAATTTCATTGTGTTCAATCTACCTAATGTATTTAAAACTGGAGTTTACTTAATTCATTTGTGTTAAAACTGCATGAATCATTTTTATGACATAACTAACTGGGCAGGGGATCTGTGGTTCCCAGAATGCTTTGCAAGGGACTGCATTAGGAGAGTAAATTTATGGATTAAGTGTTATTTTATGTGTTTTTCAGTAACGGGAAAAACATGTTAGTTTTTAATGTTCAGTTATGTTGGCCTTTTGAAGGAGTTTCTGTAATATCTTTGAATTTTGTGGTTACCATTGTGCTGAAGAGTGGCGCTTGTGCTTAGGCTGTGGGCACTCAGTGATTTTTTTAAATTTTTTTATGTTTAAACAAGCAGTTTCATTCATCATTATACACAATGTATATAATGATAAATGAAACTGCTTGTTTAAACATAAGAAAATTAATTAAACCTTAGAAATTTTTTTTTTTTTTAAATGAAGTTGGGCCAACATAAGATTTAGTTGGACAAATGTAATAAAGTTGATTAAACCTACTAGAGTAAATTAATTTGACCTAAACCAACTAAATTGTGTTGACCCAACTAAATAGATTCATTTCGAATGAACTAAATTAAATTGTGTGTTAAAAACTTTCTTCAATAAAATTAAGTAAGAGTAATGAATTAATTTTTTGAGTGCAGGTCTTTGGTGCACAGGCTCAAGAGGCATTAAATGACAGCCTCATGTTATGCAACAAACTGCACTTAGGTGCTGATTTGCACCGGAACATTATTTCCATGGAATTGGGTTACAAAGACTGCATCAGCGAATGGAAGGTGCTAAGGGAACACATTGTTGCTGCTACAGCAACCCAAAACACAAAGATGGATCTGTGCCAGAACAGAGCATGATCAAGCCTTTAAATCACGATTTACTGAAACTGCCAGAGGATCACGGCATTGGTTTTGAAATGACCCAGCTGACGGTGGAATAGTTTTCCTCTCTGCAACTAGAGAAGTGGAGGTTAATAACAATAACAGACCAGTGGCTATTGAACACACTGTCCACAGGGTATCATTTACAGTTTTCACTATTGGCCAACATCAAACTCACAAAGGTTCTAGACCCAAGCCGTTTGGTTATACTGCCTGTGGAATTGCAGTTGCTACTAGAAAAACAGGCAAAAGAAATATTACATTTAAAACAGGATTTTAAATCTTGAGTGTGTTAAATATCTCATGCTGATATCACATGCTGAAAATGGTATTTTAAATGTAAGAGATGTACATTTATTTTGTAAATAACTGCCATTCCATATGCAATGCATAACAGATGTGAAATGAGTGGTGAACAAACATGATTGGTTTGTAACCACAGATCTGAAGGATAAGTCAGTTTATTAGGAACATTCATAATTAGGAACAGCAGTCAAAATCCAAAACATGAGGCAGATATAGTAGTCGAGAATAGGCGAGGGTCAGGCGATGGGCAAACAACAAGAAATGGGCTAAACAAGAATCGAAACACAAGGACAGAAACAGGGATCAAAAACCATGAAAACAACACTATGAACAAAGGCTTGGTAATCAACAGACCGCTAAGGAAACTGCGCCAATACTTCGCGCCGAACAAAGACACACAAGGGGTTAAAATAACAAACGTAATCATTGTTAACACAAAACAGCTGAGACATATTAGGACATAACCAATGACAATACAGGGGCGGAGACAAGACATGAACCAAAACAAAACACATGTGGAGAAGTAAATAGTCAATGTCACTGAACCCCGAAGTGCGCGCTTTGGTGATCAGCGTGAGGGGGAATCGTAACAAACCAGTCCAGCCACCAAGACTCACTGCTGAGAGAAATGTATTCCTTTATATTGTTTATAAAGGAATACATTTATAACATATAACAACATTTATAAAGGAATACATTTATAACATATAACAATATTTATAAAGGAATACATTTATAACATATAACACCTTATATATATATATATATATATATATATATATATATATATATATATATATATATATATATATATATATATATATATATATATATATATATAATGTTGGTTATAGTGTTTAGATAATAATTAGACATCATTTATTTTTAATTGTTGCAGCATGTTACATAAGTATTTATTTGTTTATTGTATTTTGACATGCATAGTTTAGCTGTTTTGTTTGGTAAATAAAATTACATTGGACTTAAGCATATCCTGCATAATGTAATGCAGAATAAATCAATTAAGAAATGTAAAGTTTTTTAAAATGTAAATGTTGAAATGTTGCAATTGGTTGTGGTGTTTATAATTAACTGGATTATTTAATACAGGTCTTGTAGTAAACATCATCAAATATTCAAATATTCATATGTTTATCAAATATTCTTTGCACAATCCAGACAACTAAATGTTTTTTTTTTATTTGTTTTCTAATTAAAATGTATTCAAATCTCCTATCTGGGTCATAAATAATAATGAATAGGCTGAACAAACAAAAAATAAGCGTTTTAAAAAAAGCCCACTGCTCAGTCATAATGAATCTCTGGGTTACTGAAAGAAAGTCAGTATGTTGATTTCTGCACATAACAGCAATGTGTGATCAGATTAACCAAATGTGTGCGCTGTTATACACTGACCCAACAATGAGTTACTGAAATGACTGGTTACATTTAACCCAGCAGTTTTAGAGTGTTTGTTTTGTTTTGGGTTTTTTTTTTTTTTTATGATAAACTGTATCATAATATGACCCAATGACTGGTTACATTAACCCAACAGTTTTAGTGGGGTTTTAGTTTGTTTTGTTTTTTTATGGTAAACTGTATAATAATATGAGATCACCTTGCAGAAAGTACTATTTTAATACTGCCTTTCAGTACTGCTTATTAATTGGGATTTGTTTGTCATACAAATCTTCCAACCCTGATCACAGCTCATACACCAGGAACACATACAGTATATCAGTTTTCAACACATTGAACAGGACTTTTGTGGCCCTTTCCAAGGCCTCAGCCAGAAACAATACAGTGAATACTTTTTAATTGCACGTTACAGGGTGTTACAGGGTTAAAATCAATGGAGCTTATCCCAGGAACACCTAGGGGCAATTTAGCATAGCGAGTCCACCTACCAGCAGTTTGTGGAAGAGAGGAGGAACCAGAGAACATACAAGAAACCCACATGGGCACAGGGAGAACATCCAAAACATAGTAACCCAAGCCCAGGATCACAACAGGGAGCACTACCTACTGCACCACCTACTTTATTCTGGCCTTCCATTATCTCTAATAAATGCCTGTAGCTTTTATTCCATGTGTGATTAATAGCCTGTGTGTTAATAAAGTTACAGTCTCTTTTTATGTAATTGTAATTGTAATCTCAAGTCATGTGTTTATCCAAAATATATAAATAAAAATGGAAGATCAGCATGTAGCTTATTAAAATATGAAGTACTTGTGGTTAATAGCATCTGGCAAACTTGCCTCTCTGGGCACAATAGATGCAACATTTCTTTCTGATGATTATTTTTTGCATTTTGCATCTATAAATATATGCAATTTTTTATTCATATTATTTTTTTTTTATTTCTCTCCTGTCCAACTTGACAGCTGTCTTCATCTGACTGCAACCAGTTACTCTCGCCGATACACAAGACAAGGTGCTCCCCCAAATTTACATGTGATATAATTCACACAATTGTTCTTTGCTAATTATTTGCAATTTATCCTATAGCACACACAGATAAAGTAAGTGCTCTTTATATAGATTCAGTACATCAGAACCTCAGTGTATAAATCACGATGTATTAACAGATAATGAAAAAAAAGTTCCCACATTGTATTATCTACAACTAACCTTTCATTGTACGGTCCATGTTTTTGTATGGGCTTGTATGCAAAACTTGCCCTTACAAAAGCCAACTAATACATTTTTTTCTGTCATGTCAGTGATACAGCAGAGCCAGTTCACCTAACCCCTTTTACACACACACACACACATCATTTCCATCGATGTTCCTTCAGCCATTTAGACGTGACAGTGACATGGCCCTCCTTCACCACTTAATCCACAGCAACAGACTCTCTAATGAGTCAGTGAAATAGGGCTGTTAGAGGAAGAGCAGGTATTATCACACACTAGCCTCTGCAAAGCAGTGAAACCTGCTTTAATTACATACCAGCCCAGCCCTGTCAGTTTTAACAGTAAAAACTGACTGTATTACAGTTTAAAGGTGTGTTAGTCAATATAAGTCGAAATTTGCCGGGATTGGGTCACTAACGGTTAAGCAGGTGGATTCAAGGACATCTGAATTTTTTTTTTTTTTTTTTTACGATGGCGTTTTAGTGCCACGTAAAAAAAAAAAAAAAAAGTAAGATTATGAGAATAAAATAGTAATATTTTTAGAATAAAGTCAAAATTACGAGAATAAAGTCGTAATTTTGACGTGAATGTGTTTGAAGTGACGTGTACAAGCCAGTCTGCGCCAGTGAATTTAGATTAGTTTAACGGTGGACCACCGCAGTAAAGTTGGTTTTATGTTGGACATTCGGTGCACATTCGAGATTCGCTCTTCTGTTTCTCAAGAAATAAACACACAAAAATGACAAAATGTGTATTTTCTTGCTCTGGAGTAGACAGAAAACAAAGTACAACTGAATATATTTTTTAATACACATTTTGTCCTTTTTGTGTGTTTATTTATTAAGTTGAAGAGCAAATCTCAAATCTGTGAATGTCCAATATAAAACCAACTTTACCGTGGTGTAATTCTGACTTTATTCTCAAAATATTACGACTTTAATCTCACAATGCTACAACTTCATTCTCGTAATTTTTACTTTGTTCTCAAAATATTATGACTTTATTCTCGTAATCTCTATTTATTTTATCTTTTTTACGTGGCACCAAAACACCGTCGTGCCACTCCCATTCCCACAATATAAACAAATCCGACCCAGAACCTGCCTTGTAGAATTCAATTAGCATTAGCATGCTAACTAGAGTTAGCATTAGCAAGGACTGTCTTGACACCACTTTCAAGTGCACTCAGCCATTAAGCTGCTTGAACACCAGGGTATAACACTATAATAAACATGCAACATTCAGCTAATACTGATTCATGAGAATGGTCAAGAGTGCCTTCACTGTCCTGTTTTTTTTAGTAATGAGTCTTTGAGCTTTAAGCGCTGTTGGTAACATTGTTGGCATCGCTAGATAAATGATGGGCCCTTCACCCACTTAAAAGCCAAGTTATAACACTATAAACATTCAGCTAATACTGATTTATGAGAATGGTCTAGAGTGCCTTTGCTGTCCTGTTTTTCTTTTTAATGTAAAAGAAACATATCTACTTTTTTCGTTATGTAAAGCAGGTCATTCAAACAATTCAAAGCTATATACAAACTGCAATTACATACCTGTCTAGGAACAATGTAAAAAATTCTGAGTCTAGCTTAAGTAATAAATAATGAATTACTCCACTGTGGAAAAGCATTGCCAATCTTTATTCTTGTTTTACTTGTTCTTGTTTCTTGTTGTTAAGTTTGTTCAAAGCACAGCACAGCATGTTTTTTTGAATTATCAGGCTGTGCTGGGCAATTGCTGATTTCAGACTGTAATTGGGGAGGAGTAAAGTGGTGTTGGGTAGTGTAAAATGACTGACAAGGACCATGTAAACAGAAACAAGCACTCCAGACCGTAACACATTTTTCCAAACAGGTTTTCTCTGCCACATAATGCACTTTTAAACAATTATTGTTTTATCCTGTTCTACATATTTTCCAGGTTATTTGTAGGTAAGAAATAAAAACAATAAACTGTTGCACCTTTAATCTAATTAAAAGCATTATAGAATTAAAGGTAAGAAATGTCTAAAATAGTTGAATCTTGAATCTGGGTTAATATTGTTCTTTAATTGTGATCTCAACATGCTTGAAAATATTGCTTGTACAAGTTAAAATGTAAAATTTATCTCTAGTTGATAACCCTAGAAATGCCCCTGTGAAGGAGGCTGGGCAGAAAATCAGTGTTTTCCAGTGAGTTAATGATGACAGCGGGGCACATGAGGGTTTTTCATGGTAGCTGAGCAGCACTTGACTTTCCTTCATCAGAAGATTTAATAATACCATTGAATAGTGAATAATTTGTAATTCTACTGACCTCATAAACATTGAACTGACTCTGGCCCCGTGACAGCTCCCGGTAGCTAGTGGAAAATTCTCCAATGAAGTCATGGCTGAAAGGCAAAAAAGTATAATAGCTTTATATAAAAAGTGGTACTTTAATTTCATTCATTCATTCATTCATTCATTCATTCACAGAGAGAGAGAGAGAGAGGGAGAGAGAGAGAGAGAGAGAGAGAGACAGGAGACATACCTGCCATCCCTGTCCCAATCATATATTTCCACCTTAATTGACCTAGAAGACATACAACATGGGTTTCAAGAGCATGAAAAATAATTTACTTGTGTTATTAACTGCTTTCTAGTCACTTTTAAAACTGAAAAAGCATGACGAGGTTGCATACAAAAACACATAACCAAACTAAATAGTAATAGACAATGCCAGAGATACTAATCTGACAAACTATTTAGTATGGCAGTGTGCAGATCTAATCTTGCCCTAAAACCAGCCAATCATATCCCATTAAATAGAATGTTCAGAATTGCTCAGCAATGAGCAGAAATCAGTGCCTGGCATGAAACATGGTTTAATTACATTTCATCATTTATTATTATTACACTTTGAATAATTAAAATCTCGTTCTTTTCATGGAGCAATAATTTTGCCAATTACACTCTTGAATTGTAACCTTGTTACTACAAATAGGTAATAATCAAGCACATGCTGTTAAGTATCAAACAAATCAAGCACACCATGATTTGCAAAAATCCGATTACATTTATTTGCTAATGCTCACGAATGAACACAGAAACACACTGAGAGAGAAATCTTGCTGCATTCTGTCTGTCAAGGCATGTTAAATTCTTTTTGAAGAATTATCTCAAAATAGCCTCAGGGTGTGTGAGGAAAGTCAGCAATATTTGAGAATTAACAGAGCATTTCTCAAGTGAGAATTTAGAAGCCTGAACTGGGAAAATCATGTCAGGTTGTTTATACTTTCCAGAGAAACTTGACACCTGAGATTAACAGGAACATCACAGGTTTTAATACACAAGCAATTAAACTGATTGACAGGGTTAACCACTGTGTCAGTGTCTTGCTGGGAGACACATCAGCATCAGTGCACAGAATAAAATGGTAGTAAAATATTGTAATGTATTGTAAAATACATACAATTGATATTAAAAAAAAGTCTACACACCCCTGTTAAAATGGCAGGTTTTTGTGACGGAAAAAATAAATCCAAGATAAATTATGTCAGAAATATTTTATAAAACAATCAGAAACATTTTAGGGAAAATAGGAAAAATAAAAAACTTACAATAGCCTGATGGCATAAGTGTGTACACCCTTCTGTAATTGGAAATGTGGCTGTGCTCAGAAGGAACCAATTACATTCAATCTCATGTTCAAAAGGAATTATCATACAGCCGTCATTAATGAAATTATTCTGATTAACCCCAAATAAAGAACAGCTGTTTCTGTAAGATTTTCTTGACATCTTCTTGGTTCCATCTGACTGCTGAGGCAAAGAGCTTACAAAGCATGTACGGGATCTCTCTTGTTGAAAGATATTGATCAGGAGGGGGTATAAAAGGGTATTTCCAAAACATTAGATGTACCATTGTACACCGCGAAGGCCATCATCAACAAGTGGAGGAAATGGGGCACCACAGTGACATTAGCAAGAACAGGACATCCCTCCAAAATTTATGAAACGACAAGACACAATTTTACCAGGGAGGCTGCCAAGAGACCCACTGCAATGTTAAAGAGCTACAGGAATATCTGACAAATACTGATTACTCTCTGCATGTAACAACAACCTCTTGTATTCTTCACATGTATGGGCTATGGGGTAGGGTGGCTAGAGGGAAGCCCTTTCTCACAAAAAAAACATCCAAGCCCAACTAAATCACCCTAAAACATGTGGCAAAATGTTTTATGCTCTGATGACACCAATTGCAAAAGGTATATTTTGCAAAAAAAATAAAAAATTCCACCCATGGTGAAGCATGGTGGTGGAAGCATTATGCTTTATGGCTGCTTTTCTTCAGCTGGAATTAGAACTTTTATCAAGGTGGAGGGAAACATGAATAGCTATAGTACAAATACCAGTCGATTTTAGTCTAAAACATTCAGGTGTCTGCTAGTAATCTGAAGATGAAAATGAACTTCACCTTTCAGCACAACAATGAGCCAAAGCATACATCCAAATCAACAAAGGATTTGTTGATACTTCATTTATAGAAGTAGGTTTTATACAAAAAAAAATAAAAATCTGCAGCTGAGTCACCCCAAGATCTGAAAATGACAAAAGCCAACTCAAGAAAAATTTCAAGCTATAATCAAAGAAAGATCAAGAAAAGATCCGAGATGATCCTGCCAGCAGCAGCAAAGAATCAAAACCAAATCCAAAATCCAACCTACCAGCCACGGATCGACTGACAATACAAGTCTGAGAGAGTGCAGGCTTCTGCAACACCACACGCTTCAGTGAGTCAAAGGGCTGAGGAAGAGAACCAAATCACATCTAAATCAAGATAGAATCTATGAAAGTAATTTTTAAAAAAATCAATCCTGCTGAAGGAGAGCTCTTGAAAACTTCTGAAAATTAATAGTGCATTGTATGCCTTAAGACAACTTTAACTTGGATTGCATTAATTAATTATAAAACCTTCTGAAAAATATAGACTAAATAGTTATGGCTGTCTCTCTGCTAAATGATTCTACCTTCATGTTTCATCTAAGAGGTTTTTCATTTGAAGTTTGAGCAGTAAGTGTAAGTGTTTGGAAACTCCTACAGCCTTCTGAAAGTGGTGGATAGTGGTTAGAAAAAATATTGAGCACAATGTAAATGAATACAGCCTTCTAAAATTCTGTTTGATACTGCTTTATAGCATTGTGTTATGCTGGTGTTTACAACTGCTGACATTTGCTGCTGCGCTGTTCTATGTTTAACACATTTCTACCCCTTTAAGGCAGTGGCTTTTTGATTTATAGCTGCAATATATTCTTGTGTGTGTGTGTGTGCGTGCGTGTGTGCGTGCGTGCGTGCGTGCGTGCATGTGTGTGTGTGTGTGACAGACTATCTTGGCTCTGAGTTAATGCCTATGTTCTACTACTTCATTCATGTTGGCTTTTGTGCTATTGGGAATTTTACAGGGTTCAGATGTAATCTGTGGTTATAAACATACACATTTGCTGTTATAAACCTTAGCACAATTATAAATGGACTCTGGAGAACTCCTACACCACCAATTCCATCTGCTACTGTTGGACAGAAGGTGTAGAAAGGTGTAGACATTAGAATTTTCACGTCATTATAATTCAGCCAGTATATAAACATGGCACTTATGCCATCACAGAGTTTATGTGTTCTGACCAGAATTGCAGACACAAGACATTTCTACATAAAATTAGTTTACATGCCAGTTATTTGATATTGCATGTGGGTTGATATCTGAATGTACTGTACATCACATGGGTTATCGATGATGTCTATGCATTTTTCTCTTCTAGAGAACACTGCACAGGTAGATACCTTACTTGGAAGTAACAATAGCCTGATGACTACACTTCAACATAAATTTAGATGCCATACAAATACTTTAAGCTGTAGTTTGTTTTTTGGCCCCATATCCAACATTAGTGTATTTGTCTCTGTTGGACGTACAACTGTGTTATCATTAGAAGTCATCTTTCATCCTCATCACCCTCCATACATGTTCAGGGGTTTTTGCTTTAGATGATTTAGTTAGATCTACTAGAGTGGCACTACTGAACAGCTATTGTACAGATTGTACAGATATCTCAGCAATGCCACAGCCATCTGTGGCTAGGAACCAAGGGAGCAAATGTAGCCATGCTCTCTAGGTGGGAGAGCTGGTATACTCTCTCTCCCTTGTCAGTCACAGTGACACTAAGCATTCATGGGCATCTGTTGGCCGATGTATGCTGTGTTGGGCAGATAGCACTTTCCTTCGAGTGTGTTACGCTACCCTGTGACACAGCATGAGTAGCAGTTTGAAAAGATGCAGTTGGCTGGCATCACGTGTCTCAGAGGAAGTATGTGATAGCTTTCAGCCTCCCTGGTTGGTAGCTATCATATGATAGAGGAGAGCTGGCTGGTAGGTGGGTATTGGCAGGTGACCATATTAGACAGAAAGAGAGGGGGTGGGGGGGTATGGGAATGACAGTACTGTCAGCATGTATAAACCCCAACACACACACACACACACACGCGCACACACGCACACACACACACACACACACACACACACACACACACACACACACACACACACACACACACACACTATGGGTTAAAATGTATGATTTAACAAATTATGACTTTGTACTTGTTGGCAGATTGAATTTCTTTTTTGTTCTAAATTACAAAATCTTGTAATCTTCTAAATTCTAAATCTTGTACTCTTCCAATCTCATAGATTACAAAATAAGATGCTGTAGTGCTGTAGTAAAATTAATGTTGCTAATTTATTAATTTATTATGTTCAATATTATTTGTGACATAACTATTCATTTACTCAATTATTTATTATTGACTCATGTATGGGTTTCATTATAATCATTATTGTTTTAGATTTATCCATACATCATTAGTCTTAATAGTGAACATTAGATAGTCTCGTTTGGTTTAAATGACTGTTGGGCAGTAACAAATCTAAATCAATAATGTATGCCGATAAGTGCCTGAAATGTCTTACCTTGACGTCTGACAATTTTTGCTCCATGAGTTGTTTAGAGTTACTGATGTTTAGAGTTACATGTCAAATTGTCAGTGTAATCTTCATCAGGAGCAGATAAAGGAGCTGTGCTCAGAATCATTCTGGTGTGAGGGCTATGAAAACTTCTTGCCCGTGGATCATCTGTCCATTTTTAGAAATAGTTTGTGTACAGTATATAAGAATCCTACATAGCATACCAGAAGAGCAGGAGGTAGGTGTGCGGATTAGCATGTACACAAAGACACACAGAAGTGGTATGGAAAGCCAAGTAGGGATTATGAGGCAGGTGTCTCTGACAGTATCGGACAACACACAGCTGCCAGAGTGTCTGTCAGGTTTACCTGAATCATAAGCCTGAACAAACACATTCTGGCTTTTTTTTTTTTTTAATCCCCTTCCAATGTCTCTCTCCGATATAATGGCAGATGCAGCTGGTGCATTTAGTCAGAGATACATCAAGAGCAGGACTGTTATTTGTAACAATCAATCAAAAGAGACCAGCTTTTCTCTGCAGTAAGCTGCATAATACCTCCCCTTTACACTCTTGGATGCAATAACACTCGCAAATCATTACTGCCTGGGGCACAGGCATTTGAGGATCATCATACTGCCGAAATTATACATACCAGGCTATTGTTGGTAGGAAATAATCCTGCTGTTGAGTGGCACTGTGTGTGCATACCTATCATAGTCTCCATTGCAGAGGGCTCTCACAGGGATGCTGAAAGGTTTCCACACAGGGTTGAGTGTGTTTTTCATCACCTCTGTCTTATGGCAGATAGTAAACCTGAATACAGAATAAAAACAAAGCTGAGATAATAATGGTCTAGTTATACATAACATAAAAATCTCAGGATGTACTGTATATCCATTTAAATTAATGAAACCAGACATTGTATAAAAACAGGCTTTTCACCAAGCTGTGTTACTATGCCAAGATGAACTGGATTGCAAATTCAGTCTTAGTACATTTTAGGAAGTATCGTCTGTACACTGTAAGGGACCACTGATGTGAACAACATATTCAAAAGCTCTTCAACATACTGAATTGAGTTAGAACTCAGAATGTACATGAATTGACTAACTCACGTTCCGTCCTCATTACTCCGGTAGAACACCATAAAAGGGTCTGAGCGACCAAAGAAGTCTTTCTTGTCCAGCTTATTGGCACAGAATTGCATAGTGACACAGTCCTGGGGGGAGTTGAGAAAGAGAAAGCAGGAGGTTGTAAATCCAATAGGATTATAGTTACAGTTTGCTTTGCTACAGAGAATCAGCTTGTGTAGACAGAAACAAGATTATCACATTAAAACCAGACCTTGTCCATGGAAATTTCCATTTTAGTTTTACATAAAATAATATTTAAGGTTTCCAGCTACAGCATAAGGACACAGGATAATGATTTAAAAAATATATTTGATAACAAAAACAAAACACTGTGTCTTAAAGTCAACGGGAATGAGTGTGGTGAATATTATTGTGAATAATATATATACGTATGTGTGTACATGTACTGTATGTGCTGTTAAAAGGGGATCCTTTTAACAGTAATAATGATGCATTAGCACAGTGTTACGGAGATTACTACAGTTTATAAGGCATTTCCATGTTTCATTCTCATCACTGGCAGAATGAAAATGGCAGTCAATTTAACTGCTAAACCTTTCCATACACTGGAGGTGCTATTAAAGCATATGATTAGTCTGGAGTGGAAGAATGAAGAAGGACGGGGAGGGGAGAGATAGAAGGATAGAGGGAAATCAATGAATGAGAAGAAGCATTGAAGAAGAGAGAGAGGAGATAAAAGAATGGGAGGGATAGAGCAGCCTGCCAAAGGTCTGAGTTAAATGACAGTTTCACGGGTGTTAAAGAGACCGTTATAATCCAGCACACTTCACTAGGCAAGATAACTAGCATTCTGGCAGATGCTACTCTCTTAACAGAGTGTAGCTGCCATATAATTCCATTGTGATTGCCAGAGGTTTGAAGCTGCACCTGGGAGTGGCAATACAATAGGGAGAAAGTTTCACTTGTTAAATATGGACTGCATCAAATGTAATTTCAACAAAGAATGGGTGTTCATAACATGTATATGGTGTGTGTGTGTGTGTGTGTGTGTGTGTGTAGTGAAATTAATTTCATTTTGGTTTGCAAACACAATTACATAATCAAAGTGTAATATTTGAACATTGCAATTACACTTGGTCTTAGAACCGTGGTGCAGTGTTACCTCAGTTGAGCTCTGTATTACACACAAATCTAGAAACAAAACTGTAACACTAAAAGCATTCAAATACCATTTTCTTTATTATGCACAATGATGAGCTTTGCTCCACCACACTAACTTAATACCTGCACACTCCTGCCATCTGTACTTCCTCTGGCTCTTGGAATACAATTAGCAATGCAAAGGTCATCATCATTAGTTATAATAGTGAAGACTCCGATGAATACTGGCAAATATTGCCTGAATATGTGCATTACACCCCAAAGAGACTACGCCTGATGTTAAAGCTTTACAACTGGGATGAAGGAGATTTGTTCTGACACTGTGAAATGAATTATGCCTTAAACCAGTGAGACCAAGCATTCTAATGCAAACTTGTCTGCATTATCTATGTCAGCTTTCACTAAACATAGCACACATTCAGTCTGGGAGGAAACAGGAATATATTTTGGCACACAGAGTACAAAAAACTCTGCGTAATAAAAACACCTTTTTTGTCTTAACACCCATATGGTCTAAGCAGAAAGCCTACAAAAGGCTGTGTGTTGTAGAGTGCTCGGAATCTGTGTCTTACTGATCCCTGGTGGACTATAATGTTCTCTCAGCTGCAGAGTTTTATTGAATGTCATAACACTGGTGTGGCAGTAAGTTTAATGAGACAACAGGGAGAAATTCTACAACATTCTAAGAGAGAAAATCTTTCTTCTTATTATTTGGTCAGAGACAATCTAGATTTCCTGCTCTTTTTCAGTGTGATTACAGACAATTTGTATTTGCTGGATTGCTATGGACATGACTTGAAGACACAGCCTAGTCATTACCTAAATTACTGGAGACAAATTAACATGTCCTCAGTAATTTTATCTTGATCTTTGTCATGTTTCTGTCTGGTTTTGTTTTGAAGCAGTTGCCCAAATCCAATTCCCCAAATCCTCAGCAAAGTAGCACAAACATTTCCCAGAATTCTCAGCCAGCCCATGTGCTCCAAACCACATAACCTAACCAGTCACAAGTGCCCTCTGAGCACATCTTCCTGTTTATCAGTTGGTGTCACAAATTCCCTAAAGTCCATGGGCTCCTGTGGTTTCGTGAGCACAACCACCAATTGTCCTGAATTTCTCTATTCGTGTCTCCTGTTTCTCACCATACCTACTAGTATCTTTAACTATTATATAAAGCCCTGAAATAGAGTCCATATCCAAAGTCCATGTCTGTTATCAGAATGTTTTTATTCTCCAAGTACAGGGTGTACAAGGATTTCATAATTTTTGGTGCAGTGTCACACATAGAGGACAGCACATTGACCAAAGGCTACAATATAATATATTACAATACAATACAATACAATATGATACAATACAATACAGTATATCTGTACAGGAAGACAGTACAAATATTTAATGTGATATGTGGATACTGCTGATACAGCAGAATGTTGGGGTGTAATTTAATTATTACTAAGACTATAATTACTGTTATTGTGCAGTTACTGCAGGTGTTAATGTAATTACAATTGAATTCTACTGGTCTATAAAAGTGACTTGTGCTGCATGTCAGAGGGGAGAGATGTAGGGAGAGTGTTTATTTAGAAGAATTGTAGAATGGGGGAAGAAACTGTGCAGGTGTTGACTGGTATTGGGATTTCAGGGCACTTCTTCTGGGTTTCCGTTGTGAAGGAAAATGCTGTAAAAGAAAGTGGGAGTCTGCCATGATTTTCCCCACTCTCTTCTTCACCTTGGATGAGGTCAGTGAGGGTGGGGAGCTGACAGCCAATAGTTTCTTTCTGCACTTCTGATGATGCTCTGTAGCTTGCGTTAGGAGTGCAAAGTTGCAGAGCTGAACCATGCAAAAATGGAGGATGTGTCTATTGATTCTATTGTAGCTCTGTGGAATAGGTCCAGTAGTTTCTTTGACAGCTTAAATTTCTTTAGCTGTTGCAGAAAATGCAGGCATTGCAGGGCCTACTTGGTGATTGTGTTGGAAATTCTGTACCATTTGAGGTCCTGCTTGATGATGGTACCCAGGAATTTGTGTGACTCTGCTCTGCTGACTGCTCAGCCATTTATTTCTATAGGAAGGTGTGGTGGATGTTTCCTTCTGAAACCAATAATCATCTCCACAGTTTTTGCATTTTCAACTCTAAGCTACACACCATGCCATCAGATGACTCACTTCTGTGGACTCATCTTTGTTTGATACGAGTCCCACCAGGGTGGTGTCATCTGCAAACTTGATGAGCTTGATGGAGTCACTTTCAGAAGTACAGTCATTGGTGTACAGTGAGTAAAGCAGGGAAGAAATCATGCAACTTTGTGGAGCACCAGTTTTGAGGTAGAGCGGGTCTGAGAGCTGATCATCCATCCTGACGTACTGTTTCAGGACAGGAAATCGATAATCCAACAGCAGGCAGGTGGAGATATGTTAAGCTGCCTTAGTTTATCCAATTGAAGGTCAGAGATGATGTTATTGAAAGCAGAATATGCCAAGGTTTGTAGCAAGACCAATGCTTGTGCACTCTCTCCACACAGACACTATGGCTGTTCCATAGACTTGCTGTCCAACACAACCTCACCCTATGTCTATCCTCTGTTGGCCACCTAAAGAAGGAAGGGGACTGAAAACATACACTGAGGAGTACATCACAGGCTCTCAAGTTGAAGTATATCCCCTTCCATGGAATCCCATGTTAATCACATCAAGAGTTTCCTAAAGTGACACCTGAAGAACCAGCTATATATGAAATGTGAATTTCATATCCCTAAAGTTGTTAGCACAGAGGCTTTTTTAGGCCAATCCCTGAAATATTTCATGAATTCCTAGGCATCACCAACACCCACCCCATACTTCCCATTGTCATGGAGGTTGATGCCAGCAACAGGGACCCTTAAAACTCCATCCAGTGACCTTGTTTTCCAAAAGCATTTCTGGCTAAGTACAATTATGTCTTTAGGTACAGAGAGTTTATGGCTGTAAAAATGGTGCTGGAAGAGTGGCACCAATGGCAGAGCACCCCTTTGTCTAGAGTAGCTGAAGACAGCAAAGTGGTTGAACCAATGACAAGCTAGATGATTACTCTTTTACTCACATTTTAATTCCATGGTTTTGTCTCAACCTGGTTCCAAGAAAACCAACATGGACACATTCTAAAGCCTTTATCCCACTCCTCCCTGAGAAGCGACCTCAGAACGTATACAGAACCTATAATTTGTGTGTCCCACTTTCTTGGTGTCATAAGCTGGGACATTGAATAAGAAATAGCTCATAATAAATAAGAAATAACACATAATAAGCAACCAGCCCTTTCATCATGCCCTGCCACCACCTCTAATCCAAATTGGCCTTATCAATACTGTAGACCACCTACAGTGACCTCCACTAATATTGGCACCCTTGGTAAATATGAGCAAAGAAGGCTGTGAAGTTGCTGTGAATTGTCTTTATTGTTTAAACTTTTGATCTTTTGTTTAAAAAAATCACATAAATACTCTGCTCTCGTGGATATCAAACAATTGCAAACACAACACAGGTTTATCAAAAAAAAATCTTTGTTAAATATAGGTGTGCAACAATTATTGAGAAAAATATATTTGAAGTATATTCCCATTGATATTTCACATTTTGTTAGTACACCTGGGTGACTAGGAACAGGAAATTGTTCAACCATGTCTTCCTGTTTCACAGGGGTATAAATATGAGGTAACTTCCTTAGTCATTCATAACAACGGGTAAGACCACGGAATATAGCTGTGATGTGCGGTAAAAGGTTGTTGAGCTTCACAAAATGGGAAGTGGTTATAAGAAAATAGCACAAGCATTGAAAATGCCCATTTCCACCATCAGGGCAATAATTAAGAAGTTCCAGTCAACTGGAAATGCTATGAATCAACCTGGAATTGGACGTTTGTCTATATTGTCTCAACGCACTGTTAAGAGGATGGTTCGAGTGGCCAAAAAATCTCCAAGGATCACAGCTGGAGAATTGCAGAAGTTGCGTCTTGGGGTCAGAAAGTCTCCAAAACTACAATCCGAAGTCACCTACATCACCACAAGCTGTTTGGATGGGTTTCAAGAAAAAAAAGCCTCTACTCTCATCCAAAAACAAACTCAAGCGTCTTCAGCTTGCCAGACACTACTGGAACTTCAAATGGGATCAGGTTCTATGGTCAGATGAAACCAAAATAGAGCTTTTTGGCAATAAACACCAGAGGTGGTTTCCAACCACAGAGAGGAAGCCATATGAAAAAGTATCTCATGCCCACACTTAAATATGGTGGTGGCTGTTTTTCTGCTAAGGACCTGGACATTTTGTTAGGATACATGGCATCATGGACAATGAAAACCTGACTGCCTCTGTCAGAAAGCTTCAAATGGGCCATGGTTGGATCTTCCAGCAGGACAATGATCCAAAACATACATCAAAATCATCACAAAAATGGTTTACTGACCACAAAATCAAGGTCCTGCCATGGCTAACCCAGTCCCCTGACTTGAAACCCATAGAAAACCTGTGGGGTGAACTGAAGAGGAGAGTCCACCAGCGTGGATCTCGAAATTTGAAGGATCTGGAGAGATTTTGTATGGAGGAATGGTCTCAGATACCTTGCCATGTATTCTCCAACCTCATCAGGCATTATAGGAGAAGACTCAGAGCTGTTATCTTGGCAAAGGGAGCTAGAACAAAGTATGGCCTAAAAGTGTGCCAATAATTGTTGCACACCTATATTTAACAAAGATTTATTTATTTACTTACTTACTTATTTGATAAACATGTGTTGTGTTTGCAATTGTTTGATATCCATGAGAGCAGAGTATTTTTATGAATTTTGTCAACAAAAGATCAAAAGGTTAAACAATAAAGACAATTATTCACAGCCTTCTTTGCTCATATTTACCAAGGGTGCCAATATTAGTGGAGGACACTGTAGTTGTTGTGAAGGTCTCTAATATCAAATCCAGTAGCTTGTTAAAATCAGAAACTATTTACATCCTGTGATAGGAATCATCATTTGCTTCTACTCAGACATCAATGAGAAGTCTCCACCTGCATGAAGCCACAATAATTTAAATGTTTTTTTTTTCTATTCTGATTCCTCCTGATGCTCATGATTTGTATAATTCATCATTTTTTTTCTACTATAAGTAATTTAATCTTTTGATAAAGAGCCTCTTATCCTTCCATCTAATGTTGTTCACTGTGACTCTATAAAACAGCAGTTACAGTAGATGTATCCATCCATACATAGGAAATGCATAAACCATAATGGCTTACACTGAATAATCTCTCTAGTAATTCTAGCTGCTCACCCATCCTTATCACAAATGATGAATGCAAGATCTAAAGCAAAAAAAGTACTGGAAAGTTCTCAAAGCCCTGTAGGTCTCCCAGGATGTCTCAGGATTCTAAACTTGTCCAGCCTTTGAACTATCCTACAAGGTCTGAATAAACACTCTGATTAAGTTTAGTCAAAGCTTTATGGCACAAAAGCAGAACTGAAAAAGGCTGTGCCAATCATTTTGTTGATATTTTATTGTCATCTCTCAAAAAGTTAATGAATACTTGAATGGCATGTGTTGGTCTGGAAAAAGTACATAGACAGAAAATGTTTTCATGTAGGTAATATAGCAATAGCTAGTGTGTGTGTGTGTGTGTGTGTGTGTGAGTGTGTGTGTGTGTGTGTGTGTGTGTGTGTGTGTGTGTGTGTGTGTGTGTGTGTGTGTGTGTGTGTGTGTGTGTGTGTGTGTGTGTTGCTATTCTGTTTTTTTTTTTTTTCTGAGCCTTTACGTGGGGGAGGAAAATGGCTCCAGCTATATGTTTAAGCTTCAATACATAATAGGAAAGCTGAGTACTACAATAAAGAAGTAAACTGGCTAGTATGAGCTTCACTTTTAAAACAGCTAATTGGGCATCATAACAAATTATGTTTAGCAGAGTTGTACTCTGTTACAATATTTACATAAATGGCACACTTACCCTGCAGTTTCCCAGTTCCTCTGCTGTTAAAATGACAGTGCCACATTTTTTCCCTGGAATGCCCCTAAAAACAAGCCAAAATAACTGCATATCAATCAACTGTAATTAATTCTTAAGCAGAAGAAATTAAAGAAATTAGTGAAAAAAGTACAGTAGTAACACAGTGAATATTTTTGTAATAATAGGGTGTAGTAAATATATTTAATATACAACTAATATATTTAACATATTGTGCTTTATAACTATGCCACATTTATTGAAAATCAACAATAACAGGCTACTGCAGCAACATATCAGATCCCAGCTAAAGGTACTGTACATTATTATTAAGTTAACATTTATAATAAATGCCTCCCTATTGGGGATGTATTTAACTTTCTCCTTACAAACACACAGGCAAAAGTATTGGATGGGATGACAGCTGTAAGCCTTACAGCGCAGAAATAACTCTATACATTACATACATTGCAAGGATCAAATACAGAAAATGACAATAAATAGAATTAAACAGTTAAAAACTAATCAAGTCATCTCAAATAAGTATTTGGGGTGACCACCCTTTGCTTTTAAAATTGCATCAGTTTTCATAGGAACAGCATTGTGTAGTTTTATAAGGAAATTGGCCAGTATGCTGTTCCAAGAATCTTGGAGATATTGCCCTGCTCTTCTGTAGTCTTTGGTTTTTTTCTATCTTTTCAGATTTAAGTCTCAATTATGTTTTTGTGTGAAAAATTCAATATCCTTTTGTCTTTTCTTTTGTCTTTTCCACTGGACACACTAATGCAGCACTGCAGAAAAGTAAAATGTCAATTTAAGGCAAAATGTATTATAACATTTTAAAGAGTTCCTGACGTTCCAAAATATATTAATGGCAAGGTTTGAGTCCCCTTGACCCTCTTGAATAGGTAAGGAATTTTAAGGGTAAGGTTTATAAACAACTGTGAATAAAGGTTAACCTGTTTCCTCAATATCCAACCATGAGGCCTGAATATTGCACCCTAATAAAAGTTTCAGTGATATGCCATAAAAAAAGGAGCTGTTATAATGATGAGAGTTATCACAAGAGTTATCACAACACTAATCCCCCAGTTTGCTGAATGTTCACTGTCAAAAAATACATCAACAAGCACGTAACAAGCATACAGCTAAATATTTCCTTCACATTTTGAAGAAATGTGAGATCACAGTTTGAACTCTGGAGTTATCACCTAAAATTATTAACCTTCACTGTAGCTGACGTGTAGCTGAAGGAAATGTCTCATAGTTGAAAAATGAGCTTCTGTGATACTGCAGTAATTCACAGTAAATGCACTGTTTCCTTCTGATGGGACACCAAAATCTTAGATGATGAAACCATTCGAAATGAGTCATCTAATTTCCTTTTACAACCTTCACCAGTGAATCGGGTTGTTTTATTATTGATGTGGCTTTTTCTGCTCTCTGCTCCCAATGCTTCCCAGCACAGCCAAAAAGAATCAATCATGTTCACACCTCCCTGTGTCCCATTTACAATTGATTTGCATGTGATCAAACATCAGAACCCCCACTGGCCTTGCAAGTGTTGTGTAAAATGCAAAATAAATCAAGCTTTAAGAAAGTGTTGTTTTTTCATGTTTATATAGTGGGGCACACATGCAAATCGAACTAGTTAATGCTGTGTATAGTTTCAAATTGCAACTTGAAGACCAGAGTTTCCTGCCTGTCTGTGGACAGACATGAGTTGGTCAAGCTCAGTGAAGTTCCTGTTCATGAGGAAACTCAATAACAGGGAGTCAGGAAGAACTAGAAATAACAACAATGCAGCACTATAATAGTAACTGTATATCATAACTAAATGAGTGCTTAGTATACGGAAGATCATGTCCTCCCCTATAACCCGCTGAGTCTGAATGAGCAGAACATATAGAACAATCCACTGTATGGTACAAAGTAATAGAGTTGGGGTGAGGGGGTAATTCTTTAAAATGTCAAGATATGTAGCATTATTGATTGAGAATAAATGTCAGTTTAAGTGAACCATAGCTCTATCATGTCAGAGCTAAAATCAACATAGAAATATCAGCTGAAACAAGAAAAACTCTCTGCAGCGTCTGCTTCTAAAGTCAAATTATTTAAATACTACACGCCATTATATGTTAAACTGCACAAAAGAAACGCTGATCAAACAAGGTTTTAACAAAGACTGCTAACCAAACCAGAGTCATAATGCACAGGGTAGAATATTTTTACATACTGATCACACATGAAAGTGAGGACAACAAGTCCAGAGATGTGATTCAGTAGTATGCTTGTTATTTACCACCACTAGTTACAGAGCTTTTTTCCTATTGTGCCAGTCATGCTTTAGCATCTAATTTTGTATGGGCAGGCCTGATTGGAGATGAGGATGTGATTTATGAAGGCATTCTGAGCCTAATAAGTTGCGCTCTGTTTGTGAGGCAAATTTTGCATTCTACATCATGAACCATTTAAATTCTGGCAGAGCTTTGGGCAGATCCTGAGACTGCAATTTGGTTTCTCCTCAGGCATGTCCTACAATAGGACACAAAACATTAGGTCCCAGGCAATGAAACAACGTTCCAATTAAATGCATGGCATTTAATGCAGATAATGCAGATAAGGTCCACCTCTGTGACTTTGGAAAAACAAAACAAAAAAAAACAACAATGTAATTTAACTGGAAACAGCATTGTCATATTAAACTTCAGGGAGGGAGCTATCTTGGGAGGTTTGCACACGCACTCATTAGGATGAAAAATGGTGCTGGTATTTATACAAGAGTGCAAACTGTCATGTGACAGGTGGAGGAAAACTGATATTTGGACATACAGCTCAGGATGTGATGCAAGAAGCTCAAAGCAAACACTACTATTGAAGTCATTAATATGCCAATACTCATCAGACCTCACTACAAAATACAAATGGGAAATGGGAAAAAAGGGGGGGAAAAAACATGTTTATAGCCAGAGTCAGGAACAACAGCAGTGGCAGAATCATATAGTGGGACATGGAAACTCATGTGTTTTCAGACAGGCAATGGGTCTACCAGAATGATCTGAAATAAACACCAATTTTTCAGTGAGATAAGCTGTGCAGTCACAGACCATTGGTCCATCAGAAACATTAAACATTCAGTTTAGACCAGAGTTAAATGAAAGAGGACATTTGACTCATCATGTGAAACTAAGACAATTAAAGCTTTTAGTGAAATTTGCTGGGTGACAGCTATTCTAAACACAACACATGGCTAATCAGTGACAGCATTAAGAAAACTCTATCAGCAGAATTAGGATTAGAACCATAACCATGTTGATTTTCAACACAGCCATTGACAATGATTATGTATAGTAGGATATAAACTGACCTGATGTTTCACATTCAGTTGTAGAACTTGCATGTTATTTTTGATAGTTCACTTTAGGCTCTCTATGAACCATCGATAGACTGTCCTGAAACAGCCTTTAAACTAATTCTCAACAACATGTCAAATGATCTGTATCTATCTTTCCACAACATAAAATGTATCACTAAATCCCCCTGAACTGAATGCGAAATCATGATAGGGCTAGGAACCAGCTGATATAGCTCTATAGATCTGTCTATAGATGATCTACTCTGTATCAAGATCTATAAACTGGGCCATCCGAATAAAATGAAGTTGATAGTTTATAGAATGTGTATAGATTTTCTACTAAACATCTACAACAAATTCTGGTCTTTAAATGTAAATTACATTTAACTAGAATATTATATAATTGTCAGGACATGTTTAATCCATATTTCATGGTAAGCAATGTGGTGACATCATACAAGTTGTATACAAGTTTACAAAATAACATTTACAGTATACAGTTTTATATTTTATACTTCCCCCAAACACACACACACACACACACACACACACACACACACACACACACACACACACACACACACACACACACACACACACACACACACACACACACACACATAATGGGACAACCTGGTCTACACGAGAGAGCTTTAGCCATTGTTCCAAAGACTCATTCTCATGAACAGAATTAACATGCAACACCTTAGGGTGAGCCTACCCGGCTGGGGGCCCATCCTGCCATAAAACACCTTGTGTCTCTCCCATTTGGTATTCTGGTCATTATACTTTTCAAAGAGGCTCAGGGGTATAAAAACGTGTGCATTATACAATGGCAGAGATGCAATACCATCTGCATCCTATGCCAATGACTCTGTCCTTTGACTTTGCAAGTTCTCTCTATTTTTACTTTCTGTATATTGTGTATTTGTTTTGTATAATAAACCCATTTATTACTGTGTCCCTAAATACTGAGTAGTTCTTCTGCAAGAAAGTATGGTGCATTAAGAGTGCATGATTTGTATGATTTGTATGGTTACTATAAATAGTTTGTATGGTTACTAGAAATAGTAGAAATTGCAGCCTCTTACAAACTATTATAATAGGCTAATACTTGCAAGTTTAAATAAAAACCTCTGATAAGTAAATCGGAAAGGCCTAGGCTTGGACATTGATAGAAACCGCTGAGCTAATAGAATAATTGAACACTGAGATATTACACTACTAGCACTATCTAAAAGATTATTCTTTGGAATCAGTTACATTAAGCTAACCTGGCAAATTGGAGTCAGATAATTAAGTTAACAGTCATTATAAATTGGAGTCAGATATTTAGCAGATATTTAAGTCATACAGGTTAAACCATGCATTTAAGCTTCGGCTGCACCAATTTCCGTCCATGATCATAGGAGAGCAGCAGACTAAAATAGCATCATTTTATATTTTAATCTTTAAAATAAAAAAATTTAAGTTTACACTGCCTGTGTGAAAGGATTATCACTTACATCTTATAATTACTTAGGAATGTTACTTACGATTAGGATGAACTACATGAGATGGTGATAAGTCAACCACATCCAACCTCAAAAGAAAGACCAACGCATGTGCTATGACTTGTATAATACATTCACAAAAAGCACTGATGCCACTGTGCTTAACCCCATGATCTTAATGAGTGCTCATCTAATGCATACTGAAATGCTTTGCTGTTAAATGAGCCTTACACATATTAAAATGCAGCAGCATCTTTTATTGTGGAAAAATGCACTTATTAGATTTCTATTTCAATTCCAGGCAACGCTAAATTGAGCCCACTGGTACCAGATCTCAACCAAGGGACTAGAATTAATGCTTCCTTTAACTGTGAAGTCCTGCATGGCATTGAAAGCAGATTCTCTGGCCCTTTTGCTGCCACTGCTGCTTGGGTATAATGGCACTTACCATGTGCAGTGAGTGATAGCATTCATATCTGTAATTCTGTTATATATCCACTTGGCCATGAGCTTCTCCAGTGACTCTAAAGCTCACAAGAGTTTAACTGCACTACCACATCAAAGATCTATTAGCCTGAATGAAACTGCACCACAAAACCCACTTACATTTACAATGAGGCTTGACCCACTATAGAGGTTACCCCCAAACTGCCTGCAAGTTAAGCAGATCAGCTAATGCTGAGGTGGCAGTAAGAGTAACACACTTGTACCAGCATTTAAACTCAGTAATGCAGGGTTGCTGTTGTTGTTGTTGTTGTTGTTGTTGTTATTTTTATCTCTTGTGATTTAAAACAGAGCAAATAAATAATTGTGTACTTTAGGAAACTAAGCTGTGTTGTTGTTTTTTTTTTTGTTGTTGTTTTTTTTTTTTTTGTTTGTTTTGAAAATAGAGATATTAGATATTAGATAAATTAGATAAATTAGATATTCACAGAATAAGAGCAAATATATCAACTTAAAATGTGAACTTGTGGAGGGCATCTTTAAAAATCCACAAAGCACTGAATCAGTTTATGCATTTGCATAATATGGGACCATGTTGGAAAATAAAAACTAGCCTTTGTGCAGCACATAAATTGCAAATGTATTTCCTTTATTCTGATGACCTATTCTTGTGCTGGTTTATATATTCTTTATACTGGTCCTTTCAATTCCCACAGGTTAGCGTGGTAATACAGTGCTTATGAACACACATACAGAATTGTAAGTGTGTATTTAATATATGTATTTTTTTAATAATATGGTGATCATATGGCACAATTAAATGACCATTAAATGTGTCAGGTGGTTGACTGTGGTTCTATCAATAACCACAAGGGGCAGTACAAATCACCTGGATAATGAATACCACAATGTCAAAAGAAACTAACCCTTTATGGCTGCATCCAAAATTGCATACTCTGACAGTACATACTTCATTCAATGCAGTACCTACTGCACAGTCGTTGAAACAGTACGTACTAATCAGTATGTGTGTGCAGTATGGCTACAATCCCGGACATACTACATCCACCATATCGGCAGTGTCATTGTACCTTCGACGTCATCATAAACGCAAAAATCTTAAAGGGACCATCAGATTAAAGCAACCGCACTAATGGCAAAATGCACATCAGGAAAGTTAACTGAATTAGTAATTTAATGTGGGCAGTGTTAACAGGCGTTAAACTCGTTGCCCTTAACTTGGCCAGCTAAGGCATGATGGAGGTTTCAAATGCTGTGAAACTGTTTTCTTGTTTAAACCTTCAACAAGTTAACATTTTATTCGGGTATTTTTAAGCAAGGTTTAATACTTAAAAAGAGCCGAGGCGCAGTCTTCCGTGAATTTTTTTTTTGCACTCGTCCACACCAGTCCTGTTGCATTATGGGCATTTTTGACTTGCGTAGTGTCCATCAGTTGCACACTGCAAAATCTCGCCAGAAGCAGTAAGTCATCCAGGTATTTCTTGCCTACTGTTTCTTGCCTACTGAGAATTCGGACATACTACGCCTATGGCGTACTGCTTGTTGCCTACTGTGTAGTAGGGTAGTACACGATTTAGGACGCAGCCTATGACGGACTGGAAAGGTGTTCAAATAAACACCACACTTACTCCAGGGTGAAGTTAACTCTGTTGACATGTTGACGTCTTCACCCAGTGGGCCAGTCTCTGTATAGACATTGGAGCACCCCACATATTTCCTCCATGACAAACAGTTGATCTGGTGATCAAATGGCAGCCATTCAGTCCACAAAGTACCATAGGGCATGTACTGGCCATAACAGGGAATGATCTGCAGGTTCACCCTCATGAACCCCATGAATGCCCCAAGATCAATCAGTAGCTTAACAAAATTGAGTGATATTACCTTGGGCAAAACACCTGGCTCACTCAAGCTCACTCCATAATCATCAGTCATCTAGTGCACACAAGGTGGTCTTAGTGCCAAGGCATGCATTTCCCTCACTCTTTTTGCTGTTGTGATTGCTACCCAAAGGCAGTCTTTAGAGAGACCCATTTCAATTTGGCATCCAGCATGGGCTCATAAGGAGCAGCTTTAAAAGACTCTAGCACAAGGGGGAGATCCATTGCCAGGCTTTTGGAGAAGTGGCAGATCAAAGCACCTTGCCTCCAGCAAGACACCATCAGTGGTGCTGTGATGCATTACAATGGCCATCACATATATCTTTAGCATAGTCCCTGCATTAATACTAGTACTCTAGGAACCAGGCAGCACACTGGATCCAGTGGATGGGGTGCACACCATCTGAGAACATAAAAGCCCTGTGTATTGGGGCTCTTGAGTTCGTGAGTGTTTCCTAGACTGTTAGGTCACAGTCATCAACTTAACTTTCACTACAAATGGCCAAACCAGGAGATAGACAGGTGGCCATAATGTGGCTGATAATGTGGTGCCAAATCTCTCTGTCCATTTGGGAAAACAGATCTACTCAGGGAGGAAGTGGCCAAGGTGTTCTTACCACAAGTTTACCAGCAGTAGAAACAAAGGTTTTGATGGCTTCTTTTTAGCCACAAACAGGACCCTGTCGCCAAACTGGTGAATTCTCTTGAATCAGTGCTAGAGGCAGAGACTATCAGCTCACTGTAAGCCTTGTCACCACAACCAAAGAGATAATAGGACAGGATAAGTGTGTATTGTCAGCTTTAGAAGACAGGCTACCTGTAGCTCAGACTAGTTCTATAGTGTTATGGAGATAGTTCTATAAGGTTTACACAAGGTCTGACATGTGTACAAGGCAAGAAGAAGAAAGACAAAGATGGCTGTATCTCAATGGTATTTATCGCAAATACTATGTCATATCTTCACTTTGTGACCTTGTTGTGCAGGTATCCATGTGATGTTCCTTATCTGCACTGTGAGCACACTTCAGTCTCATTGTAAAGAGCATCATGATGGGTTATATATAAGAATGTCTTTATCTTTA
Organism: Cranoglanis bouderius; assembly: GCA_023630585.1. Taxonomy (NCBI): domain Eukaryota; kingdom Metazoa; phylum Chordata; class Actinopteri; order Siluriformes; family Cranoglanididae; genus Cranoglanis; species Cranoglanis bouderius. Next base: position 6,709,393 of record CM042556.1, on the reverse strand, counting down.
CTCTAGAATGAATTAATTAGTGTGAACTTTAGAGAGTGCATACTTAATATATAACTGTTTGTAAGGCTTTATGTTTGAGGGGGATGTTGCCAGGGCATTCCCCAGTGAAAAAAAATGTATAGAGTTTTTATAAATTGTATAAAACTGTTTTTATAATTCCAAAGCTTTTTAGTTTCCTTCATTATTCATTTTAATGTGAAAAAATTAAGATGCTTTGATTCTCCCACTCCTGTCATTGCTATATGACGTTAATAACTGCCTAGAGCCAAAGCATATCTGTTCTCTTTAATATGAAACTTTTGTCTGAGAGATAATGACTTGGTTTTAGATGTGCATTAATCCTTTCACCAGACAGTGTGAGTTACAAAAACTACAGCATGTAGATTCTCAATAATACAGTTAAAACAAAAGCAATATAACTGGGAGGAAAAACACGTTGTATATCACAGGTAGGGCTGAATATATGCTATAAATGTATGCATGCTAGGTTTAGCCCCTACAAAACTAATCTACATTTGAGCAAAATATCTTGACAATTGTTAGAGTCCTATGTGCCTACGTTTGCAGGGGAAAAAAAAAACAAGTAGGATGAGTAGCACAAATTATAGAGAAACAGATATCTAAATAAGGGAAATTTAGCTGTGAGAAGACAGCAACAACAATGTTATCTGCCTTTATTATTCCCATGACAACTGAGTACACAATGGAGTTGTCCAGCAGTTTTATCAACTGCTTGCACAAACAAAGGCCAAAACACTACCCTGTAATTCATCATTCAATGGCAGTAAACAAAAAAACACAAACGGACACCAATGAAGAATTCACAGTGTGTGTGTGTGTGTGTGTGTGTGTGTGTGTGTGTGTGTGTGTGTGTGTGTGTGTGTGTGTGTGTGTGTGTGTGTGTGTGTGTGTATGTGTGTGTGGTTAATAATTATGTCAATGGAAGATCCTCACAAGGGATGTAACCAAATAAAAATGCATTCTTCAAAATGACAAATAATGTGTTCCTAACAGATACAAACACAGATATGAATAGCAGGCGTATTATTTGTTTTTGCTTTTTTAGAGCACTTGTCAGAAAGGGTCATCACAGGGCATCTGGTTGAGAATAAAAGTGTGCATAGGGACTGGGATCCCATGGAATGCAACAAAAAAGTCATTTGAGTTTTTACTTTCATGCAGATACATGCACAAGCTCAGATATGAAGATTGGAGAACAAAGACCACAGTGCACGATGCATTTCCACCATTTATTTATGCCAGGCTGACAGTGCTGACCATTTTTTTGCCAGTGTTTTCCAGTGTTTTTGGGGGCACGATCATAGGGTTCATATTTAATTAAGAAAAACCTTTCTGATTTAGACCAGGACTTTATGGTTTAGGGGTACATCGCTAGTTGCTACCAGGATAGCAAGACAAATGTGTGTGTGTGTGTGTGTGTGTGTGTGTGTGTGTGTGTGTGTGTGTGTGTGTGTGTGTGTGTGTGTGTGTGTGTGTGTGTGTGTGTGTGTGTGTGATGAGTTAGTAAGCTGACAGATACAGTATGCTCTAGGAAAGCAGGTCATTCACTGTGCTGAGACTGAGAGAAGGCTCATTTAGACAAAGCTAACAGATGTGCACAAGCCTCCAGATGCCCTTTCTTCTCCTCAGTCTCTTTGCTTTAAGGCACTTACCCACACACACAAGCAAACAGTTCACACATACAGAGCACACCTCCCTCATTCATAAACAAACAGAATAGAGATGGCTGGGCACTAGAAGGTGGATCTGTACAGAATGTTGTGGCACTGAGGCTGAAATCCCCTGCAAAGCTCTTAAACTCCTGTACGGCCCTTCAGTGCCTCACACCAGCACCCAATCACACTCCAACAGATGAAGGGATTTCACACATTCCTAGCCAGACTGGGACCGAATTGACTTTTGTATTGGATCAGTTGAGATGCACACACACCCATACTGTACACACATACAAACACAATCCCATGCCCTCGCAGCCTATCACAGAACCTTTCTATCTAATTTTTATTAGTATAGTATAACCTCAGTTGCTGTTGAGGTTCCACCTTGGCCATGATCTCTGATCATTCAGTTAGCAAGTTGCATATATGACTTGTTTCTACTATATAAATGTGCTATACTGAGATTAACATTATAGTCATTTGTCACAGCTATGAGTGGATTTGGATGTGAGTGGATTTGGTCTCAATTTGCATTGTCAAATCCTTACTGGTTTATTTAACAGTAGCAATCTGTCAAAATATATACATTACTGATAAATATATGTTTATCACTAACATTAGCTAATTTAGCTTGCTGGCAAGTAACATCCACATGAATGCCAGGACCCAAGGTTTCCCAGCAGAACATTGCCCAGAGCATCACACTGCCTCCGCCATCTTGCCTTCTTCCCATAGTGCATCCTGGTGCCATCTCTTCCCCAGGTAAACAACGCACATGGAACCATTTACAATGCCATATCAGAATAAAGGTTTTAAAATGAAATAAATAATGTTTGATGATCTAGATATTTCTCTCTCTCTCTCTCTCTCTCTCTCTCTCTCTCTCTCTCTCTCTCTCTCTCTCTCTCTCTCTCTCTCTCTCTCCTTAGTGCAAATTACAATAATGCTTAAATGACTGTTCACTTATATGTTGTGTTTTCAGGCACTTACAGTTAATTAAAACCCCTTTGCAATACCTGCTTTCAGGGTCAAAACAAAACTGTATAACTAACGGTGCATTCAATAAACCATTCTACATGATTAATGTTCTGTACATAAATCTGTAAAAATCCAGTATGTTGGTCTTAACCATGAGCATGGCTGCTGGGGGCATAAACAGCTGCTCAGATGACTAATTGTAGAGTGGACATCTCTGGTTGTGCTCAGTTAACATTCACACTCATCTAAACCATGAACGCAGACTGCAGATGGTAACACTGTAAAGACACATCTTCCAGTATTCCACAGTGGAACAGAGGCAAAGTCACTCTATAGCTGGGAAAAGCATCCAATCAATTAAGAACATTTAATGAATGTGTATGGATCAAATGGTATTTGTGTTTTTGTTGGTATTTGTATGGTATTTGTTGTACATTAATGCTCCATAAATAAAATTAGGAATGGTGTATAATAGGATTATGTAAGTGTGTTAGGTACAGTGTATTACATTTGAAATGTTAATTTTTCTGATTGCTCTGGCTGACTGTTCTGTTTACATCGAGTTTAACAGAGATTTATGTGATGCAGCAGTTTTTAGTATAGTAGTTTTTAGTATAGTAGGAGCAACAGTTTTTTGACCATAGTGCACTGTACTGAGATTATAGTGGTGCTTGAAAGTTTTAATGTTCTATATTTATAATGTATCTATATTGTTCTATATTTCTGCATAAATGTGACCTAAAACATCACCAGATTTTCACACAAGTCCTAAAAGTAGACAAAAGGAACCATATTAAACAAATGTGCAAAAATATTATACTTGGTCATTTATTTATTGAGAAACATGATCCAATATTACATATCTGTGAGTGGCAGAAGTATGTGAACCATTACTTTCAGTATCAGGTGTGATCCCCTTGTGCAGCAATAACTGCAACTAGTATCTGGTAACTGTTGATCAGTCCTGCACATTGGCTTGCATGAATTTTAGCCCATTTCTCAGTACAGAACAGCTTCAACTCTGGGATGTTGGGGGGTTTCCTCACATGAACTGCTTGCTTCAGGTCCTTATACAACATTTCTATTGGATTAAAGTCAGGATTTTGACTTGGCCATTCCAAAACATTAACTTTACTCTTCTTTAACCATTTTTGGTAGAACGACTTGTGTACTTAGGGTCATTGTCTTGCTGCATGACCCACTTTCTTCTGAGATTCAGTTCATGAACAGATTTCCTGTAGAATTTGTTGGTATACTTCAGAATTCATTGTTCCATCAATGACGGCAAGTTGTCCAGGGCCAGATGCAGCAAAACAGGCCCAAAACATGATACTACCACCAACATGTTTCACAGATGGCATACGGTTTTTATGCTGGAATGCAGTGTTTTCCTTTCTTCAAACATAACACTTCTCATTCAAACCAAAAAGTTATATTTTGGTCTCATCCATCAACAATTACAATAGCAAACTGCAGAAGGGCAGCAATGTTCTTTTTGGAGAGCAGTGGCTTTCTCCTCGCAACCCTGCCATGCACACCATTGTTGTTTAGTGTTCTCCTGATGGTGGACTCATGAACATTAACATTAGCCAATGTGAGAGAGGCACAACACAACATGTGTTGTGAAGATCAGACTTTGATAGATCCCTGTTCTTTAAATAAAACAGGGTGCTCACTCACACCTGATTGTCATCCCATTGATTGAAAACACTTGACTCTAATTTCACCTTCAAATTAACAGCTAATCCTAGAGGTTCAAATGCTTTTGCCACTCACAGATATGTAATATTGGATCATTTTCCTTAAAAAAAAAATGTTCTTGTTGTCTACTTTTAGGACTTCTAAAGTGAAAATCTGATGAAGTTTTAGCTCATATTTATGCAGATACATAGAAAATTCACAAACTTTTAAGCACCACTGTAAGTTCATTACAGTCTTAGCTGTAACATTTTTATTTTATGTGGATGCAGCTCTTTGGCATGTAATATGTTATTTTATAGGAATAAATTAACCTGTAAGCACCATCATCTGTCTGTTTATTGAGTGGAGATGCAAGTAAAAAAAAAAACACTGTATACTTTTATTCATCTAGACAAAGCGTCTTCAATCTTGTCCACAAAGAGCAGGTGTGGCTTCAGGCTTTCATTCAGACCAGGCAGGAGTTAAACATGTTTCCTCTTGTTTAATCAGTTCATCTTGGTCTCCAATCAACTATAAAGTGTGCCTCCTATTTGGCTGGAATGAAAACCTGCAACCACACTGGCCCTTTGTGGATAGGATTGAAGATCCCTTCTCTAGACCACAAAAAATATTACTTTTGTTAATTTATTAACCATTTATTAACCATTCATAGTTACATTCAATCTTGTGGACATCCACAAGAGAAGTTAGTTCCTTGTTTCACTTTTGTTATAGCAGCTATAAACAGGCATTTCCTCCCCTTACAAGACAATCATAGTTTGTCATATCACTGAGAAACCAGAAAGCATAAACTCCTCTGTCCCAAAGACTCTCTCGTGACAGAAAACCTACTGACTGTTACAAAGTGTTGACTTTCATAAATGTTAAATACACGTCTTGTAACAGAAAGCTTTAACATATCAATGATTAGACATTTTTTCTTTGTTTAAAAAAACAAAGCTGTTATTATCTGTTTATTGTTACTCTTAAATTATGCTCTGCATTTGCCATACAACATCCTATGAACAAGCTTTTACTAGAGAAACAATAACATAAATGAGTACTGCTGTTCGAATTACAACCAGCTCTACACTCAGAACCATGCAGTTACCAGTCAGAATCAAGAATTCAACAGTCCTGTGGTATATATGCTCATATTCCTGTCTAAGAGTAAATTGTGACTTCATTATATTACTTTGAATTATGGAATTGGGGTTCATTTCCACCTTGTTCATCATGCATTTCATTTAAAATGTTCAATGACAAATTAGTTCAGTCATACTAATTATATGCAGCATAGCATCTTGAATAAACTGTGCTTCTATATAGATTTGTGAATATTGAAGGGTACAAATCCGCCACTGCTCCTCTGACGCAGGGTGTTCCTCAAGGTTCGGTTCTTGGGCCACTACTGTTTATCATATATATGTATCCACTTGGTGACATCATATACATGCACGGACTTCAATTTCATTGTTATGCTGATGACATCCAAATTTATCTTACCACTGATAACCAATCCTTCTCTGATTCACTCACTGCATGTATTAGGGACATCAAACACTGGATGTCCCTGAACTTTTTAAAACTGAATGATAACAAAACTGAAATATTGTTTATTGGTTCAACTACCTCAGGCAAAAGGATGGATATGTCATTTTATATTGATGGGGTTCCTGTTAAATCTTCTTCCTCTGCCAATAATCTTGGTGTTGTATTTGACACAACTCTCTCTTTTGATTCCCATATTAACACTATAATTAAAAACTCTTTTTACCACCTTTGTAATATTGCGCATCTTCAATCCTCTCTCACTCTGACTGATGCTGAAATCTTAGTTCATGCGCTAATCACTTCACATCTGGATTATCGTAATGCCCTATTTATTGGCTTGCCCAAAAAAAACACATTTTAAGATTACATTATGTTCAAAACTCAGCTGCAAGGGTTCTCACTTCCAGCAGGCGCTCTGTTCATATCACTCTTCTCCTGCATGATCTACCTGTGGTATCACATATTCAATTTAAGATACTACTTCTAACATTCAAGGCACTAAATGGTTTTGCCCCTCCTTTCTTGTCTGATTTACTTCACCCATACTGCCCTACCTGGTCCCTTAGATCATCTGAACTTGGCTTCTTGTCCATACCTAGATTTCGGCTGTCCACTGCAGGTGGAAGGTCATTCTGTAGTGCTATTCCGAAACTGTGGAACTCACTACCTCGTACTTTCCGCAACATCACTTCTCTGCCTAGTTTCAAGACCCAGCTAATAACGAATCTGTTTGAAATTTACTTTCAATTTTTTTTTTCCTCTCCCTCTTTCTTTTCTTCATTGTGTTGTATGTATTTGTATGTATTTTATGTATCTGGTATACTGTGTAAAGCAACCTTGAGCTTTGGAAAGGCGCTATATAAATAAAACTTCTTCTTCATCAAAAATGGCAAATGCATGAATTGCTATTTGGTCTCCTGCTCACTTCAGTTGTTGATTCACTCAGACCTGTATTAAAGGAGGCAACCTCATCTGTTCCACAAATTCATTTCAGTACATAATGCAACTGATGTAGCCTCTGCCATTGTGCACCAAACAAGCATGTGCCATAGTGCTTAGTGCATTAGCTTCTTACCCCAGAGGCTTTTCCAGTCGACTGGCTGGAGATCCCACTATCTCACCCAGAGTGCAGAAGGTCTGACCCAGGAAGTCCTGCAGAGGGTTGGCATGAAAAAAAAAAAAAAACCAGGACCGGAGGCAAATCCGGAACACAGGAAATGGAGTGGAGAGAGAGCACAGTGAGTCAGAGCAGCGTTTTACCAAGAAATGGGTTGTACAGCTAATAAAGTCAAGGAAGGCATCCACGTACGTTGAATTCGGAGGGCTTCCAGGAGGGAGAACGGGCAGGCACCGTCATTAGCAACAAAAACAGAGTACATCATGTAACAGAAAGGATAAAAAAAAAAAAAAATGAAAACAAAAAAACAAGGCTGCTATAGTCAGGTATAAGAGATGGTGGAAAGAAAAGAGAGAGAGTGAAAGCAAGAGAGAGAAAGAGAGATAGTACGAGGAGTGGGGGTGAACCACCGCCCTTGATAATTCGTTTATACACATTAATGTGAATACCAAATCATAAATCATAATCTGAAATAAAAATGGAAATGAACATGTTTTGGTGATATGCAAACCACTGGCAGAGGTTAAATAAATCCTTAACTACTTCCCAGGGGTGAAAAATAACAAACTATCAAAGCTTCCACTTCTGAAATATTATGAAAGTGCCCAAATTGTAATAAAGAGTTGAAAAGTCTTAGAATTAAGTGTCATCCTTAATTTACCCTTTTTCACCTTTGGTCTGGCAATGCAAAATAAAAACATTTTGTTAAAACAAGCTCTGAAAGCTTTGATAAGGGCATCGAAATATGGAAAACTTCATTTCCTGTAGAAATGAACTTGCACATTATGTGTGCATCATGGGCACACATAAATTATGCTAACCACACATTCAAAATGAATTCCCATCAGTAGAGAATAGCTGGTTAATAGTGATGAGCAGATGTTTCTTCATTAGTTAATAGACACTGATCCAAAAAACATTCATCTTTGTGCACACAGCAGTGTTATTATGATTTAAAAGCATGTTTCACCATGTTGATGAGTAAGTCTCATTTGCATAAAACCAAAGTTAAAATGGGAAAGAGCATGCATGTTAAAATAGATGTGGTCAGTATTTGAAGCACAAAGGGGATTTAATGCATTCTGATTCCTTGTTAGCCAATAAGCACACGCACATGCAGAAGTATCTCACAAACTTACATGCTTGGCCAGGTCAGGACTTTTGGAATCAATGTCATATCTGAAATCAGGGAGTTAAAAACATTGCTTTCAAATATAGATTACATCCTGATGTATTGTGATTTTTCACTGGACTATTTGACTGAATGATTCACAGAGAAAACCGTAAGCAGATATGAAGCCTGTACATGCCATTAGTGGGTTCAGAGTGAATGTTAAATATCCAATATATATTAAAAGTTTGTTTGGTTTTGTTTTTCATTATGACTCTCTATGATCTGTTTGAATCATCATAATGCCAAAATCCTTTATGTTAAAACACATCCTGTGTTTGAATATCAACTCACATTCAGTGAAAATACACTCAGAGCTGCACTTTATCATTATAGTAATGGCTTCAGCATAAATCCAATATGCTGGAGAACAAAACATTTAATATTTAAATTGTAATTATCGAATAATTTACAGACACAAGGTATTAGCTGTAATACCTATTTTAGCTCTTACTTGTTCCTCGCTAATGACAGGATATCTAGTCAATCATACAGATGAGTCTGAGTGTCTCTGAGGCCCCTGACAGCTGCATCTGCTTATAATTAAAACTTAATGACAGGAGCCACAGAATCATAGTGTGGCGAAGCGTGATATCTACAGATCTAGTCTAATGCCCTCACTCAGACTCTCAAAGTCTTCTTATTAAGCCATTATATTAGTACTGAATCCCTGTGAGATGAGCATTAATAACTCACAATATTAAAAAGTTGAGTCAGATTCACTAGCGCAGGAGGTCGCACAGCCCTGACCATATGTGCCTTGTTAAGAAAAACTGTCTCCCAAGAGCTCTAGTGTGATTCAGAGGCAAGTCTCTGAGGTTTGCAATTATATCTCACACCTCTGGTCAGTGTATGTGCTTTGCCCCTTCAACTGAGAAAGAGCTATTTAGGGAAAAGAAAGTGAGATGGACAGATGGGTGAGATTGGGAATGAGTGTCATTGTCTTTTGCTAAACACTGGTGAAAAGAATTAGGACAAAACTCATCTTAAATTTTTATCACTCATTTTATCAATCTGACTTGCACTCCTACACATGACAATCTGGGCATACAACAAGGGGAGCCCAAAAATTCCCAGAATTCGAATGTGGCATTCATTGAAGTGCTTAGGCGTCTACGGGAAAGCACTGGGAAAAAATGTCTGGAGAAGATGGTACACCCAGAACTGGATCTTGCACCATGACAATGCATCTGCACACACTACGTTGTCATCCAAGGAATTTTGGTTATCACTTCACTTCCACCATATTCGCCAGATCTCGCTCCTTGCATTTTCTTTTTGTTTCCGAAATTTAAAAAGAGACTGAAGGGGAAAAGATTCACCACCATAGAAGAAATCCAGGGGGGAAAAAACACAGGAGGCTCTAGACATGATGACAAAAGATAACTACCGGAAATGTTTCCAGGAATGGGAGAAATGCTGGGACAAGTGTATCGCATAACAAGGAGAGTACTTTGAAGGGGATTAAATGAGAAATGCTGTAAGTTTGATAACACTAGTTTTTTCAATTACAGGAATTTTTGGGTTCCCCTTGTATGCATTAATAATGACCAAGAGCAATAGAAAGAAAGAAAGAAAGAAAGAAAGAAAGAAAGAAAGAAAGAAAGAAAGAAAGAAAGAAAGAAAGAAAGAAAGAAAGAAAGAAAGAAAGAAAAGTCTATTCCTCTGTGTAAGGATCAAAGAGATTAGCTTACATGTCAAAACGCAGGTTTTGCTTCTCCTCAAAAAAATAGTCCAGAATGTACTTCCTCACAAAGTCTGGGTTGAGTGTGTTGTCAATCACTTCAGTCCTCCCAAACTATGAGAGAGAGAGAGGAAGAGAGAGAGAGAGAGAGAGAGAGAGAGAGAGATGTGGGGATCATGGCATTGGTTCAAATCTCACAAGAAGAGGTACTAGATACATCTCTATTTTCCTCTCCATCTTTTATGGTACTATGGGCATAGAGAAGTCCTCAGCAAATCGAGAAGCATTAGAAATACAAATACAGATATGAATAGGAGGCACACTATGCTTTTTTTTTTAAAGAAATGTTCACAGGGCATCTGTTTGACAATAGAATGTTTCATGACACAATAAAAAAGTTGTGAGAGCAGGAGGTTTTTACCAGGGGCATTAGCTAGACTGTCCAGGGCTGAGCCCAGATTCCTCTCCACCGAAAAATGGACAGTTTCCATGCATTTTCTTTCTTGTATGTGAGTGCTAATTGCTTAAAAAATTTGAAAATTGGACAAAAAGTTGGATTTATCATAAAACTTGTGTTAGGTGTTATCACTGTTTGCAGGACCACCAGACCGATAAAATATAAAACTTTTTGGCTATCTAACACGAGACTAGGCTAGGCTAGTCAAGGGGAGGCACAACTAAGCTCTCATTGTATGGGTTTAGCTGCTACAGTACCATGCAAAGTACTTTAGCTGTCCTTATGCTCTGCTCATATTATGTTCACGTAACTTGGAACTCATATAGACATTTACACACCTTGTTTTCCTGTCTCAGCATGAGAGGACGTTAGTGTTTCAGTTTTAAACCCTTTACTGGTTAAAAAATAAAATAAAATAAAATAATTCAGCATATGTCCATTTTTCCCTCACACTGACTGACTATGTGAGCTAGTGTTTGGCAAAATTGAGACCTGTCAGCCAATAAGATATGAGTATTCCCACATATTTTCCTGTAAACCCTGTCTGATTGGTCTTGCTTCTGTTCACTGAAGATAAAATACAACACTCCGATCACTGAAGATATAAAATTGCATCACTGCTGTCTTCTTTTACTGACGTTCAGTTACGTAATGACAAACCGCTCCAAGTGGAGAATTATTTGGGGCTAAAGAAAAAATCTCCGGGGGTTACAGCCCCTCATGCCCAGGCCAGGTTATGCTTTTCATTTTTACTTTCATAAAGATGCATGTGAGTGGTCAGATATGAAGTTAAAGATAGTCCATGATCATTAACATGAATGTGTGTCTCTGCATCCTTGGTACCTGCCTGGTCAGGATCTCAATGGTTTAAATTAGGCTCCTCCTTTGTTTATATTTTGGAAAATTTAACTAAATTTATTAAAGACATCACAGGGAGATGCAAAAAAAATTATAACTGCAAGATTTAAAATGCAGTCCCATGCATATCTCTAATTGATACCAATTATAAATGTGAGTGATGTAGCTGAGGTTGAAGAACTGTCAGAGCCAGAATTCACACAGCATACTGAGAGTGCTGGTACCTCTGGGTTCTTTTAATTGTTTTCCAGTGTTTCCAGGGACATAGTAGTAGGGTTCATATTTAATTAAAAAAATAATAAAATAAAATCAAGTTGCCCACTTTAAATCTGAATACAGATACAGATATTTGGAGCACTAATGAAATACAGATGAAGACAGTGTCATTATAGCATGTTATACTCCTAGTTGGCATATTGCTGAGCACTCACTATAAGCATATACAGCCCCCTCTGAATCTATTAGAACGGCAAGGCCAATTCATTTGTTTGTGCTATACACCTATTCTCCACACTTACGCCACGTGCTATTCTCCACACTTTGGCCTTTCCAGCACTTTGGTAGAGGTTAATATTGGTTCCAGAACATTTGTGGCTCATCTCTGTATTTCTTTGTGAATTCCAGTCTGGCTTTCTGATTCTTACTGCTGATGAGTGGTTAGCATCTTGTGGTATGTCCTCTATATTTCTGCTCTCGAAGTCTTCTTTGAATGGTGGATTGTGATACCTTCACCCCTGCCATGTGTAGGTTGTTGGTGATGTCACTGACTGCTGTTTTGGGGATTTTCTTCACAGCTCTCATAATGCCTCTGTCATCAGCTGTTGTTGTTTTGCTTGGCCCAGCCATTCGGTGTCTGTTGTTCAGTACACCAGTGGTTTCTTTCTTTTTGAGGACATTCCAAATTATTGAATTGGTTATGCCCGATGTTTGTGCAATGCCTATGATTGATTTTCTCTCTTTTCTCAGCTTCAAAATGGCTTGCTTTTCTCCCATAGACAGCTCTCTGATCTTCATGTTGGCTTATCCTTTTTAACAAATGCAGTCTTCACAGGTGAAACTGAAGGCTGTAGATGTTCATAGTTATTTATGGTTGAAACAGTCAATCTAACAGGACACATCTGGGTAACAAGAAAGACCTGTCAGTCACATGTTCCAACATTTTTGCTCAGCTACAAATTGGGTAGTCTTATACAAAATGTGCTATGTTCTATGTCATTTAACACATCTACATGTAAATACCAGGAATTAAAAGCTGAAATTGTAAACTCTCTTCACATATTCATCTTTTGATCTCAAACCCAAATGTCTTCAGTCTTCAGTCTACTGCAAAAAAAATTCCAATAGTTTCAGAGGGGACTGTATCAAACCACAAAGTTTTCTCCAAAAGTTTTGTGCATGTATTAGTTGTTGTGTATTAACACCACTTGCTAATGAAGTTCACACACAGAATGAATGCTCGCTAATATTTCTGACGCTTTCTGTGTTCTCAGCTTTATTCTGGACTCACGCCTGTGACAAAACATATGCTCTTCTGTGAAATTTTCCGCCTACTTTGCCACCTGGCCAAGCAAACAGTGTAGCAGCTTGGAGAACATATTCAGGGTGTTTGTAATATCTACATTGTACAACAGTCACTGTGTAGCAGCACCAGCAAATGTGAGGCACCTCAAAATACCACATCTAAAGCTAACCCTTCAGTCCTCAGGCTACAAAGGACTCTCTGCTGTTATTAGAACACAGCAGCTTCTCACAGCTCGGAGCACTAAACTCTGTGATCTCTGTCTGCAGAGAAAGTGAGAAAGAGAGCAACAGTAGAGGGTGTGCTGCTCTCCCCTCAGAAGATGGCAGTTCATTCCCTCGTCTAATTGTGTTTACCATGAATAATTCAATTTAAAGAGGCAGCTCTTCAGATCTGCATAAATAAAATATCCCTCACAAGTGTTAGTGTACAGTGACAGTGTGAATTCCTAGTCAGAGGTTTTTGACTGGGTTGAGGAGTAGAGTTGAAAATGGAACACTGAAACTGCAAGGCCTGACAGGAACCTAATGATATGCCTCTTACGTGCAGATTATGAGGCAGCTCGGAGCTATTCATTAGGATCTTCTGGATAATGTAAGCTATGAGCTAAGTCAATATGGTTTGGTATATGCTAATAGTGTTTCTCATTTATTATTTATTCCGCTTATAATGAAGCACACTTCAACTGCTTAATATATAACACATCGCCTGAATACCTAAGTGTAGCTCAGTTTGATTACCATTTAATCTGTGCCATGGTTTGCAGCAGGTTCAGAATTTCTGCATTTATATATTGTTTGGTATCATTTATTCATATCATGTAAACATTATAGCATGATGTTTAATATATCAATATCATTAGAGGCATTAGAGGTGACAATGAAGAAAAGGTTCATAACTCCATTTAGTGCCTCCGTCACTAGCGCAGAACTCTGAGGTATCTGTGCTACCACAGCAGCCTGCTGTACGACTAAGGTGGGGTAAGTGAGACAGATCCATTGACAATAGGCATTCATGTCACAGAATGTCACAGATTCAGCTCTGTGAAAGCAGGATTCTGCTTTATCGCTATCAGTGCACAACACTTCCTCATTTCTGGGAGATAAGCCCAGCCATGCCACCTGCATAAGCCTGCTGCCACTCAGCTCCATTCATCAAACCAGCAAACCATCAAACCACACCATACCAATATGTTTTCTCTTGCTAAATGCACTTACCCACTGCTGTTATTGTCTTGTTGTCATTTTGTTTCCTTGTTTTTCCCATTTTATCTCTTGGCCTCACACACACAGTCTCTTGTCCCTTTAAATGAAAATGTCTCCATGTTCTAATAACCATGGTTTTGGTATGGATCTCTGTTATGACAAGAGCATACATATTTCCCTGTGGTTTTATTTAATAATCATCAGTCAATTAACAGCTACCCTTTGAATTAATGGCAATTATAAATAACAGAGAAATGAAATTCTTTATCTGTAATTTTATGTTATTTGTTGATCATTTAACATAAGCAACACGGTTAAAACAGACTTGCAAATAAAGTTCTTTTAAAAAAAAAACTGTGTAATTTAATTGGTTTAAACAGTGATGTTAAATTTTTAAGAAACATTTTAAATGTTTAAGCACATGGGGACCTATTTTGGACCGGTCAAAACAATTTTCTTAGAAATTATTAACATTGCATCTTTGGACCATGCAAGGTTGTATGGCTGGAATGCAGTTCTTTTTGTAAAATTCACATTTTATAAAATTCTGTAAATTACAGAGTAATAATTGAATAACACTTTCATCAACTTTATATAAAATATTTTAAATGTCTATTTTTCGACAGTTTATGTACTGAAATAGAGCATGTTTGATGTTTGATGTTTTTGTGCAATAATAATTCACAGAATGATAAATACTGACTTAAATAATTAATTAAAATAATAAAAAAGGTACATGTCTGTACATTTTTCTGAAGGTGAATTACTATGTTTTATTAGTTTATCTACTTCAATTTACCACCTAATACTGTAAAGTATTTTTTACAGAAGGTTAATTTACAGAAGGTTAATTACCATAATATTTTATTATTTATCTATGTCAATTTTACATGGTAAATTATTAACAGTAATGTCATTTTTACAAAATATATTATCACCAATGTATGTTCTCAAGCAGAAAAAAATTATTTTGAAGCCTTTCAAAATTATTGTTAAGCCTCTGATGAGCAAAACAACACTAGGTCCTTTCCTGCAAGGTCATCTAACAGCTGAAGGTTGGAGAACACTTATACAGGGATCTTGGATCAGTTCAGTAAATAGGTTTTCAGTATAGCACAAATCCAGAGACTGAGATGGCCACTGCAAAATGCTAATTTTGTGTTCCTGCAACCTTTTCAGTGTTGATTAGTATGTACATGTTTAGGGTTATCGTTTTGTTGAAAAGGGTAATCAGGTTTTGGTTTAAAATATCATGGTACTTAGCAGAATTTATTATGTCAATTTTTCCAAGAAACCCTGGACCACCACCCACAAAAGTGGCTGTCTTGTTTGCCTTCATCACCATCTTGCTCAGTGTGTGCCGAGGCAGTAATTCCATGCATCATCTTCCTGGTTTATAATCAACTGTTACAAACTTTAAAACTTTCTATTATGTCACAGTGTATAGAGCTATACTTTCTTCAATTCAGTCAAATGGTGCAAAACTGAATTGACGGCGCTTCACAGTACAGATGGATAATGACCCAAAACATACTGCAAAAGCAACTCAAGAGCTTCGTAGGGCAAAGAAATGGAATGTTCTTAAATGGCCGAGTCAGTCACCTGATCTCAACCCATTTGAGCATGCTTTTCACTTACTGAAGACAAAACTGAAGGCAGAAAGACCCACAAACAAGCAGCAACTGAAGGTGGCTGCAGTTAATGCCTGGCAAACCATCTCAAGGGAAGAAACTCAGCATTCGATGATGTCCATGGGTTCCAGACTTCAGGCAGACTATGACTGCAAAGGATTTGCACCCAAGTCTTTAAAATAATCCTAACATTTATAATTATGTTAGTTTGTCCAATTACTTTTGAGCTGTGAAAATGGAGGTTCTACGTGGCTGTAATTTCTAAACGGTTAATGCAATGTTTTTGTTAAACCCCTTAAATTCAAATCCAAATACATATGGACCTGACTGTATCTTGGTTTCATTTCTTCATATCACAAAATTATGACACATGCATAATTGCAGGCCTCTATCCTATAAAAGCCCAAGACTATTTGCTCATCTCCTACTCAATTTAAGTGTGTGTGTTTGTTTGTTTGTTTGTTTGTTTGTTTGTTTGTTTGTTTGTTTGTTTTGTTTTGTTATTCCAGTCACACTAGCATCATTAATATAGCGCAGTTCCTGCAGGGGCAGGTCACATACACTAAATCATGCAACCATTAGGTGAAATGTTGTAAGAAACACAGTCTGGCTAATTTGAATGGACTTTCTGTACTGCAAAACTGGCATCAGCCGTCTGCTGTGGTGGATATTTTCAGTGCAAGTGCAATTTCATATTTTGTCAGGACACAAAGCATAGTGCTGATATGCATGATTTCCTGCCCAGAGAAATCTACATACAGTAATAATTTCACCCCATTCTTTTGTGTTCTACTGCAATATTCCAGAGCAGGAAGTTTGTTCTTGGCATCACTATAGTGCTATAAATTCAGTGTTACCCACAATAAAGCTGTACTAAATCTAATGTAGATACACAGAATTCAGTAAATACAAAGTCTGAGGATGCATCCAGATTAATTGGACAGTTAAAGCCTAGGACATAGGGCTGAGTTAAGATTTGATGTTTAATATTTCACATTTATGGTCTGATATTTGTAAAATAATTTAGTTCTGATATGCAATCAAAATTATTCAACCCCCATTACAAATCAGGTTAAATTTACAGACTTTCAGCTGTTTGCAATGAACAAATCAAACAAAAGCAATTGAAATAGCTCAACACAACGAATGCTTCAAGTGGTTTCCCCAAATTCAACTGAAAATGCAACTTAGAATTACTTCTCCAGTCTCAAAATTATTCAACCCCCTGAATAGAATCCCTCACAACAGCACAAATATGCAAAACAGGTGTTGTCTCAAGCACACTTGATGCAACTAATCAAGGGCTTCATTAGTTGCACCAGGTGTGCTTGAGCTGGAACACATGAAATACCTGAACTGGCTAGGGGTTTGTTGAGTGTCACATTTGACTGCATGTTAGAAATATGGCTAAGTCAAAAGAATGATCCAAAAAAGTTAAGAGAAGAGATCATCGCCCTTCACAAACAAGGAACAGGATACAAAAAGATAGTGACGGCACTGAATCTTCCTAGAGACACCGTTGGAAGCATAGTTCGCAAGTTCAAAGTTAAGGGTACAGTGGTAACACTACCTGGACAGGCAGAAAAAGGAAGCTATTAACGTCTGCAACCAGATTTTTGAGAAGGCAGGTTGTGAAAAAACCCTCGAGTGACTGCAAAAGACCTGCAGCAAGACTTGGTGGCAACAGGCACTGAGGTTTCAGTGAGCACAGTAAGGCGCGTACTAAATGCAGAAGGTTTCCATGCCAGAACTCCAAGACGTACACCACTACTGACCCAAAAGCACAAGAAAAGTCAGCTCCAATGTGCTCAAAATAATATAAATAAGCCACAGAAGGAAATCCTAGGAGAAAACGTCATGCCGTCTGTGAGGAAGCTGAAGCTTGGGCATTATTGGACCTTCCAACAGGACAATGATCCCAAGCATACCTCAAATTCCACCAAGACTTGGTTGCAGAAGAAGTCCTGGAAGATTGTACAGGGCCATCACAGTCACCTGACTTGAACCCCATAGAAAATCTCTGGTGGGATTTGAAGAAGTTGGTTGCAGCACGCAAACCCAAGAATATTACTGAACTGGAGGCCACCGCTCATGAGGAATGGGCTAAGATTCCTCAGGAACGCTGCCAGAACCTGGTGTCTGGCTATGCATCTTGTTTGCAGCAGGTCATAACAGCAGATGGGTGCTCTACTAAGTACTAAATATGCTTGCCATGAAGGGGTTGAATAATTTTGAGACTGGAGAAGTCATTATAAGTTACATTTTCAGTTGAATTTGGGGAAACCACTTGAAGCATTCATTGTGTTCAGCTATTTCAGTTGCTTTTGATGAATAATTTTGATTGCAACTGTATAATATGACTTTTCAATATTAAACACACCAACATGGAGAAAGGTTATATTGTTCAATGAACTGGCAAAATATAACATTTCAGAAATATTGAGGTATTTATGTAATGAATTCATAAAATCTTATGGAAAACACTTTAAAATGTAGCCACTTTCTTATTCATATGCCTTCTGGAGTATATCTGTGCATGGTTGCTACTGCAACTGAGCAGGTACTTACAATAACTACAATAACTTGCTTACAAAACAAAACACTAAAAGCAAAAAGACCTGTCAGTATGTCCAAACTTACTTTCCTTTCTTTTCTAACCAAGGATTAAATTGGCAGTTGATCAGAAGTTGATGATAATCATACTGATGATGTATTACAGTTTCATAGTGGTTCATAGAAAATTCTTTAATTTCAAAATTGTAAAATACTGTATATTCCTTTAGTCAAGGCACTTGTTAAGTGCTGTGTACATTTGATCATGCCAGAAAAGAAACAAAACAATTATTTAATATAGTTTTGATGCCAAAATTGAAACAAAGATGCATCAAAACTTAGGGTTCCAGCTTCAGTGTCAATGGCATCATATAATACCACATACATTTAAGCATTGATACTATAGCTAATATTTTGGCACCCATTAAAAGAGTATGACTTCCCCACATCCTAAATCCCGATTTAACTTCCACTGGTAAATTCATAGTAGTTCACATTAATTCATAGGAGTTACTGAATAATTTGCTTCAAGATGAATAACTGAATAATAAGCTGGAGCATTTAGGGGTTAAAATTAAATCAGGAGCTTCTTAATGAATCATGAGTTAAACATTCATGAATACTTTATAATGGATCTCGTATAAAGTTTTTCTGTAAGATTTTATGTAGGTTTTTAAGCATATCTTATGTAGAAACCCTTCATATATAGCATGACTTTACATGTTTTCACCTAGAGGAAACTGGTTTTTACTGTGCTGGATATAAACACCAAATTCACATTCACCAAATTTACAAGACCATAATTTCTAATGAAAAGAAAAGTCTTTGTAATATTGTTGCTATTCACAGGAGCTGAGTGTAAAAAAGGGGGCAAATGAGAAATGAAAGCAATATTATTGCAGTGGCATATTTTGTAGTCTACTATAATTGAAAGCATTTCTGATATAGTAGCAGAAAATATAAGAAGAGAAAAGAACAAAACATAAGGAAGATTGGAGAACATCTGGTCTGTCAGGCAGTCTGTGGTTCACACAGTTTTAATCGTTAGTGTTGGAGTAGCAGAAGAGATACAAAACTGTGAATGTGGGATGAAAATATGGGACTATGTGGGCTGTGGACATGTCTTCCTGTCTCTGAGCTAGAGCAGTGTAATTAAGGAGTTTCAGTGCCACAGAGGGAACGCTGACAGTATCTACTCCTGCCCGGACAAACCTCCCTTAAACCCTAAGAGGGAAACCCAGCTTTATCATTCCCACACAGCTTAAAAGCTCTTACTGACTGACTGCTGCTATCACATAACCATCTCTTGTATGGCAGACACAGTAAACCAAAGTATACAAGGTTGATCTGAGGAAGCAACTTGTTTAGCATTGTGTCAAATTGCCTCCTTATAAAAAGTCACGGTTCCATCTCTGAAAAGAATCGTGCTGTCTGTAGGGTCTTACATTAACAATACTGTTATCTGATCTGGTAGAATTTCATTAAGATTATATTCCTTGGATTATGAGCACACATAAAATGGTTAGGATAAACTCATATGCTTATCATTGCAATAGCTTCCTACCCAATTTACATTCTCATATTCAGGGGCTCATTTTTGCTTAGCCATCAACTGGGCTGAACTGGATTCCCCACAGGAAATGTGTTGGCTAAAGGTCAATTGATTTTAATTCTAATCACTATCAGAATGTGTACGTTCATCTCAACAGTCAATCACTGGTGCATGGCTGAGGGTTAAGACATTAATATTCAGCAGTGAAATCAATGGCAGTTGATGGGCATATGTATGATGGCCATGGGTGGAGAGAAAGAGAGAGACAAAGGAAAGTAGACTAATGTCTAGTGGAGACTGCATGACTTCATGAAACACTGTACACTCTCAGGATCTCTCAGCTCACTTGTGAGCCAGAAAATTTTCCTTTTGAGCCACAAGCATGGCTCGACTTGACCCACCATCCCTCAACACAAAATGAAGACAGGCATCAAGACTATTCTCTGTCCGGGCACCCAGGTGGTAGACTAAACTTGGAATGGTGGAATGAACTTCTGCTGGCTGTCTGAGCAGCTGAGTCACTGGCTGTCTTTAAAGAAAGACTGAAGACCCAATTCAATCAACATTTATGCAAGAAAAAACTCACATTTGTATGTTGCTGTACAAATTCCATACCAGCTCCTCTCTAACAGGAGTTTAGCTTAATGACATTCCTAGAGCCTGTCCTATCTGTACTAGTGTCATGATTGCCTTATCCTCCTGGAACACCAATTCCCAAAATACCCAGTCCAAAACCACACCTACGTCAATAGTTTCCTCTAACTACAATTGCTCCAGATCTCCTGCATTCTGACTCATTGGAGTACAGTCTAATGGTATTTGGATACTGCTTTTGCTCACCATTTTTTATTGTTTGCCTCTGCCTTTGTGGAAATAAAGCCCTTGTGTTTAACTTCACCCTGTACATATCTCCATTCAACTAGGATATGATTTAGATAGAGGCTACAAAGCACTTCTGTAAGTCATTCTGATAAAGAACAGAACCCAGGTCTAAATCCAATCTAAAAACCTGTCAAATGGCTTGAAGAGAGCTGTGCAAGGAGAGCCCCTTGTGATTTGATAGATCTGGAGCATTTTTACAAGGAAAAGTGGAATAAGTTTGCAGAATCAAGATGTGCAAATGTCAGACTGTATTAATACTGTATTACAAGCAAAAGGTGCTTTAACAAAGTATTAGTTAAGGGGTTGCACACTTGTGCAACCAGATTTTTTTCAACCAAGTTTTCTTCTCTGTTTTTCATTTGAATTTAGTTGGTTGTTATGTCATATTAAAGGTGGGAAAAGATCTGGACATGATTTATCTTGGTTTAATTTTTTTACATCTCAAAAACTTGCCATTTTAACAGGGGTGTGTAGACTTGTTATATCCACAGTATGTATTTTATTCTTTTTTAGGATAGCATGTACTTCTCAAACTTCATAGCATTTATCACTTGTGATTTCTTGTCTGTTCAGTATAGCAGTGCAGATGCCACATGATTACATGATGCTCCACCTGGAGGGATCCACAAACAAAAAGCAACTAATTCCTAAATCCCCTTAGCTTACAGTTACATTTGTGGACTGTTTATCATGTGACTATGATATGGCAAAATGGAGCCTGAGCAACTTACTAGTTGTTGTGTCTGCATTCATCTGTGAAAAAGAAAGTTTTTAAAAAATATTTATGGGGCCTGTGATATCATTGCTATGCTGATGACACCCAGCTCTATTTGTCCTTCCAACTGGAAGATCCATCTATCTCGGCATACGTCTCTGCCTGCCTGTCTGACATCTCGAACTGGATGAGGGAACGCTACCTTAAGCTCAACTTGGCAAAAACAGAGTTTCTCGTCATCCCTGCCTGCCCCTCAATTAACCACAACCTCACCGTACAGCTTGGCTCAACCACACTCAAACCAACCAGGACAGCCAGAAACCTTGGGGTGACTTTCGATGACCATTTGACCTTTACAGACCACATTTCAACAACTGCACTGTCCTGTAGGTTCATTCTGTACAGACCCTATCTCACTGAAAAGGCAACACAGCTACTAGTCCAGGCTCTTGTTATCTCAAAACTGGACTATTGCAACACACTGCTCCCGGGCCTCCCAGCCAGCTCCATGAAACCCCTTCAGATGATTCAGAATGCAGAGGCATGCCTTGTTTTCAACCAGCCCAAAAGAACCCATGTCACATCCCCTTCATCTCCCTCCACTGGCTTCCTGTAGCTGCCTGCATCAAATTCAAGGCCTTGATTCTTATGTTCAAGACCTTGTCTGAAACAGCACCCACCTACCTCAACCCGCTCCTTGAAGTTTATGTTCCCTCACACAACCTGAGATCAGTTAACGACCAACGCCTGGTAGTGCCTACTCAGTGAGCCATGAGGTCCTCTTCCATAACCTTCAAACTGACTGTCCCTCAGGTAAAAATCTTGTATGGCAACACTACTTGTATTGTTCTCCTCATTATATATTGCATGGTTTGTATTTCCTCATTTGTAAGTCGCTTCGGATAAAAGCATTTGCTAAATGAATAAATGCAAATGTTAATGTAAGAGAGATTGGGGCTTTTAGTACTTAACATCAAATCAGTAATCATCTTCTTGCCATACACTGCAAAAACAAATCATTGGAAAATTACAGTGATTTACTGGCAGCAATTTCTCAAGGAATTTGCTGTTTATCTTTAGTACTGAGTGGATCCCAGAGAAAAAGTTTGAATATGCCCTGCATGTCCATGGTAGCCACACACACACACACACACACACACACACACACACACACATACACACACACACACACACACACACACACACACACACACACACACACACACACACACACACACACACACACACACACACACACACACACACATTCACTCACTCACTCACTCACATGTAGGCAAAATTTAGGCAAGCAGACTACCTACAGGAAACCCACTTGGACATGGGGAGAATATGCTCTAGGGCTTTGGTTCAAACATGAGGCAAATGTTGTATTTGGGTGTTTTAGTTGAGGCTTAGCTTTGCTGGGTGCCATGAAAACTTGCATTGATCATAGAGAAACCATTCAGGACCTCTTTTTTTTCTAAATTTCCAGGAGTCAAATGTTTTTAACAGACTTATTTTAAAAACTAACAAGTTATAATAATGGCTCAAAAAATGTGTGCAGTGGAATTACTGGCATTCCTAGTGCATATAATCTTCTCTGCATTTGAGAGTGTGAAGAATGGAAGACTGCATTCATAACAATGTCAGGACACTATGAATATTTAGTAATATCTTGTGGTTTGGTAAATGACCCCATACACACCATTCTGATTTTCTCTCCCTCAGAAAAGGAACATGTTGGTGATGTTTGTCAAGGGTTGAAAAAACTAGTAGATAACCACCTTTTCATCAAACTTGGAAAATGTGAATTTCATCAATACTCCACCATCCTGACCCTTCACTACCCTTCATCAAGAAGGTGGATGCATGTGAAAATGGGTTAAGAGCAATTTGTTCTCTTTGTCATGGAAATTCTCCAAAGCTATATCTCTGTGATTTTTACTCCCAGAAACTAACTCAAACTAAAAGAAACCATGACGTCAGAAACTGGAAGCTGTTACCCATCAAAACTGCATTGGAAGAACAGAGACACAGGTTAGAAGGTGCAGATTATCCATTTCTAATCCTCACAGATCACAGAACTCTCAAGTCAGCAAATAGGTTGAATCCTCATCAGGCCCAGGGGCCCTTTTCTTTACACAATATAAATTCACACTCACATATTGACCAGGATCCAAGAGCACAAAAGCTGGTGCCTGACTACATGAAGGAACTCAGGAAGAACAATCTAGTGAATCCATTCTTCCTCGGTCATGGTATAGTAGCCCCAATCAGGTGGGAGATCAGGGACAATACTATAAGAGCACAACAGGAAGAGCCCACATCAACAGAATCTCCTCCAGGGAAAACATTTGTTCCCCAGACCGAGAGAAAACTCAAGCAGTGGGTTCATATATTACCCTCTGGATTCAACACACAATAAATTTGGTGAGCAGCAAATTTTGGTCACCTTCACTTGGCATGTCAAGGCTTGTGCTGTCTGCACACAATCCTGAATGTTGAGACTCCTGCCCACAGGTTTGCTAGAGCCCCTGCCAATACCATGTTGTCTATGGTCACACATCTTTGTCGATTTTAACATGGATCTCCCTGCTTCAAGAGGAAACAATGACTTTTGTCATCATCAATTGCTTTTCAAAGTCCTGCATCTTATCTAGCCCCTCTGCAAAAGCTCCCAACATCCATGGAAACGATATTAGTAATCAGTGGTATTCAGACACTATGGTATCCCAGAGGGCATTGTATTGGACAGGAGAGTACAGTTCACCTCATGTATTTGTCAACAATTTAACATCAATGTCAATTTGTCCTCAGGTTATCATCCACTTGTCCATTGGACTGAGGATGATAACCTGAGGACAAATTGACATTGATGTTAAATTGTTTAATCAACAAACTGGAAGATTGACTGGAAACTGGAAACAGGTCATTCTGCAGTAGCACTCAGCGACTGGGCCAAGTCTACACAAAACTCCCTCACACATTTATCTACTGATTGGTTACCCACCCCCACTGTTCCCACAAAAGTTCCATGAGCAGAAGTGAACAAATCTGGGAAGCTGTGCAAGTTTGTCTGCAAAGAGTCATTTGCCAGTACAAGATCCAGGATGACAAATACCACTATCCTCATCCACAGATACATCCTGGACAGATGGTTTAGCTCTCCACCCAAGACCTCAGACTCAAGCTTCCATCTCAAAAGTTAAATCCTTATTTCCTAGGTCCTTTCAATATTTTAAGACAAGTTAACCTTGTGATTGACCATTGCTTGCATTTTTTATTTTGATAAAAAATAAACCTCTCACACATCGTGAGATGAACAGTCCTGTTCATTACAAAAACATTTATAACAAATAGTAAGTACAGCGATGAATAATAGCTAATGAAAGTGAGAGATGGTAAACTACCAGGAGACAAGATGGGAACATCCTGAATAACAATCACAACAAAGGCTACTCCACATTCTGTATGGTCCCAGGAAATGAGAGGGTGTTGATAAGGCTCTGGCAAGAGTACAAATCCTTATTTGATTTTTTTGTCTGAAAGGCCATAACCTCTCCTCCATAGTTAGCAAAGTCGCATGATAAACAGTACTCATGGTGTGAATTTGTGGAATTTTCGAATAATATGTGATCCCAATGTCTGCTTGATTGCATAGTACTAATACTCACTGCCAAAACAACAAATCACAATCAGTGAGTGTTCTGTAATGTGAGAAGTATCATCCATCCATCTTCCATACCGCTTATCCTACACAGGGTCATGGGGAACCTGGAGCCTATCCCAGGAAACTCAAGGCACAAGGCAGGGGACACTCTGGATGGAGTGCCAACCCATCGCATGGCACAATCACACACACCCATTAACACACTACAGACAATTTGGAAATGCCAATCTACCTACAACTCATGTTTGGACTGGGGGAGGAAATGGGAGTAACCGGAGGAAACTGCCAAAGCACAGGAAGAACTTGCAAACACCACGCACACAGGGCAGAGGTGGGATTCAAACCCCCAACCCCAGACGTGCAAGGCAAAGTGCTAACCATTAAGCCACCATGCCCCCCTGTGAGCAGTATATAATTTTTTATGGATTTCCAATGTTATTTCATTAGGCATACAACATGGTCCGACTGCAAGGCATAACTGCAATGAAAAAGGTTTAGGACAAGCTGATTCTGAATTTTTCATTTGCTCACCTCTCGCCACTGCTTTGACTCCACTCCCTGAGTATACAGGATACATACTGTTGGAGTGTGAGAAAAAAACAGATGAGTTATACATTAAAAAAAAAAAAAAAAAAAAAAAATTATAATTTTTATCATATTAAAGGGAAAAGTAAAGGATGGGAAAAGCTCTAACAACATCAAAACTGAACAATCACACTCAATTCGATATATCAAACTTGAATCAAGTTTAAGAGTGTCTATCTTTCTATGTCCTGAGAGCACCACAAACCAGTTATTACTGATAAACTACAAGATGCATGTGCCACAGAGAGCAGAGCATCTCCCTAAGCTCACATTAATATTCAAGAGTCCAGGTCTGGGCACTGAATACATTATGGCATTCTGTTGATATTGAAGAAAACCTGTCACATTACTATGCAAATGCGATGTGTTGAGGGAACTCTCTGAAACAGCGGAGTAGACAGTTTCAGAGTGTATTGAAAAGTGCAAGAAAGTTAGAAGAGCACATGAAAGAGACCAAGCCAGAAAATAGTCAGTGCAGACCAAAAAAAAAAAAAAAAAAAGTGAACCTATCTCCGGTATTTGAAAAGATAAATAAGTCTATTGTACTTACATGGATCAGATTTGGAGAATGTGTCTCGATCTAGCAGGTTTCTGCAGAAAAGAAGAAACATGGCATATGTTATTCTAAAATTTTAAAGGGGAAATAAGTTTTCAGACACTTTTGTTTTTGTTATTTAATATGCTTCCAGTGCACAATGTATATCCACTTCAAATTTACACCAATAATGTCTTTTGACTTTGTACTTATAAATATTAACAAAGATGTATGTATTCATAAGCATAGATATGTTTAAAATTAAATTTTTAGGGAACAAAGTATTTGGAGAACACAAATTACCAATATTAGTACTTGGTTGCAAAGCCACTTTTGGCAATTACAGCTTCAGCACATACATGGTAAGAAGCAATTCGCATTATGCAGCATTGAAGTTCAATTTTGGTCCATTTCTCTTGACAAATTGTCTTCAATACCCCAAGGTTATGAGGGTCCATCTGATTGCAGAATTCTCCATAAATTTTCAATGGGTTTCAAGTCAGTAGATTGGAAGACCATGTAAGACCATACAAATTATTTTCGCTTTATGTTTGGGGTCGTTGTCTTATTGAAATGTCCATCTTCCCCCCAGATTCAGTCTCCTTGCAGATGAGATTAAATTCTGATATATTAAATCTTCCCATCCAATGACAACATCTTTTATAATGACCAGGTGCAATCTGCAGTTTTTTCAGTATTTATATCTAGAACAATAGTGCTATAAGAACAAAGACAAAAGACCTTATATGTGTAAATATGAAGTGGATATATGCACTGGAAGTATATTCAACCACAAAAACAAGGTGTCCAAATACCTTTTTGCCCCTCACTATATAGGACATACAGTGTAACGGACATACAGTGTTCCTTAGTAAGACATGATGACAGTGATGATCAAAAAATATCCAGATATTTTTAGATTTCATAAACTAACACATATCTTTACAAGACCAATATACTGTACTATTCTGTAATGTGAGAGCCGTCCCTGTGTATTGAGTGTGTGTGTGTGTGTGTGTGTGTGTGTGTGTGTGTGTGTGTGTGTGTGTGTGTGTGTGTGTGTGTGTGTGTAGGAGAATCTTTTCTTCTGGGGGGGATTGCAGACAGTATTGCATCTTCTCCACACTTACTCTCTCAGTTACACAAGCACATTGCTGCTGTGCTTCATTAACTCTAAAGATAAATGCGACAGAGGAGCAGGAATATGAATAGCAACACCAACTGCGCAACACCCAAACTGCAGTCCAAACGACAGCACAGGTCAACTTCTGCATTGGAGTTCTGCAGGCATCCTCATCATTCATGTTAATTGTAAGGACATGTATCCATGTCTAATATATTGGTATGATTCACCTCACTGAGTTCATGAAGGAGTGTACCTGGGAGCTCCCAACTGCTAATCCATGTCTCCCCTGTGGAAATGGTGACAGACTGCAAGTTTCTAGGAGTGCACATATCTGATGACTTCACATCACATGCATCTAACAACACCATGTCCCTAGCCAAAAAAGCCCAACAGTGTCTCCACTTCCTGCACTGACTGAGGAGAGCTAGACTCCCCCTCCCCATCCTCACCATATTCTACAGAGGCATCATTGAGAGTGTCCTGACCAGCTGCATCACTGTCTGGTATGGGAACTGCAGAGTATCAAACTGCAAGTCTCTGCAGCAAATAATGAAGATAGCACAGAACATTATAGGAGTCTCTCTGCCTCCACTATAGGAGCTCTATCACAAACACTGCCTCAGTATAACCATCATTATAGTGTCTGACCCCTCCCACCTCTCCCATTAACTCTTTGTCCCTCTGCCATCTGGCTGAAGATACCAGAGTATCCAGACCAAGTCCAGCAGATTCCAGAACTTTCCACAAGCTGTCAGGACCCTCAACAACCTACCTCCCTCAGATTTAATGGGGCACAAACCCTGTCAACATGCACTAGCAACGTCATTCACTATTCACACATCGTATCTCATTCGTTATTATACCATATTCAGAAATCAAATACAGTATGTTACTCAGGAATGTAATCATGCACTGACCACCTATACTAGTATTGCCTGTCATACAGGAACATCACAACAGACACTTTACTGATAACACTCAGGGAATGTTAAACACTTTATTCATAACACTCAGGGAATGTTAAACACTTTACTGATAAAAATCAAGGAATGTTAAACACTTTATTCATAATACTTAGGGAATGTTAAACACTTTTCTGATAAAACTCAGGGAATGTACATTTTACCCATAACATACAAGGAATGTTACATTTAGAATACTATAAAATAAAATACTTTGTGCTGCTAGTTGTGGTGATAATACTTTACTCATCACACACAATTCCACTGTTACAACTGTTGTGTTATATTTATTGTGTTTTACTTATTGTACTTGTCTGCTTTACATTTACATTGCCTAGTTATTATCTTGCACCATACTGTTGTCAATTTCTATAATGCCTTGGAGAAGGCTATTTCATTCTAGTGTACTTGCATATGATTGAAAATAAAACTCTGTACTCTACATGACATGTTTTGAAATGTAAGGTCTATAGAACTGATGGGCATCTACCAGGCAAAAGAATGTCTCTGTTCATTGATTATATTTTCCTTATAATTTTGTATTGTTATTTAATTACTGTGCCATACCTTGGTAAGACCTTGGTCAAATGCATTATTCTATATTTATTATGTTCTTATGTTATGCTTGGCTTAGTTCACTTAATAAATATTGCATCATGCTCTCAGTTCTGGTGTAGAAAATCAAATCAGAGAATCATTTAATTTAGAGCAAAATTCATAGAATTTTCATTATAATGAGCAAGAGAGATGTCTTTTGATTTCACACCACTATATCTATTTCAAAAGTTTTATTACAAACTGTCCATTAACCCCTCCCCTTACTTTAAGCAAACAGAATTCTTCACACTAGTTGGCTCATGCAAATTCTTACAGTTTTGCAATAGTGAAACTATGTTAGACAAGTCACATTAAAATGCTCCATTTTGCAAATGTGGTGCTTTGAGTCTGTAAATGGTCATTTACTGTAGAAAAGAATGTAGATCTGTCCACCTACAGCCAAAATTGCTTTTCACTTTCAGCTTTACATCTTTTTCTTTGACGTTGTTGTTCTTTTTACTTAACTAAATACCTTTATTATTGTTAATTAGCAGCTTTGGAAATGACATCTCCACATACAAGTCTGTCCCCAAAAACATTGCTGTCTGACAAGCAAAATTACACTTGTATAGTGGACTAGTGAGTTAGTGATACTAGGGCTATTCTGCTGTTTTTGTTATTCCAGTGTTCAATTTACAGAATCAAGAGGACCTGCAGCTAATTGTAACAGTAGAACACAAGATCTATCTCAGCCTATCATAGCCACTGCATTCGAGTTCATGGAAATATGCACCAATTAGCATAATTTTAATATTAACCTTACGTTATCTTAAAACTTACACTTACTTCCTAGTTACAACATTTACTATAAATCAAACTACTCTGTACAAAGTGCACCATGTGCAGTAAAACATGTATTTTATTTGACAGTATATTTAGATTTTGTTAAAACAACAAAATCAAGAGACAAATCTTGCAGTGGATATGTGGGCAGTGCTGGTTCAGTGGCTCAAGGCTTTGAGTTACTGAGCAACAGATTGGGGGTTCAAGCCCCAGCACTGCCAAGTGGCCACTGTTGGGCTCCTTGAGGAAAGCACTTAAACCTCTCTGCTCCAGGGATGTCATATCATGGCTAAGCCTGTACTCTGACCCCAACTTCCTGGGATATGCAAAGAAAAGTGTTTCACTGTACTGTAATGTGTATGTGACAAATAAAGGCTTTTTTTCTTTGTTTGAAGTAAGGCAAAACTGAGAAGAACCGACGCTATCCCTGTGTCTTGAGCATGGATGTAGTATTTGCTGTTCATGTAGGATTGTGCTTTTGATTGGCTGGTGATGGTGAAATATGTCAATCTGTGTGAGAAAGTTTGATCTATAATCACTTTATGTACTACTAGTTGCAACATAGCTTAAATGTCTGTGGTGTAATCAAATTTCAACACTCCATCACACTAAACTAGTTACTCGCAAAGTATGGTTTTGTACCAAATTTACATCCTGATTTAGAGTCAAACTTACACTCAGCTGGTGCATCTGGCTACTGAAGCTCTAGAGCAAACAGAAATAAAAACTAAACCACAGGGGTCACAAAAATAATATTATTTAAAATGATATCAAATTAATGATAATATATTAGTCATTATTAAGTGACAAAGAAATAAAACTGAAGTGAACTCCATCTCTCACAAATCTCTCTGTTTCTCTAAGACACAGCAGTTACTTTGTCTTGGAGAGTCTATTCTTCAAATCCTTATAATCCGTTCAATGAGAAAATACAAATGTGGAAATGTACTCCCGAAGCCAGTCTCACAGGTTTTTGTTTATGAAAAAATGTCAAAGCTAGTTAAGAAATCCAAAGTCAACTTTGTTATCCACTGCAGCAGGCCAAATGTAAGCACCAAACCTTCACTTTGGACCCATAAGCACTTTTGGACCCATAAGCAGAGCATTTTGCACAACATTTTGAACCCATACATAATGATCATAGGTACTGTACAGTGTCTGCTACACTATATAACCAAAAGCATGTGGACCAAACTGTTGCCAGAAAGTTATAAGCACACAATTATCTAGAATTTCTTTGTATGCTGTAGCATTACAATTTAACTTCGGTGGAATTGAGAGTCAATTATATTTTTCCCAATGATTACATCCACTATTCTTGACCTTCTGTAACCTTTCTAAAATATTGGTAAGTTAAAAACACATACAGATATTTCTAAATACATTTTTTCCCATTTCTTGTGCACAGAAAGCCACTCCGAAATTGTGTGATAATATGCACTGGACTTTAAAAGTGCATGTATTTTTATGCACTTGAAACACAGAGAAGGGATATTTTATTGCCATCGTGCCACCCCTAAAAAGCCAGAGTCTAATTTGAACACTGCTCTGTACTATATTGCAAGTAAGCATTATAATAATTATGGACACC
Organism: Cranoglanis bouderius; assembly: GCA_023630585.1. NCBI lineage: Eukaryota > Metazoa > Chordata > Actinopteri > Siluriformes > Cranoglanididae > Cranoglanis > Cranoglanis bouderius. Next base: position 6,678,309 of record CM042556.1, on the reverse strand, counting down.
AGGGAAATTTGCAGGAGGTACAGCAAAGTAAATAACAGCATTCTGCTAAATCTTATTTTAATGTATCTAATTTGCATTGCTTTATTGATGTCAGAGAAATGAATTTTCCATTTTTCCCTCATGTAACAGTGCTGACAAAGGAGAACATCAGCTATTCACTCCTTTATCAACCTGTCAGTCTTAATCTCTTCATGACAGACACTGATGGAAACAAAGCCCTGTCACTTCTCCCTTAAAGCATTTTAAATACTTTCAAATACTTTATTAATTCTTCCATATTTCACTCATGGTTACACCCAGACAGTGCAGCAAGTTCATCTTCAGATGGAACCAACTGCCATTTTAATGAGAATCAGCAAACACCGTAGCATAAAGGTAATAAGTGGGAATAACTGGAAGTCTTTAACTCACGACTGAATTTCAGATTTGAATTGCAAAGAATGCTAAGTGTAGATTTTGACTGACTGAAGTGTCACAAACCATTTCATAACTTAGATAAACATACCAGTCACTACATAAACACAATAAGTGTACATTTTGTAACATTTTTCAACAGAAATTCATTAACAGTTTTGATAATGGTCACACTCTATGGATCAGTTTGAATTTACTTCCATTCATAATGCTCTCTCATTATGCCTAAACCAAGAGATTACTGAGATACCAATCAGACATTATTAATTAATAAAAGATGAGTGCCTTCAGGAGAAATGAGTAAATTAACAGATACAGGAATTAATAATGATTTTTTTTTTTTTAATGAGCAGTCAACATTACGTGTCTGACAGATAATATAGTCACCTTCCCTTTCATTTCATTACGAAATAAATCTTGGACACCACTGAAGATTGCATGTTAATTAAAGCTTAACATGCACGTCGTTCAGAGTGGATTTTCCTTTAAAATTAATTAAATAAGCATAGTGATAGAACAATCAAAAATCAAAAACTCATTGTAAGAAATTTAAACTTATAATCAACAATACAATCGGTACAAATTTATTTTCTGATCTTTGTATCTTCTTTTGACTACATAAATTATTGATGCCAAGCATATTATAACATATTTTGGATGTTAAAGGTGATTTTATTTTTATTTTTTGGCATATCTTGGCAAAGCAGTTCTTTTTCCCTTAACAGCCTGCAGTTTCACACCACTGGACCTGCAATTCAATTCCCCTCTCATCCACACTCTCCAACAACCCAGTGGCACTGTAATTGGTACCCTCACATGGGAGAAGCTATTTCAGCCAGAGAGATCAAAACAGACTCCAACCTTCTCAGCATGCTGTTGATCTCTCATTGATTTAAAGACACATAAGGCATTATTTGAGAGTTGAACAGTTAGGGATATCTGCTCAAAGCCTAACCAGCTGACAGGGAACTTTTAGAATCAACTACAGCAGAAAGTCAAAGGTTAAGGTGTCAGAGTAACAGAGATTCTATTTCTTGTCTGGAATTAAATACTCCAGATGTTGCCACAGAAAGAGATTCAGCAGAACTGGGTTTGTCACCAAGCTGATTTGATCAATGCTGTATGAATTGTAGGGCAAGGCTTAGGCTGAGAAAGCCAAATAGAGTGTTTCCCCACAGGCAACCCAGCACAATTTTGAGCCGAGTGCTATCATCTTGTCAGAATGTTATTAAGATATTTTAATGGGATGGCAATTTCTTTTCCACTCTGGCAGAAGGGGAATTCCCATTATGAGGTTTCATTAACTCTAATATGAGCAAGCAGTGTATTACCATGGTTTTCAGTATTAGATGTACTACAATGAAACAACAGCATCAGCATTTCATCAACTAATCAACAACAACAAAGGTATTGTATACACAGTGCAATTAAAATGTAATCACCAATATAGCTTACTCCATTTTTAATCTGACGGTAAAAATGTCCATTAGCAATTACCATGTTTTATAACTGTGTATGCTCGTGAATATAAATGGTATCAAATATGATGATGAATTATTCTTAGAGCAATATTAATAAAGATTCTTTAGGCTACTGTCATGATTTATCTGATGAGTGTGCAGTACAGGGGTTAAGAGTAAGTCCTGTGGTCTTAATGTCTTTCAGGTAAAATAAATGAATAAACAGTTATTATCATGATAGTGCAAAAGAGTTAATGACCCTAGTGTCATGTATAAGCTTGGAAGAACCATAAATTAGCAAACTGAAGACACAGATGAGTGAGTAGTTTTACCACCATCCCTGATTTTTTCAATTTTCAATATTTGTCTCTAAATAAGCAGGCTACCTTTGACATGAGTCAAAATGTGAATACAGTGGTGTTTCACCCAAAAACAGGACTGTAGATCAGATAACAGATTAATCTGAATTCTCCCAAATCTACTGTCCAGCCTGCCAGGATGTGCAGCATTTAGAAGACTTCACATAGGATTGGTACAAAGAACCATCATTACTTAAATTTATCTGAAGCAACACACTGTTAGGTCTAAACCCATGGATGCACAAACTCACATTTGCATTCAGTGTGTTCACAAATGAACACACACATACAATCTGTCAGCTCTATTAACGACTACCCCAGCCTCACCCTGCCCATAATTTCTTCCAACAGCTGCTTCTTCCTACCATCTGGTTGTTTACTCACCATAACCTAGATGAGTGATACTCATAAGAGAAACAGACAGATCCATAGCTTACTAAATGCCAGCAGTCAACCAGCAGTCAACATCTAGATTTAATTTCATTTAAATAAAGCAGCTTTGTCATTCTGGGACCTGTTTCATGCCCTGTACAGTGTGAGGAGAGAACTGCCATAATGTTAAATAACATTACGCTTACTGACTCGCATTCATCTTATATACATATTGGGTGCTTTTCAAGACTAAAGGTTTCTTTAATATTGTTCTAGCTTTTTAAAGGGATCCTACTTGGAACCTTTTCTGAAATGGAAAAGGCTGTGCCCTCTGTAGAGTTCTACATAAAACCCTGGAGAAACAAACCAGAAAACAATTTAGGGTGCATTATAGAGTGCTAAATGGAACCTTTTAACAGTGACTATAGCATGTATAGTATACCCTTTGATTGGAACACCCATACACCTGCACATTTATGCAGTTATCCAATCAGCCAATAATTTGGCAGCAGCACAATGCATAATATCATGCAGATACAGATCAAGAGCTTCAGTTAATTTTCACGTCAAACATCAGAATTTTGAAAAGTTGTGATCTCTGTGACTTTAACCGTGGCATGGTTGTTGGTGTCAGAAGGGCTGGTTTGAGTATTTCATAAACTGCTGATCTCCTGGGATTTTCACACAAACAACAGTCTCTAGAGTTTACTTCCTGTTAGCTCAGACCCAGACTGGTCTGACATCAGCAGGTTCTGAAATATTTAAGCCAGCCCATCTGGCACCAGCAACTATGCCATGGTTAAAGTCACTGAGCTCCCATGAAGGAGTGTACTTGGTCTGCAACAATATTTAGGTACGTGGTATATGTCAAAGTAACATCCACATGAATGCCAGTACCTAGGGTTTCCCAGCAGAACATTTCCCAGAGCATCACACTGCCTCTGCCAACTTGCCTTCTTCCCAATTTTCTATATATCTGCATAAATATGACCTAAAACATTATCAGATGTCCTAAAAGTAGACAAAGGGAACCCAATTAAACAAATGAGACAAAAATATTATTCTTGGTCATTTACTTATTGAGGAAAATGATCCGATATTACATATCTGTGAGAGGCAAAAGTATGTGAACCTTTGCTTTCAGTATCTGGTGTGACCCCCTTCTGCAGCAATAACTGCAGCTAAACGTTTCCGGTAACTGTTGATCAGTCCTGCACATCGGCTTGGAGAAATTTTAGCCCATTTCTCAGTACAGAACAGCTTCAACTCTGGGATGTTGGTGGGTTTCCTCACATGAACTGCTTGCTTCAGGTCCTTACACAACAGTTCCTTTGGATAAAGGTAAGGACTTTGACATGGCCATTCCAAAACATTAATTTTATTAATATTTAACCATTCTTTGGTAGACCAACTTGTGTGCTTAGGGTCATTGTCTTGCTGCATGATCCACTTTCTCTTGAGATTTAGTTCACAGACAGATGTCCAGATATTTCCTTTAGAATTCGCTGGTATAGTTCAGAATTCATTGTTCCATCAATGATGGCAAGCTGTCCTGGCCCAGATGCAGCAAAACAGGCCCAAACAATGATACTACCATCACCATGTTTCACAGATGGGATAAGGTTCTTATGTTGGAATGCAGTGTTTTCCTTTCTCCAAACATAACGCTTCTATTCTGTTACAATAAAACAGAACAATTCTATTTTGGTCTCATCTATCCACAAAACATTTTTCAATAGCCTTCTGGTTTGTCCATGTGACCTTTAGCAAACTGCAGAAGGGCACCAATGTTCTTTTTGGAGAGCAGTGACTTTCTCCCTGCAACCCTGCCATGCACACCATTGTTATTCAGTGTTCTCTTTATGGTGGACCCATGAACATTAACATTAGCCAATGTGAGAGAGGTCTTTAATTGCTTAGAAGTTACCTGAGTTCCTTCGTGACCTCACGGACTATTATATGTTTTGCACTTTGAGTGATCTTTGTTGGTCAACCACTTATGATGAGGGTAACAATGTTCTTGAATTTCCTCCATTTTTACACAATCTGTCTGACTGTGGATTGGTGGAGTCCAAACTTTAGAGATGGTTTTGTAACCTTTTCCAGCATCAACAACTCTTTTTCTGAGGACCTCAGAAATCTCCTTTGTTTGTGCCATAATACACTTCCACAAACATGTGTTGTGAAGATCAGACTTTGATAGATCCCTGTTCTTTAAATAAAAAGGTGCTCACTCACCTGATTGTCATCCCATTGATTGAAATTACCTGAATCTAATTTCACCTTCAAATTAATTGCTAATCCTAGAGGTTCACATACTTTTGTCACTCATGTAATATGTATGTAATATGTAATATGTAATATTGGATCATTTTCCTCAATAAATATTATATTTTTGTTGTTTTAATTGGGTTCTCTTTGTCTACTTTTAGGACTTGAAAATCTGATGATGTTTTAGGTCATATTTATGCAGAGCTACAGAAAATTCTAAAGGGTTCAAGCAGATCAGTAGGTATGATCGATTTAAAAAAAAGGTGTGACCGTATAAAAATATCATAGTTGAAGCAGCATATTAGCACATATGCAGCACATTGCTGTCCCTGCTGAAAACATCACCACCGAAATTTGAAATAGGAAAGTCTGTCAGTCTGCCTCTGTCCCTTTCTCATGAATCCCTAGATGCTTGCATAATCACTTCCTCCATTGCCAATTTAAACACTACTCCTAAGACTCTGTACTCTAAGACTATGTTCACATTACAAGCTCCAGATCTGATTTTTACAGACACACAAAATACTCATCCGGTTTTTCTTTTCTTTCTACTTGCTCTAAACATTACAGGTTATTAATTCATCTCCAAATCAAATAATCTTTGCTCTATATATATATATATATATATATATATATATATATATATATATATATATATATATATATATATATATATATATATATATATATATATATATATATGCATATATGCTTCTTGTTTATTAATTTTACCACTGCAATGATTTGCGTAGAAAAATATTTTTATTGTTCAGGACATGTGTGGATGATGCATGTGACATTATTGATCAGACCACTGAAGATCTGTTATGAACAAAAAAAAATCTGAAGGATTATAATGTAAATGTAGCCTAAATGTTCTTAAAATTGGAAGTGATATTTAGTTTATTCTTATCTTGGTAAGAAGCAGATGAAAGACTGTTATGAACAGCAATGTGTGGAAAGAATGTGAAAGAAAATGAGTTAAAGATCAAAGAAAGGTGCTGAACTTGCAATGTCAACCAATCCGAGTGAAATTCAGCATTGCATCAAAGAACAAATTCCCTTCACTACCATGTCTTTACTGGGGCACAAACAACTTACATTTTCCCAAGCTCCAAGGATACTTTAAACCAATGCCAATGTCCAGTGACAATTTGATTAAAAAATTAGCCTCTGAGGAAAGACAATTGCTGTCGGTCATATAAGGTAAATAACTAATGACATTTTCTTGATTTGTTGAAGGCACCCTTATTTGTTTTGCATTGTGCCGTTGTATGTAATTAAACCAGAGGATAATTAACACTTTCACTGCATCAAGCTCACAAACAAACAGCCATAGCATCAGAGCCATCTGTCAAACAGGGAATGTACTTTCTCAGCTGTCACATCAAATTCATATTCATTACACAGATAGAAGTGAGGAGTAAAAAAAACTACTTATAATGTGACTCAGGTAGTGAGGCAGAGAAGACATTTGGGTAGAGGCACAGCACAGCACTGCAGTAACAGTAAACAAAGTAAAGCAGGAAGAGGAGGCAAGCTCCCTGATTCTTTACACCTGCAAGGTCAAGGCAGAGGCAGCCAAGAGGCTGCAGTGTAACTGAGGAATACCAGCAGACACAAGAATCTGCCAGAAGATGTAATGAAATCCCTCAGCTGTGTTGTTATAACTTCCACTGTGAGAATAACAAGTAAATAGTGTCAGTGTGGTGCCTGTAGTCTACTGTACAGCAGAGTGGTCTCTTTTACACAATATTATTTTACCCCTGATAAGAACTTTGCCTCTGAAGACACTATTATAATTAAGTGTGCTTAAAAAAATTATTATTATTATTATTATTATTATTATTATTATTATTATTATTATTATTATTATTATTATTATTATTATTATTAATAATAATAATAATAATAATAATAATAATAATAATAATAATAATTGCACCATTGTAATAGTCCATGGCTCCCACCATCAATCTGTATTACACACTTATGCTTTTAGCATCAGACATTTCATCCCATTACATTTTCATCTCATGACCTTTGAACATCATTTTCACACTGAATCGCTGCTAATAGGTAGCTAGCAATCAGACTTTAGGGCTTTAATGCAATGACATTACAGGATACAGTGCTCCAAATGTCTATATCTGTATTTGGATTTAATTCTGAAGTGGATGTGGCCTGACCCACTATGCTACTATAAGAAACTACAAGACACTGGGGATAAAACCAGAGGTAAATAATGTTGAGTTCCTCAACATCAGCTACATCATTCTAGTTCTTATATAGTCTCAATTAGAGATGTTTATGCAGACTGCTTATGCAGTTATTATTTATGTTTGTACCTTCCTACGATACTTTGGTTCAATTTCCCTATATATATATATATATATATATATATATATATATATATATATATATATATATATATATATATATATATATATATATATATATATATATATATATATAATTTTTTTTTTCTTACAGTGCAAACTTTGTTATAGATTTTTTATTTTATGACTTCTACATTATCAAGTCAGTACAAAAAACATTTTAGATTCCCAAACATTAGTTTTCTAGCACAAAATTAAATGTTACAGAAAAATGTTTGTATGTCTTTAATGAATGCAGCATATTATGTAAGAGACACTTTTCAGACAAAAAACACAGTGAAGGCTGCTGGGTTTTGCTTCAAAAATAAGAAGCGACAGTCAAAGTCTCCAGAAGAACTGTGTCTGGTTCTGCAAGATGCTCAATAAAACTTACCAGCTAATTCCCTTATAAATCTGCACAAATTGTACTGGAGACCACTATTTTTATTTTTATTTTTATTTATTTTTTTCACACCAAATATTGACTTTTATCCAATAGTTTCATTTACTACTGTATACTGCTCTATACAGTATTTTTTTAAATGAAGAAACATTTAATGTCAGCTAGAAGCTTAATTTAAACCACCATAACCCTTACCAGCAAGACACTGTCTATTTTTGTCCCGCAAGTTTCATATGTGACCACATACCCACATGAAAGTAAAACCTCACATTTAAGCAGATATGTTTTATGTATCTCACAGAATCCCAATCTTTCTATTACAAAAATCATATAGTGCACCTCATATACTGCACATATAGCTATTATATTTGTATCATTTTAGAACACATCTGTTCAATCTGAAAAATATATTCATATTCGGTTATATCCCTTTTGCACATAATGGTATAAGACTCTGCGTAATAGGGTGCACAATTTGATTAAATACTGTAGTGAAGTAACACCAGCCAGACACCTTAAGGGATGTGTTGACATTTGTCACTGCTGAGTATTTCAGTGTCATAAAATCAACCAGAGGTGGCGATATTACTGAGTAGTTGAACGATCTGGGCCAATACATGACATTTTCATTTGAAACTAAAACACTTCAACTAAGGGAAAGGGGAGTAACATAGCTGGCAACAAACTGAATATAAAAATAGCACTTAGAAATTGCGGTGTTTCTGTCAAGGCATTATTTTCGCTGAGCTCTACACTGCATGGACTTGGTGGAGGTGGAACTTGGTAGCTGGTGGGATTCTACATAGCAGATAGGTTTGAAGTGTTGATGTGTCGAATTCCAATCATAGCACCAAGGAATGATGCAATTTGTCTGACCCTGAGGACTCCCATGATTGCTGCTATGATGGCATTGGGTTTAAAGCAGTTTGGAGGGTTATCTTACGTTTCTCAATCTCTCAGATTAGCATTTGAGTTGATGTTCAAGTCATACACTCCTATGGAGATTTTTATGGGTCCATTGGAAAGTCTAGTTTTTTTTTAGAAAAGGGTTCTACTTTGAAACTTTTCTGAAAACAGATCTTCATAGAACATTAAGGGTTTTTTTCCAGATGGTGCTAGATGAAACCTTTTTTACTACAAGCATGGGACAATGTAACAATAAAGGAAGTCCACAGAGAGCACACATACCCAGAGTTCATCATTATATCACATTTTACATTCAGAAAAGAACCACATGAATTATTTACTCCCTGTTTCTTCATTCACAGCAGCAAACAGGGCAGCTAGTTCCACATGAGTGCCCTATCCACCAGATTCAGCATATCTGTGACCAGATTCATGTACTTATCACTGTTTAAAAAAGAGGTTTACAAAGCTCACAGTTAAAATGAACTTTAAAATATCTTGGAATGTGCATATGTTTAGCAAGATAAGAATTCCAAACAATGTGAGCGACTACGTTTACATGCACATCAATATTCCGATATTAATCAGAATTTGGCAATATTCTAATTAGTATTGAGTCATGTAAACGCCGCTATCCGATTCAGATTAAGACAATATTCTTATTCCCCAAATTCTGATTCCCACCCCTGGAATATGCCTGTTTTAATCGGAAGTTTGTTGCATGTAACCACCTTATTCAGAAAATCTACGGAAAGGAGATATATGCGCATGCTCAGCCCACAAGGAATTGAGGGTGCTAACAGATGCTTAGCTGTAGGCTAGGTATTTAGGAATGGCAATTCATAAATACTTACAACAACTGTGTATTATATTTGGAATTATATTCGGAATATGGCAGCAACCCGAATATTGACCTTAAATGGAATTGATGTGCATGTAAATGTAGTCACTGTCTTAAGCTTGTCATTCTGTGAGAATTTGAACCTCCTTGAACCCACAGCATAATTACTGCCAGAAAATGCCTGGTATCACTACATAACAAAATGGCCTATCTCCAGGTCTTCCTCTGCACTAAATCAATTACAGAAAACAAATGCATGGAATCCTGAACCCCGCTGCCAAAAATGCAGGTTTCCAGAGAGGGTGGTGTCACTGTGCAATGGCATTTTGTTATTTAGGTAAGTATGAAGACTAAAATTAAGATGATATATAAAGGATATGATTTGTTGTTGTTGCTGCTGCTGTTGTTGTTGTTGTTTGGGATATTCATTCAATTTTCACTTTCAATGTGAAGTTCAACTATATTTCTAAACAACAATCCCTCTACATGGTTTGGCATATTTGGTTTACAATTTTTTTAATTTACGTCAAATTACATTAAGAAGCGCTCTATCAGTGGCATCCCAATTGCTCAGTGTATATTAAGTTGAGTTGATGGTCAGTTTATTAGTGCATACTATTAATTTGCATTCTTATTGTTGCACTCTTGTTGTGTGGTTCAGCAATTATCATTACGTCCAACATGGACTGGAATACATAACTTGCTGTAAGTGTCTGTTTGGGCAAAGCCTAAATCTGCCAGCTGTATCCAGTTCTCCCCAAGATGATTGAAAAGCACACACCACCAGCCCACCCCATTACACTGAGCAATTTTTCTGACTGAGATCTTGATAGCAAGGCAGCATGAATGAGATTGAATTTCTTATCTACCCCATCTCTGACATTTATCAACACTTTTAATTGAAGGTGTATTATAACCTGTAACCTATCATGGCTATCAAGGCTGCAACATGGGGTGAGATAAATAATTATCTAGGCAAATTCAATGAAGCATGTAGACCCAAGTGCCATAGAGAAAAATGGTTTGATCTGCAATTATCTGGTTTCATCCAGTGTATGCAGATCTAATATATAGTGCAAATATAGGACATGAGAAAATATTCTATTTCCCCTCTGGCCTGGAGTGTATTTATATTCAATGAGCCCAATGAGCTTTGTGGAAAATGTGTTGTTATCAGACTCATAAATATCAAAGCCATTCATCCACACAGGATCAGCATCTAAGGATCAAATGAGAAGGGGTTATAGCTAAAAATAAATATTAATTATATTAATTATTTGCTTCCTAGACCACATATTTAATGCACAAGAACAAGAAAAGTTCAAATGCTTTCTTTACACACTCTTTTCATATAGATTATGCTTTTGCCTTTACTGAGTAAGAAATAACAGATATTTTGTATAGATTAGTTTCACTGTAGTTATCGAATAATTTATATGCTCTAAAGTGAATAAAGGAATAATAATCTAGGTTTTTATCAGGTTAAAGCCAGAAGACAACATCAAAGCACACATACAGTGGGGGGAAAAAGTATTTGATCCCCTGCTGATTTTGTACATTTGCCCACTGACAAAGAAATGATCAGTCTATAATTTTAATGGTAGGTGTATTTTAACAGTGAGAGACAGAATAACAACAAAAAAATCCAGAAAAATGCATTTCAAAAAAGTTATAAATTTATTTGCATTTTAATGAGTAAATAAGTATTTGACCCCTTCGACTTAGTACTTGGTGGCAAAACCCTTGTTGGCAGTCACAGAGGTCACACGTTTCTTGTAGTTGGCCACCAGGTTTGCACACATCTCAGGAGGGATTTTGTCCCACTCCTCTTTGCAGATCCTCTCCAAGTCATTAAGGTCATTTTCAATGCCCTGGCTGAGGGAAGGAGGTTCTCACCCAAGATTTGACAGTACATGGCCCCGTCCATCGTCCCTTTGATGCGGTGCAGTTGTCCTGTCCCCTTAGCAGAAAAACACCCCCAAAGCATAATGTTCCCACCTCCATGTTTGATGGTGAGGATGGTGTTATGACTTGGGGTCATAGGCAGCATTCCTCCTCCTCCAAACACAGCGAGTTGAGTTGATGCCAAAGAGATCTGACCACACCTGACCACAACACCTTCACCCCGTTCTCCTCTGAATCATTCAGGCAAACTTCAGACGGGCCTGTACATGTGCTTTCTTGAGCAGGGGGACCTTGCGGGCGCTGCAGGATTTCAGTCCTTCACGGCGTAGTGTGTTACCAATTGTTTTCTTGGTGACTATGGTCCCAGCTGCCTTGAGATCATTAACAAGATCCTCCTGTGTAGTTCTGGGCTGATTCCTCACTGTTCTCATGATCATTGAAACTCCACGAGGTGAGATCTTGCATGGAGCCCCAGACCGAGGGAGACTGACAGTTTCTTCCATTTGTGAATAATCGCACCAACTGTTGTCACCTTCTCACCAAGCTGCTTGGCGATGGTCTTGTAGCCCATTCCAGCCTTGTGTAGGTCTACAATCTTGTCTCTGACATCCTTGGACAGCTCTTTGGTCGTGGCCATGGTGGAGAGTTTGGAATCTGATTGATTGATTGCTTCTGTGGACAGATGTCTTTTTACAGGTAACAAACTGAGATTAGGAGCACTCCCTTTAAGAGAGTGCTCCTAATCTCAGCTCATTACCTGTGTAAAAGACACCTGGGAGCCAGAAATCTTGCTGATTGATAGGGGATCAAATACTTATTTCCCTCATTAAAATGCAAATCAATTTATAACTTTTTTGAAATGCGTTTTCTGGATTTTTTTTGTTGTTATTCTGTCTCTCACTGTTAAAATACACCTACCATTAAAATTATAGACTGATCATTTCTTTGTCAGTGAGCAAACGTACAAAATCAGCAGGGGATCAAATACTTTTTTTCCCCACTGTAGTTCAGTGATGCCTTATACTTGACTAACTATTTCTCCATTTACCAAAGACAGAAAACAACAAAATACTTAGCACTGAAATTACACCTACAGTGTTCATAGTTCACCTGGATGCATGTTGATTAGACACTAAATGTTAATTCAGCACAGGGGATTTTGCCTTTCCTTCACCTCAAGATAGATGTTTTATAGCCCATGTAACACTGATGATGAAACCATGAGGAACTGATAGTGCATACAGGTACAAATTGGGAGTCCATAGTACTGAATTAACACCTACAGTGTTCATACGAACTCTAGAGATAATTAGAGATTAAATGTTAATTCAGCACATGGGATTTTGCTGTGGAGGTTTTCCTTAAATCAATTATGAATCATCGTCTTGAGGTAAGTGCAGAGAGTTATGGCTTCACGTACCTGCATGAGACACTGATTTCCACTTTGGTGGCGGGAATGTTGCCGGTGATTGGGTCGAACTCGCACACGGAGGCCATGCGCTCCAGCTTGTCCATCCCGTCTCCCTCCATGGGCGCGGGGAAGCTGGCTGCCTCCCGCAGCTTCACTTTCCAACGAAGGCTTTAGCGCAGTAACACCGCGATCGGACGGAGAAGAATGGAGCAGAGATGAGGCGCGATGCGCTCTACAATTCCAGGCGGACTGATGGAAAGTAGGGCTGTTGCAGAGCGCAGAGGAATGCGAAAGTGCACACATGCAGTGAGAGCTCTGTGAGCAACACTGGAACACTGGTAAAGTGGAGAAGACGAACTCCACCCCCTTTCGCGTTTTCCCACATGCTCAGCGCAACATCGCATTATCCATGCGCGGCTACGGGATCGTTACTGCTTAAAGCCACTGTTCTCACGAGTATTAACACTGCGCACTAAATGCTTAGAAATCACCAGACATTATATAGCTGAACTTTTCCGTATAGTGCACAAGAACACAAATTAAATCTTAAGGAATCCGTCAATTTATTCCAAAAGCAGGGATACGCCTCACTCAGTAGCCTGCTAAAAAAATTACACCTTGTTTAATTAAACCAAGAACGATATCCAAAACTGCATGGAACAACTAAACATATGACTCCAACATAAAAACTAAACATTAACTTAAAATAGGTCTAAAGGGAAATATGGGTTTGGTTTCTGATGAATATCCCGTGGTGTTCGCCGACAGTCTGCAGCTTTGTCTATTTTCAGCACCACAGGTTTGGATAGCTCCCTATCAGCTCTCCGGTTAAACAGCAGTGTGAAAGCAGCTTAGAAACAGCTGGCAAGTTGCTGCCTGCTAGGTCCCGAGAGATAAGAAGTTCGAGGCTTATGTTTAGACTATTTTCAATCCCTTTATTTTTCCCTTTATTATGAATAGATTTACACGATTACTGATCCAGTGAATGAGGTAAATAGCTTGTTTTCCCCTAAAGCTATGTTCAATATGTAGCCCTGACAGTGAAACCAGAAGGAGCTAATTGTGTATACAGGTACACACCAGGAGTTCCGCAGCTCAGCTGAGAAGAACAACACCCTACTGCAGTACAGAGTAAGCTGCCTACAGTGAGGACCCTGGAAGAAGAGAGGAATTTGCTGCAGCTACCGATGACTAAGATGAACAGCAAACAGACAGTGTCTGGATGCCTAATGTAATGTGTGTGTGTGTGTGTGTGTGTGTGTGTGTGTGTGTGTGTGTGTGTGTGTGTGTGTGTGTGTGTGTGTGTGTGTGTGTGTGTGTGTGTGTGTGTGTGTGTGTTCCCACCAGAAAAGAACAAGGTAAAATATGAAAACTCATTACAATTGTTAAAGAAATGCCACAGAAATGGCAAGGATGTACTTTTAGTATTGGGTGTTGTTCATTTAGACTGATGATAGCTAGACCTTGGAGCTTACACATGCATACCATCCATTCATCCATCCACTTTCCATACAACTTATCCTACATCGGGTCGCAGGGGAGCCTGGAGCCTATCCCAGGGAACTTGGGGCCCCTGGATGGGGTGCCAACCCACACACAATCACACACACACACATTCACATACCCATTCGCACACTACGGACAATTTGGAAATGCCAATCTACTTACAGCACATGTCTTTGGACTTGAGGAGGAAACCAGAGTACCCAGAGAACATGCAGGAACCCAGAGAACGTGCAGGCTCCATACACACAGGGTGGAGGTGGGATTCGAACCCCCAGCCCCAAAGGTGTTAGACAAAAATGCTAACCACTAAGCCATTGTGCCCCCCAATATGCATACAATTGATTAATTAGTTAATTAGTTCACTAACACTGTCTAAGGTACAGTAACTAGCTACAATACATTAATTGTTGGGGAACCAATTGCTAGTTGATTAGTTTAGCTTGTTGGTTAGTTTGCCAAACCTGTTCAGCTTTTACTGCACACCTGAATAAACTCATCAGCAATACTTATCTACTGTTTAGAGATTTTTTTTTTTTTTTTTTTTTTTTTTAAATCTTATATTATGACTCTATGACTATTATGCTGCTTTAATTTTTCCCCACAGGACTATCCCCTCTTGTGTGCCCATGGTATATAACAGCAGCTGATGGAGTCATTGTCAACACAACTGGGCTCTCTCACCAGTACCATAATTCCCAGTACAACTTTCTGAACTGTCTGAGCTAAATGCCACATTGGAGTTCACTTTCTCACATACATGCAGGAAATAAACAATTTAGTTAATTTGTCCCTTGTGGCCAGATGCTTCATTGTAGGGGGGTATAATTATTACATTAGCCTACTCTACATAACAGAAATAATTAATAATAAAGTGTATTATTAAGTATTTGCTTATGCTTTTGGCATCAGTTGGAATAAACATAGTCAGACTAATAGAATATCTAATAGATATCTATTTAGTCTTCTTCCAATCATTGTGCTTCAGACAACATCAGTTATTTCATCACTCATATCAGTAAATATGTGCAATCAAGTCTATGACAAAGGAAACAATATCAAGAAAAATATTAACAAAAAGCAGTCAGCTGTCAATTGAAAAAATTCCTGTTCATTGCAAATTTGGCAGACATTGACTGGAGAGGAGAGTAAAATTATCAGTGTAATCTAGAGGTGTGCATCAGGCTCAGGACCCAGCAAAAAAAAGTCACATGAGCAGACATTTTTTGTTGTCATGCAAGGAGAAGCAGGTGGTAAGATATAAAGTGTTTGGGACAAAGAAAGGCCCTGTTCATTAAAATGGGAGCCTACTGGAGGCATTGGGTTGTTGGCATGCAGATCATATTCATTCATTCATCTTCAGTAAATGCTTTATTATGATCAGGGTCGCTAGAGTTTAAATTACCAATTTGCTTATATTTTAGGAAATAGAGCCAACTAAGTTTTCCCGGTTTTTAGTCAGCAGAGACTGGGTATCTGATCAGCATTGAGGACAAGATGGATGGATCCAAATACAGGGCACAATACCTAGAAGAACCTTTTCTATTCCAAAATAGATTTCAGAGTGGGGCTGAGGTTTACCAACAGGACATTTACCCTATGTTTGCTGAGAACTCATCTGACCACAGCACATGTTTCCACTGCCTTTCAGTCCATCTGAGATGAGCTCAGGCCCAGAGAACTCGGTGGCGTTTCTGCTTAGAGTTGATGTGTGGCTTCCTCCTTGTGTAATAGAGTTTCGGGTTGCATTTCTGGATACAGCAGCGGACTGTGTTAAGTGACAATGGTTTTCCGAGGTGCTCCAGAGCTCATGTGGTTATATTTATCACAGTAGCATGACGATTTCTCAGGCAATGCTGCCTGAGGGCTTGAAAGTCACGCACATTCAACAGTTATTTCCCTAAATCTTTTCACAATATTATGCACTGTAGATGGTGAAAGACCTAAACTCTAACCTAAACTCGCAGTTTTCTTTTTCAACTGACTGACAATTCTCCCACAAAGTTTGGCACAAAGTGGTGAGCCATGACCCATCCTTGCTTGCAAAGACTGAGCTTTTGGTGGATGCTCCTTGTATGCCCAATCCTGATACCCTCCCCTGTTACCAATTAACCTGATCCTCCAAAATGGTGTTACTTGAGTATTCTGTAAACTTTTCAGTCTTATTTTGCCTCTGACCCAACTTTTTTTGAGTGTGTTGAAGGCATCAAATTCTAAATTTGTTTATATTTACAAAATACATTTAAGTGGGTCAGTGAAAACACTGAATATCTTTTCTTTGTACTTTTGTCAGTTAATTAAAGTTTCAAGAGACTTGACAAATAACAGATTTTTAACACTACAAAATGTGAAAAGTTTAATGTTTAATAACTTTGCAATGCACTATATGTGTGCTCTGTGTCTTTTATATTTTATAAAGTTTAGTTAGCATGTTAATGATACCTGGCTTGTGGCTAATGGTGGGTGTTTGGTGTTTCTCTGTTATATTATTATAAGTTAGTTGATACATAAAAAACATAATGTTTTTATTATTATTTAGTATTATTTTATTCAGGATCTTGGGGACTTTCATTCAGCATGCACAACATCACAACATGCAGATTTATAAAAATTAATCCACACTACAATGAAGGTTGGTTTTAAAAATCCGTGTGCTCTGTAATGAAAAGAAAATTAATTAAACAGTGTTTCCAAGTTACAAACAGAAAAAGGAAATCTGAGGGGCGATGTTGGTAACAAGAAGGCTCCAAACTTCCAAAATAGTTTTTTGTTGTTGTTCCTTTTAATAAAGCACCAACGGGAAGAAAAATAGGCCTACTGTGAGCAAAATTGGTGGGGAAGTAAACTGTAGCCTAAAACTGTCCTTACATAACAATTAAATTGATTCCCCCTTTTTCTTGTCGTGTGTGTGTGTGTGTGTGTGTGTGTGTGTGTGTGTGTGTGTGTGTGTGTGTGTGTGTGTGTGTGTGTGTGTGTGTGTGCGCGCACATGCATGTGTGTGTGGGTGTGTGGAACTTACTTATCTTTTGTGGGGTTGTCCTTCTAAGGGTAATTTTGTGTTTGTAATGACATTTGGAAGTTCCCCATGTTTTGTTTTGTTCTGTTTTTTTGTTTGGGTTTAAATAGTGGGGTTCTAATGATTAATCTAAACTACATATACGAATAATTGCTGCACTGTGTACATCCTACATTAAACATAGAGTGGTTAAATTTCTGGATATATTGCAACCTGGGAGCTGTTTTAAACAGAATGTTTTAGTACTTCTACCCACACAGGACTACAGGTCACCAACAGAACGGACAGACATTGGTACTCCAAACAGAGCTCAATCACAGTGCAGCAGCCCATTAAAGAGGAGGGAACCGTCCATTTTCTCTGCCCTCTCAATCCGTAACGCTTGGATTACCCAACACTCCGTACGAAAGGACAGAAATTGAGGGTGCCTGGCTGGAAAATAACATGGCCCTATCAAGCATGCCAGGGTGAGTGAGGAATAAGCTGCATCCCAAATGACTCCCTATTGGACACACAGTGTAGTACATAGCATGTACAAGTCATTATTTCATACCAGATTCAGCCTTCCATCATATCACTTTGTGACTGAGAAGCCGCTCTGGGATAAGGAGTTTTTAATAATAAGCCACAAATTTATAAACTGAAGCCACAAAATGTTATCTTTTTACAATTTTTGTATCTTCATTTATTCAATATCTTGTGTCAAAAGGATAATTTCTTACAGGCCATCTATCATGTTGTGACAAATGTAAAGCAATTCTTTAAAACTTTAGCTACAGCCACAGGAACCTGAACATGGTGATGACTTATACTATACTAATTAATTTAATCTGTGGAATGACGCATAAAGACATACAGCGGTTGGTGGCATTGCCATAGCTACCTGGTCATTTTTGTCCAGGTAGATATGTCTTATATTCAGGCTATTATGGCATGTACAAACTCAGGAGCTTTTATGCATTGTACTTGATGGCAAAGTCAAAATTACAGTCATTATTCCCATTATAACTTCCTCTCATCATCATTAGACACGTACTAATCCAACAATATTATTTCCCATCTGTTACTATGGTCAATTTGTCAGCACTCTTCTACCCCATCCATCACTGGAAATGGACCACCACTGACCAGATATCTGTCCATCTTGTAGGTGTACAAGATGGACAGATATCTGGTCAGTGGTGGTCCAAGAGACAATAAGCTCCAAGAGACAATAAGGTCGGGTCTATTTGGAATTTTGCATGATCTGTTGTGTCCGCATTGGTTTGCTCTGGGTTCTCCAGTTTCCTCTCACTGTCTAAAAACATGACACTAGGTGAACTGTCTACTCTAAAATTACCCTAGGTGTGAATTATTATGTGAATGTGTATGTACTTGATGGACATTCCTTCCAGGGTGTATTCCTACCTCACACCCAATGTTACCAAAATACAACCCCAATTCCAAAAAAGTTGGGACGCTGTGTAAAATGTAAATAAAAACAGAATGCAATGATTTGCAAATCTCATAAACCCATATGTTATTCACAATAGAACACAGAAAACATATCAAATGTTAAAATGTGTGTAGGTAATTTTGAATTTGATGGCCACACCATGTCTCAAAAAAGTTGGGACGGGGCAACAAAAGGCTGGAAAAGTAAGTGTTACTAAAAAGAAACAGCTGGAGGAACATTTTGCAACTAATTAGGTTAATTGGCCACAGATCAGTAACATGATTGGGTAAAAAATAGTATTTTAGAGAAGCAGAGTCTCTTAAAAGTAAAGATGGGATGAAATCTGGATGGAAGCATATGTTGCTCTAAAACCTGTACATACCTTTCAGCATTGATGGTGCCTTTCCAGATGTGAAAGCTGCCTGTTCCATAGGCACTAATGCACCCCCATACCATCAGAGATACAGGCTTTTGAACTGAGCGCTGATAAAAAGCCGGATGGTCCCTCTCCTCTTTAGTCCTCTTTAGTTTAGAGGACGTGGCGTCCATGGTTTCCAAAAAGAATTTCAAATTTCAATTCATCTGACCACAGAACAGTTTTCCACTTTGCCTCAGTCCATTTTAAATGAGCTTTGGCCCAGAGAAGATGGCACGTTTCTGGATCATGTTCACATATGGCTTCTCCTTTGCATGATAAAGCTTTAACCTGCATTTGTGGATGGCACGGCGAACTGTGTTCACAGACAGTGAGTTCTGAAGGTGTTTCTGAGCCCATGCAATGATTTCCATTACAGAATCATGCCTGTTTTTAATGCAGTGCTGCCTGAGGACCCGAAGATCACGAGCATGCAATATTGATTTTCACCCTTGTCCCTTGTGCCCAGAGATTTCTCGAGATTCTCTGAAAATTTTGATGATATTATGTACTGTAGATGATGAGATATTCAGTCTTCACAATTTTATGTTGAAGAACATTATTCTGAAATTGTTCCACAAGTTGTAGATGCAGTTTTTTGCAGATTGCCCATCTTTACTTCTGAGAGACTCTGCCTCTCTAAGATACTCTGTTTATACACAATCATGTTACTGACCTGCTGCCAATTAACCTCCAGCTGTTTTGTTTTAGTAACACTTACTTTTCCAGCATTTTGTTGCCACGTCCCAACTTTTTTGAGACGTTTTGCGACCATCAAATTAAAAATGACCTTATTTTTTTCTTAAAATGGTACATTTACTCAGGTTAAACATTTTATATGTTTTCTATGTTCTATTGTGAATAACTTGTGGGTTTATGAGATTTGCAAATCATTGCATTCTGTTTTTATTTACATTTCACACAGCATCCCAACTTTTTTGGAACTGGGGTTGCAGACTCCAGATTCACAAGACCCTAAAGAAGATAAAGCAGTTGCTGAAAATGAATGAACATCTGTATAATGGCCATGATATCCAGTACAAAAGATATCCACTAGGTCACTTCCTGTCATCTAAGCTGCATGCAAAATCTTTTGTCATTTAAATGTCCATTGGGTGATTATTCATTGTATTTGAGGCCATGCTCAAACCAGGGAAGAAATGCTTTAAAAGAAGGAAGGAATTAGACATTGTTTACCAGTTGGTTCTGACAGAGAATGTGAAAGACATACTACTACCATGTAACCTTTCACTATTACTCCTCAGCTTCATTAACATGGCTGTTGCGGCTTGGAAAGCAAGATAGCATTAGAAAAACATGGACTCATAATGCAACTGTGTATCATTCATATTGTTTTTCTGGATTTTTATCTCCTTTAAAAGGAATATAGATGGAACTGTCAGCCAAAATGTTATTGGAGGCCATTTGTTTTGATTAATCAAAGAGAAGTTTAGCTTCAGCACTGCTTAGAAATTCAGCAGGGGGAAGTTCAATATCCAAGGAATGGAGGTAGTCTCATTTCTCATTTCTAGTGACAGCGATATTGTGATAAATGCTTGAGAGCAGAGGGGATTCACTTATGAGACTGAAGAAGGCTGATTGGCAAGGAATTATTCATGGAACAGTAGTGGTGTCTCCTTCCATACTGTGCTGATTTAATTCTATTTTATTTAAAGCCTATGGCATATAGGTGACCTGAAGGTGATGGTATAAATTACAAAGCAAAACATGGTGGGAAAGGTCTTTGAAGGCTGTGTAACAGGGCCAGAGTTTCCTCTAATTAACAAAGACAGTACTAAACTCTGTCAAGAGGTAAAAATCCCTTGATTAGACTTTAGTGAATAAAGTTTTTTCTGCTCTTTCCCATGCTTTGAGAAATGTGATTATCCCGCATGACTCTAAATCAATGACTTTGGATTTCCAGCCTAGTTAGGCTAGTTAGTCTGTGACATTAGGGGCCTGAGAAGCATAGCTTCTAAGAGAGATGGAAGAAATGGATTAGATAGCACTAAATGGAATCTATACAGCAAAGGTGTACACCACACATAGTATCTGTTCTATATTCATGACAAGTATAGGAATAACCTTCCACTAGGTAATCTGGTGAAGTATTTCGGAATGCCTTTATGAAGCATCTATGAAAAAATGCAAAAGAACTAGGTTATTGTGTTAATATGTTGATACACTATATGGCTAAAAGTTTGTGGACACCTGACGATCACACCTATATGAGCTTTTTGAACATCCCATTCCAGATTTAGCCCCCTTTGCTCTTCGGGGAAGGTTTTCCATTAGATTTTAGAGCGTGGCTGTGGGAATTTGTCCATTCAAAAACAAAAACATTAGTGAGGTCAGGCACTGATGTTGGGCAACGAGGCCTGGGGTGCAGTCAACATTCCAATGCATCCCAAAGGTGTTCAGTGGGGTTGAGGTCAGGGTTCTGTGCAGGCCAAATTTGAGTTCTTCCACTCCAACCTTTGCAAACTATGTCTTCATGGAGCTTGTATGTGTACGGGGGCATTGTAATGCAGGAATAGATTTGGGCCTCTTAGTTCCAGTGAAGGGAAATTGTAATGCTACAGCATACAAAGACATTCTAGAAAATTGTACGCTGGCAACAGTGTTGGGGAGGGTAGCTTTCGGGTGTCATGCTCAGGCATACTTTTGGCCATTTATTGTACTGTATATCAAAGAATGAACTGATGACTTTATTCCATGTTAAAGGTGCTTTCCTCAATGATACCATGTAAATTCAGAGTTGCATCACACGGACCACAACAATTTTCTAAAATATCCAGGGTGTACAAACAGCATGTGGACATGCAGTGAATTTAAGCAAATTTAAGGCTCAATGAGATTCAGCCATTAGGTAGTAGACGTGTTCAATACATCAAAAGAGAGATGGTCTTCATTAACAACAAAGACACCCCATTCACCTGCAACAACCAACTCCAGAATTATTGGCACCCTCCCAAACGTGATAAACATTATAGGGATTCTAGATAGGTCTCTCAACAAAACAATGGCATGATGATTAACTTAAACATCCATACAAATCAACACTAAAATGCTTCCTGGACACAAAATCAATTTTCACCATCTCCTGAATTAAACCCTATTGAAAATCTGTCTGAATTTAAAAAGTGCAAACCTAAGAATATAAAGGGGATTCAAGTGTTATGCATGCTCCATCTACAAGTCTCTCCAATCTTGTTAACCATTACAAAAAGACACTCAATGTTGTTTTTCTCTCCAGCAGTGGCCTCCATCATGACCCTAACCAGTGTGAAGTGGTTACTGAAGATAAATGAATCAATGAATGACATTATTTATTGTTCATTCTTATTAAGGGTACTAATGATTTTGAATACATTAGAATACATTCATTTACATTAGAATAGAATGTATTCCTATTATATCATTAATATTTTAAAATGAAAATCTGATGACATTGTTTTTATTCTAGCTGAAGATAGACACCAAAAGGACTTAGTTATGTGAATGAATTCTGCTGGGGGTTTTTTAGTGGCAGTGAATATTTTCATATTGACCTAATTTTAACCATAAATGCATACTTATGCATTTCTGAAACAAATCATTAATTAACATGAGTGAAGAACCATTTCAAAACATTTTTAATTAGTCAACAAGCCTGGTGTGCTGCGTGCTGTCCTGCTGCTTCATTAACTATTGCATTTGGCAAGGTTAATTAATATCACACTTCAGAGTACATTTGAGCTGCTCTAGTATGTTTGAGGATTAACATATGTATTTAGTGCTTTGTGGAACAAATAAAGATCAAATATCCTTAAAATGGAAAAATGGAAATTAATGAATAAGCATATTTTAGGTAGGAAAAATGTATGATGGCCCAGAAGTGCAAAATAAATTAACAAACCCAACACGCAGCAGCAAAACCAAAAACATAAAAAGCAAATTCAGAAACACAACAACATTAATTGAAAATTATTGGGCATCGTAGCTGATTATACTTGGTGTTTGACTATGACAATGAAAAATGTTATTTTTTCAGTGTGATATCTAGTTTACTTATGCAAAATTACTTGTGCTAAATTTGAGGAGTAAGTCTTTCTTCTGAATAGCCCAGCTAGGCAAGCGTTTAGTGTTCCTATACTCATATTAATGCAACATTGACAGCATATCTACAATAACATCATATGAATAACCCTGATAAGAAAAATAGCATGAATAAAAACATC